>VWZE01008007.1:72810-93318 GCA_013396675.1 Eubucco bourcierii
CTTCTTCCTAACATCCAGTTTCAGTCTCCCCTCTGCCAGTCTAAACCCATTCCTCCTCATCTTTAAGGATACAGCTGCCACTGAGGTTACCAATACAAACACCTTCCTGCTTGTAAGGTTTAGCTATGAAGATGGAATCAGGAGTGCAAAGTCAAAACTGGAGCAGAACATTTCAGGTTCTATTTAGTTTTGATGGCCCTTGATAGATCACAGGATCACAGGATCACCAAGTTGGAAGAGACTTCAAAGATCATCAAGTCCAACCCATTACCACAGACCTCAAGACCAGACCATGGCACCAAGTGCCACATCCAAACCTCCCTTGAACACCTCCAGAGATGGTGACTCCACCACCTCCCTGGGCAGAAATGCCCAAATTCAGCTCAGCTCTGGATAAATTCTGCTGTCTTCAGTGACAGATTACTGAACCCCAGCATGGTGAGGTTGGAAGGGACCTCAAACCCCAGTCCAATCCCCTGCTCCAGCAGGGCACCCACAGCAGCTTGCCCAGCAGCACAGTGCCCAGGGGGGTTGGAAGCTCTCCACACAAGGACACTCCACAGCCTCTCTGGGCAGCCTGCTCCAGGCCTCCAGCACCCTCACAACAAACAACTTTCTCCTCCTCTTCACATCCAACCTCCTGCCTGCCACTTTGTGCCCATTGCTGCCCCTTGGCCTGTCCCTGGGCACCACTGACAAGAGTCTGGCCCCAGGCTCTCGCCCCCCACAGCTCCTTTAGCTCTTGCTGAGCATTGCTCAGCTGCCCTCTGGGGCTGCTCTTGTGCAGGCTCTCAGCCCCAGGGCTCTCAGCCTTTGCTCCTGCCAGAGCTGCTCCAGGCCCCTCAGCAGCTCTGCAGCCTGCCCTGGACTCTCTGCAGCAGTTCTCTGTCTCTCTGCAGCTGGGGAGCCAGAGCTGGACCCAGGACTCAAGCTCTCACCTGTACTGGTAATTTCAGCCAGCCCCAAGTTACCATGTAATCTTATTTTCTGTCTGCTAGCAAGTGGCCACCATCTCCTCCTGCCCTCAGTTTTGCCCCCCCTCTGGCCTGAAGTCTGTCCCTCTTTACCATGCCTGGGCACCAGTAGGCAGGACTGAAGCTTTCCTTCCCTGTGGCAAGCTGCCTTCCCCACGCCTGCTGCTTGTTTTTCACTGCTCCCCAGCTGACAATGAGTTGTGGAGAGGAGAGATTTTCAGCAAGACCCTGGCTTGTGGCTGAAGGCCAAACTCACTCCTGTAGCCTGCTTTTTCCATCAACCTCAGCACCATCTGCCTTCCCCAACAGCTGTGCAGCACCAGAAGGTAACTTCTTCAGCTGCTTTTCCTACTACACTCCCAAACAGGCAGAAATTTGGCTGTGGAGGGCCAAGTCCCAGCTCTGCTGAGGCTCTTTACTGCATCTTAACCTCATGCATCAGTCATGGAATCCCAGAATGGTTTGGGTTGGAAGTGACCTCAAAGCTCAGCCAGTTCCAGTCCCCTGCCATTGGCAGGGACACCTCCCACTGGAACAGGTTGCTCAAGGACTCATCCAGCCTGGTCCTGAATACCTCCAGGGAGGTTGTGGAGCACAGAAGCACAGAATGGGATCAAAGATCACATTCTGTGCTTCTGTGCTCCACAACCTCCCTGGGCAACCTGTGCCAGTGTCTCCCCACCCTCAGCAAAGGAATTGTTTGGCTCATCACAGAGAGCTGGGATCTTCCTGCAGGTAACTGCTCCTTTGAGATGCCTGATATTATCCTCTTTCTTCCAAAGGTGCCTCCTAAGAGCACCTTCACTGTAAGCATCTGAGCAGCAGATGACATTCCAGGACTTGTCAGCACATCCACTTAACCAGCTCCACATCCTTACAGCAGGCATTGCCAGCAGCGCTCAGAACGTTATCAGTTCTGCCCTCCCACCCCTTGTCTTCATCACTTATGATCAAGGAGCTTCTGAACACATCCCCAGACACACACACACCAAGGAGGGCTCCAAGAGGAGCAGTCAGGAAGGATTCACATCAGTGGATGCAGAGGATTCAATCACCCTGTCAGGAGAACCACCACAGCCACAACTCGGCACACACTTGGCAAGGAGTAAAACCCAAAGCAAGCAGCTGGTGCCAGGCCCTGGTACTGCTGCCTGCAGCTGCAGAGCAGGGCCCTGGGACAGGCCTGGCACTCTGCCCTGGAGGAACAAAATGCACCATGAGAGGGAGGCAGGGAGCAAAGAGGGCAAAGGGAAGGACTGTTCCAAGGACCCAGGACTCGCCAGAGTCACTCTGAGATCCAGGTAAATGCAGAAGGCAAATTGGCCAAAAGTCTCTGGTGAGGACCAGAAACAGAAAGCAAATGCAGGAGGGTTTTAAATCTGCCCAGGCAGGTCATGGATGCCCTCTCCATTGATGTGTTCAGGGCTGGGTTGGGTGGGGGCTTGGGCAGCCTGGTCTAGTGGGAGCTGTGCCTGCCTATGGCAGGGGGGTTGGAACTGGATGATCTTCAAAGCCCCTCCCAACCCAACCCATTCTGTGAGTCTGTGGAACTGAGAACTCCTGCTTGACTCTGAATAAGGAAGATTAGGAACAGGAGAGGGGTTTGTGAGACAGGATCCCAGCATGGTGAGGTTGGAAGGGACCTCTGGAGGTCATCCAGCCCAAGCCCTGCTCCAGCAGGGCACCCACAGCACAATGCCAGCAGCACAGTGCCCAGGGCTCTCCACACAAGGACACTCCACAGCCTCTCTGGGCAGCCTGCTCCAGGCCTCCAGCACCCTCACAACAAACAACTTTCTCCTCCTCTTCACATCCAACCTCCTGCCTGCCACTTTGTGCCCATTGCTGCCCCTTGGCCTGTCCCTGAGCACCACTGACAAGTGTGGTGCCAGCCTCTTGCCCCCACAGGTCCTTTAAGCTCTTGCTTAAGCACACTTAAGACACCAGAGCACCAAATCCACACAGCTGGCAGATGAAGTGAGAGAGGACCTGAACCTAAAGGGTAGTGCACTTAAGAGCTTGGCAGAGTCTTCAGTAGCTGCAGCTAAGGACACAGGTCCAAATCCTCCCTGAAGAAGAGCAGTGAGAAAAAGACAAGGTGGCTGAAGTAGAAGAGCTCTTCACTGACCTCAGATGAAGGAAGAATGCCTGAGGGATGAAAGATCTGAGTGAGACTGCCAGGGACAAGTGTAAACAGGGAGCAAAACCACTGACAAACACAATCAGAAGAGGAGGGAAGCAGCAAGAAATCCAATCAGCAGCAAAAATCTATTTTATAAATAAAGAATGGAGGGAATGAGAAGCAAAGGGCCTGCAGGCTGACCATGCAGTGGGAAAGGGACACCAGCACCAGCACAGGGGATGGGATTTTACTTCAGCTTACACTAGAAGGGTTGCCAGGAGATGGTGACGTGTGGAGAAGAGGGGAGAGGTTTGAGAACTTTACCTAACTGGATTACAAAGATGTTAATTACAGAGGTTAGATACTTCGGGTGACGGAAGAGTGTGGCCAGCAGGTAGAAGGAGATTCTCCTCCCACTCTACTCTGCCCTAGGGAGGCCACATCTGGAATGCTGGATCCAGTTCTGGGCTCCCCAGCTGCAGAGAGACAGAGAACTGCTGGAGAGAGTCCAGGGCAGGCTGCAGAGCTGCTGAGGGGCCTGGAGCAGCTCTGGCAGGAGCAAAGGCTGAGAGCCCTGGGGCTGAGAGCCTGCACAAGAGCAGCCCCAGAGGGCAGCTGAGCAATGCTCAGCAAGAGCTAAAGGAGCTGTGGGGGGCAAGAGCCTGGGGCCAGACTCTTGTCAGTGGTGCCCAGGGACAGGCCAAGGGGCAACAGGGGTTACAAACTGGAATCCAGGAGGTTGGATGTGAAGAGGAGGAGAAAGTTGTTTGTCGTGAGGGTGCTGGAGGCCTGGAGCAGGCTGCCCAGAGAGGCTGTGGAGTGTCCTTGTGTGGAGAGCTTCCAACCCCCCTGGGCACTGTGCTGCTGGGCAAGCTGCTGTGGGTGCCCTGCTGGAGCAGGGGTTTGGACTGGATGATCCCCAGAGGTCCCTTCCCACCCCACCTTGCTGGGATGTTGGGATTTCCAAACTGATGGCTTCCCAGGCTTTGTTCTTATGTATGCTGACACTAGCTGCTACCTTTAGCTGTTAGCTGACAAGGCATTAGCTGCTACCTTTAAAAGGACCCTAAAAGCCCAAATATGCAGCACATTATTGAAGAAGGAGAAGCCAGGGAGGTTGAACACCATGCAGCAAAGGAGCTCTAAATCAAACAGCAACCTGCCTGGAGACATGCAGAGCAAAACCTGTAGCTCACTTGAAACTGTCACCAGAAAGCCTTGCTAAAAAGCAATCTGATTTCCTTCTCTGAGTTGTTAAGGAGCTTAAGGGTCTGAGGAAAGAGCAGGAAATGCCACAAGGTGAACTGAGGAAGGCTTCAACAAAGCCTTGCTTAGCACACTCTAAGTGTAGAGTGTGAGTTGGGTAGCTCCATCCATGGAGCAGCACCCAGAGAGGTTACCAGGAGCTGCTTATGGTGCTTAGAGAGAGGTTCCTCCAGTGTCTGACCTGGAACTGGCCCTACTCAGCTCTCACCAAGAACCTCATGACAGAGAGAGGATAGATTGACTTCAGCTGTAAAGAACAGGCAGCTGGTGTGAAGGGCAGCAAGGACAGATGACAGCACTGCAGTCCAGAGGGAGGTCTGCAAAGGGGGAAATTAATTGTAAGAATTAAAAACTCAGAGCCCCCCAAACCCCAAGATTCAGCAGAAATTTGTGTAATGGCAAAGGCTACATCTGGGCACTCAGCAGCTCTGCAAGGAAAACTAACCAAGGGGTAAGAGGGACAGGGAACTGCTGGAGAGGGTCCAGGAGGCCATGAGGATGATCAGAGGTGTGGAGCACATCTGCTATGGGGACAGGCTGAGAGTTGGGGCTGCTCAGCATGGAGAAGAGAAGGCTCCAGGGAGACCTCAGAGCAGCCTTCCAGTGCCTGAAGGGGCTCCATCAGAGCTGGGGAGAGACTTTGGACAGGGCTGGGAGTGCCAGGATGAGGGAGAATGGCTCTGAGCTGGGAGAGGGGAGATGATGACTGAAGATGAGGAAGAAATGTTTCCAGTGAGGGTGAGGAGAGACTGGCACAGGTCACTCAGGGAGGTTGTGGCTGCTCCCTCCCTGGTGGTGTTCAGGGCCAGGCTGGATGAGGTCTTGAGCAGTCTGGGCTGGTGGAGGTGTCCCTGCCCATGGCAGGAGGCTGGAAATGGATGAGCTTTAAGGTGTCTCCCAACTCAATCCATTCTGTGAATCCATGCCAGTACTGGGTCACAAACTGAACATGGCTCAACAGTGTCCTGCTGTTCAGAGGAGAAGAGCAAAGCCATGCCTACAGCCAGAGAGATATCAAACAATTGCTCTGCTCTAGTGAGTGCTGCACAGAGCACTCCAGCTGAGGCCTTCCTGGATTTGGGTACAGCATTTAAAAAGTGGTGTCCCTCAATCTGAGGACTTGTCAAGGAGCAGAAATCATCAGAGGCCCAGGAAGCATCACCTGCAGGGCTGAGAGCAGTGTAGCCTGCTCAGGACTCACTTCTCTCACGAAATCAGCACCCATGCTAAGGCACAGGCACAAGCCAGCAGCAGGTCTGCAATGAAAAAGGAACTGGAAAATAAATCACAGGGTGCCTCAGGATAATCACTGCTTAAAGTGAATTAAAGGATTCCTGGTGTAGGGAAAAGAAGATGCTGGGCAAGATGGCAGCATTTCAGCTGGCATCATTTCAGCTGCTGATCTGTTCTCCATGGTGTGGAGAGAACGTGGAGAAGTGAACTTGCAAGTACCACACCTTGGAGGCTAAACATTAGGGTTCCTGAGGAATGGGAGAGACCTAAAGCACTGGAAACAACCATCCAGGGCCCTCCACCAACACAAGGGCTAAGAGGAGGTTAACCAAACCTCTCTCAGGCAGTGCTGAGCTTGCTTTGGGGCAGCTGATGGAGGAGGTAACCTCCTGAGCTTGTGCCCAGCTTCTCTTCACCAAAGCCCTAGGTGAGCCTGCAGCTGACACCTCAGGGTAACCCCGAGTGCAGGTTTTCCCTCTTGTGCACACTGAAGCCCCTCTTTAGCAGGGGGTTGGTCTGGCTGCCTCCAGAGGTCCTTTCCAGCCCCTACCATTCTGTGACTCTGTGTTCCTCACACACCAAGCAGCTCTCAGCAGACCATCCTCTGTTAACACTAAGCCTGCAGCCCCAAACTTGTAAGAAGAGACCATTTTTTAGGCACTCTGCTAAGAAGCCTTGCAGAAGAATCTCACAGAGGTGTAAATCTAACTGTCCTCTTCCCACACAACCTGGAGTGCTTAACAACCCAGATGGACAGAGCCATGTCCTGCTTCCTCTGCTTCATTACTCCAGACTCCCTATATTGGTGTTTCCAATTTCCACCACTAAAAGCAAAGTTAATTCCTCAAGTGCAATATGAAGCTCATTTATTTTCTCCCAAATGCTCCCTGGTAAATAAAAGCAGTGCTGGGAGGGAGGTTTTGGATCCTAAAATTCATCAGTGTGATGATAGGGTTGCAATTTCTCCAACAGGAATGGTTTCTTTCTTAAATTGGAAGAAAAATGAGTTTATTTGTTTTGAAGGCATTAATGTTTGGAATCTGACAGGAAAAGCTTCCCTGAACCTATTTGCTTTCAGCTGAGCAACAGACAATTTGAACTTGAACCTGCAGCCATGCAGAGGGAAGATGCAGGGGAAGGCAGGCTGGAAGTGTTCAGCCTGGAGAAGAGAAGGCTCCAGGGAGACCTCAGAGCAGCATTACAGTGCCTGAAGGGGCTCCAGCAGAGCTGGGGAGGGACAAGGGACAAGGGCTGGGAGTGAAAGAATGAGGGAGGATGGCTTTGAGCTGGGAGAGGGGAGAGTGAGAGTGGAGAGGAGGGAGAAATTGTTGAGAGTGAGGGTGGGGAGAGACTGGCACAGGTTGAGGGTGGTGAGACACTGGCACAGGTTGAGGGTGGTGAGACACTGGCATAGGTTGCCCAGGGAGGTTGTGGAGCACAGAATCACCCAACGTGAGCTTTGAGCTGCTGCAGCCCTCTCAGCATCTTGGTGGCCTCCTCTGCACTGCCTCCAACACTTCCATGGCCTTCCTGTGCTGGGGGCTCCACAACTGCACCCAGGACTGCAGCTGGGCTCTGAGGAGAGCAGAGCCAAGGGGCACAATCCACAATCCCCTCCCTTGCCCTGCTGCCCACACTGCTCTTGCTGTCTGGGCTGTGTGATCCTAACCAGCAAGAATCTCATTTTCCCTTTGTTTCTAACTCAGACCTTTGCAGTGTGTGTTTGCAGCTCATAAATCATCATGGAATCATCAAATGGTAAGGCTGGAAGGGACCTCAAAGATCATCTAATTCCAACTCCCTACCATAGGCAGGGACACCTCCCACTAGTACACCTGGGACCAGCCTCAGGACCAACAATGTCTGCCCAGAAGTCTCCTTTGGTCACCTCTGTTTTCAGCAGCACAAACTGACCTGCAGCTGCATTGCCAGGATTCACCTTGTGCTGCCCTCTGGGTGCCAAGCTACAGACCTCTCCTGAAGGGAACTCATCATCTGCATGGAAGAATGGAATTGTTCTAGAGATGGCTGAAGGGCAGCTCTCAGAAAAAAACCCAACACATTTAGCACTAAAATGCATTTCAACATGGTTTTATTGCACAATTGGAAAGCCTTGGAGAAGCTAAACAAGAGGCTGACTCATGCACCTGTGTAACAAGCAGCAGAACCTCTCCTTTGATTTCCATGACTGAGGCCAAAGCAGACGAAGCCCTGGAAACAAAGCAGCTCCTTGCAACAGCCTGGTGAGGAACCCCAGGCCCTCTCTGTCTCTCTCACTTTGAAAAGCTGCTTTCACAACCAAGCATTTAGGATCCTGGCACTCACCCTGCTCCACACTATAAACTCCTGAGCATGATTTAACATGTAAACCTGAGCACATGGTGCCTTCTGGAGGCTTCCTAGAGATGAAGCTGTCATTTCCTACCAGCTTCTTAGGTGCAGGAAAAGAAACAGGGCCTGGGATATTTCTTCACACCTTTGGTGTAGCACAGAACCATCACAGGATGGGTTGGGTTGGAAGGGACCTCCACAGCTCAGCCAGTCCAGCCCCCTGCACTCAGCAGGGACATCCTCCACCAGAGCAGGTTGCTCACAGCCCTGCCCAGCCTCACCTTGAATATCTCCAGGGCTGAGGCCTCAGCCACCTCCCTGGGCAACCTGCTGCAGTGTTCCAGCAGCCTCCTGCTGCACAACTTGTTCCTCACAGCCAATCTCCATCTGCTCTGCTCTCATTTCAAACCACTGCCCCTGGTGCTGTCCCTGCAGGCCTTTGGGCACAGTCCCTCTGCAGCCTGCTTGGAGCCCCTTCAAGCACTGGAAGGTTGCTCTAAGGTCTCCCTGGAGCCTTCTCTTCTCCAGGCTGGACAAGGCCAGCTCCCTCAGCCTGCATGGCCACATTGCTGCTCTGTATCACTTCCCCCTCCTCTCTGCCCTGCTGCTGGTTGTTGCCATGGCTGACAGAGGTAACCCATGCTGGCACAGATCTGTTTAGGGATTCTGCCCTAATGATGCACTCCCAGAACCACCTTTTCTCCCTCCTTTCTCTCCAAACCTCTTGCCAATTGTGTTTGCTACATTTTCCAGGACCCTCTGTAGCACCTCCAGTGGTACTGCTGAAGCTGCTGTGCAAAAGAACTGACTGATCAGGTTCTTCCTTCTAAGAAAAACACATTTAAGGTGCTTTTAAATGGCACAGCATCAGCACCTGCTTTGTGATCCTGAAATAAGTATGAGAGATAGATGTAGCTCATTGCTATCCAGAGGGGAAGAACACCTGGAATGCATATCCACAGGGGAACCAGGAGGTAGAAAACATGAATTTGAAGTCTTTGCTTTGATCCTGAAGAAAAGAAAACTGTCCTACAGAATGATCATAACATCTGTTTTCTAGGTGGACAGAGAAATGCTTAACTTGTCAGCCTGAACCAAGAACACTTTTAACTCCTACAGGCTTGGACCCTGGCAAATGCAACATTAAAAACTCCTTTAGGCAAGGAGAGAGAAACTCCCAGCATGGTTGGGGATGGAAGGGGCCTCTGGAGATCATGCAGGCCAATCCCCTGCTCCAGCAGGGCACCCACAGCACAATGCCAGCAGCACAGTGCCCAGGGAGGTTGGAAGCTCTCCACACAAGGACACTCCACAACCTCTCTGGGCAGCCTGCTCCAGGCCTCCAGCACCCTCACAACAGACAACTTTCTCCTCCTCTTCACATCCAACCTCCTGCCTGCCACTTTGTGTCCACTGCTGCCCCTTGGCCTGTCCCTGGGCACCACTGACAAGAGTCTGGCCCCAGGCTCTTGCCCCCCACAGCTCCTTTAGCTCTTGCTGAGCATTGCTCAGCTGCCCTCTGGGGCTGCTCTTGTGCAGGCTCTCAGCCCCAGGGCTCTCAGCCTTTGCTCCTGCCAGAGCTGCTCCAGGCCCCTCAGCAGCTCTGCAGCCTGCCCTGGACTCTCTCCAGCAGTTCTCTGTCTCTCTGCAGCTGGGGAGCACAGAGCTGGACCCAGCATTCCAAATGTGGCCTCCTTAGGGCAGAGTAGATGGGGAGGAAAAGCTCCTTCTACCTGCTGGCGACACTCTTTCGTCACCCAAAGTATCTACCACCAGGTTCAGATGTGGCCTCCCTAGGGCAGAGTAGAGGGGGAGGAGAACCTCCCTGTACCAGCTGGCCACACTCTCCTTCATGTACCCCAGGACACCATTGGCCTTCTTTGCCATGCAGGCACATTGCTGCCTCAGGGCTATTGCTGTGCCCCAGCACTCCTTCATGGTGGAGACTCCTTCAGCTGGAAGATTCAAAGCATGACTGCAGGACATTAGGACTCCAGGAGAAACTCCACACCACGTGCAGTGCAGTGTCCCTTCTAACACACCTAAAACCAGACCTCATCCAACCCCAGCAGCAGCTGCTCAAGTGCTACCCACAGCAAGCACTGACACCTTGCACAACCACCAGAGATCAGCACTTCTGCTGTAGGTCTTTCACATAAAGCAAGCTCTAATAGCTGAGGAGCTCCTGCTGACAGAACCTGTCCAGTCCCAAAATCCAACTAACAAAGCTTCCTTTGCATCACATTTTGGTTGAGCTCTTTCAAAGTGATGGAACCACTCTCATTTAGGAAACACACAGGATGGGCCTGTAAAATGTTTCTTTTGGTGCTTCAAAAGCAGAATATGGACACAAACTGTAACAGGAGATAAGCTGTTGGGGAAATGAGTTGTGAGAGCTTTTCAGACTTCTGTTTCTCTGTTAATCACTTACAAGAAGAAACGAAATCAGCAGCAGGATTACTGCTGCAGGGAAGCCCCTGCCCAGGAAGGAAATTATTCCAGTACAGACAGGCCAGAGAAATCCTCAGGTGATGACTCCAGTACCTGAAAGTTTCTACAAGCAAGGTAGGAAGGGAGTTTTTCCCAAGGGCCTGTAGTGATAGGATGAGAAGGAAGGAATTGAAGCTTGAGGAGAGGAGATTGAGAGTGGGGAGGAGGAAGAAATTCTTCACAGTGAGGTTGGGGAGACACTGGGACAGGTTGAGGGTGGGGAGACACTGGGACAGGTTGAGGGTGGGGAGACACTGGCACAGGTTGCCCAGGNCACAGGTTGAGGGTGGGGAGACACTGGCACAGGTTGCCCAGGGAGGTGGTGGAGCACAGAATCACCCAACGTGATCTTTGATCACGTTGGGTGATTCTGTGCTCCACCACCTCCCTGGAGGTCTTCTGTGCTCCACAACCTCCCTGGAAGTCTTCTGTGCTCTACAAACTCCCTGGAGGTCTTCTGTG
Source organism: Eubucco bourcierii (assembly GCA_013396675.1). NCBI lineage: Eukaryota > Metazoa > Chordata > Aves > Piciformes > Ramphastidae > Eubucco > Eubucco bourcierii. The sequence goes on from VWZE01008007.1 coordinate 83,689, forward strand.
CTCCACAACCTCCCTGGAGGTGTTGAGGACCAGGTTGGATGAGCCCTTGAGCATCCTGTGCTGGTGGGAAGTGTCCCTGCCTATAGCAGAGGAGTTTGAACTAGCTGAGCTTTAAGGTCCCTTCCAACCCAATCCATTCTGTGCTAATTAAGATGTTGGTGTCCACTGCTGCAGCATGTTGAGAACTTCAGCTGCAAGTCCAGGATCACCATAAGGACCTCCACACACATTCTGAAGTGTGATCACAGCAGAGCAAATGCAGTTTGCACAAGGGCTGGGATGATCCAGGAGGGGCAACTCCTACAAATGTTACACTACAGAGAAAGATGATTTTAATCAAAAAGGGATTTGCTTGACAAATTCTCCTTTTCTGAGTGGGAAAAGTGCTGCCATTTGAAGGTGTTGCTCAATCATTTTGAGATTTTAGAGAACTGCTTGAAAGTAAAACTCTCCAATAAAAATCTAACTGATAATGGGAGGATGTTGTAGCAACGAAGAAGGTATTAAAATGGAGCTTTGCTTAGCACTGAGTTAAGGAACAATGGCAGGATTAGCAGGGAACTATTACAAAATTAATCTGATTAATGCCTTATAAATAATGAAGCTAGACTTAAAAAGGTCCACAAGCTCCACCATGTCAGAACATGGATCCAATCCATGATGCAAGACTAAAAGGCAGGATATTTTCCCTACTAATTAACCACCAAAAGCTGAATCCTCCCAAAAATCAAGTAAGAACAAACAGGGAAGGGAAAAAGCTCCACTTGTAAAAACACAATAAAATTAACTGCAGCCAACCCCACCCTCTGCAGAATGGTTTTCAGAGGGAAGAGCAACACTTGGGTCCTGCCATGTCTCACATCACCATGACTTAAGAATCATAGGATCATAGAATGGGAAGGTTGGAAGGGACCTCAAAGCTCAGCCAGTTCCAACCCCCTGCCATAGGCAGGGACACCTCCCACTAGCACAGGGCACTCAAGGCCTCCTCCAGCCTGGCCTTGAACACCTCCAGGGAGGTTGTGGAGCACAGAAGCACCCAACGTGATCTTTGATCACGTTGGGTGCTTCTGTGCTCCACAACCTCCCTGGGTAACCTGTGCCAGTGTCTCATCACCCTCAATCTGTGCCAGTGTCTCACCACCCTCAACCTGTGCCAGTCTCTCACCACCCTCACTGCAAACAACTTCCTCCTAACATCCTCTTTCAATCTCCCCTCTCACACTTCAAACCCATTCCCCTTGGCCTGCCATTCCCAGACCTTCTCAATAGTCCCTCCCCAGCCTTCCTGCAGCCCCCTTCACATCCTGCAAGGCCACTCCAAGCTCTCCTGGAAGCCTTCTCCTCTCCAGGCTGCACAGCCCCAACTCTCTCTCGGCCTGTCCTCACAGCACAGCTGCTGCAGCCCTCTGAGTATCTTCTCCATGGGTTCTCTCTTCCATGGCAATGTTTTTGTTAGCTGGATGTGAAATCCTTCTCCATCAATCACCAGCACGTGGCCAGGCAGGGAGAGGAGAGCTCCCTCCAAATGGAGCCATAGCTTCTGCACTCAGCCTGCATCCAGTTCTGCTCAGAGCAGTAAAAGGGCCACAGCCAAGTGGATGAAAATTCATTTCAGACCATCACAAAATGGTAGAGGGGGGGAAGGGACCTCCAGAGATTAAGTCCAACCTCCCTGCTAGAGCAGGACCACTTAGGGCAGCTCACACAGGAACACATCCAGGCAGGTTTGGAATCTCTCCAGAGAAGGAGACTCCACAGCCTCTCTGAGCAGCCTGCTCCAGGGCTTCAGCATCCTCACAGTGTTTTAAAATGTTACTTAAAGTTCAGTTATTTAAAGCTCATTTTATGCATCATGGTCAAAACCCCAGTTCATGTCTTACTCACTACAACACCTGCAATGATTGCAGCAGTCCAACAACCTGAGGCTGTTTTCTCTTTCATTGTTGCTTGGGAGAAGAGGTCAGACCCCACCTGGCTCCAAGCCTTCTTTCAGTGAGTTGTAGAGAGTCAGAAGGTCTCTCCTCAGCCTCCTTTTCTCCAAGCTAAGCAGCCCCAGGTCCCTCAGCTGCTCCTCACAAGACCCATGCTGACTCTCTGGACACTTTTCCCCTCGCGTTAATTTCTCAGAGCTGCTGAGGCTTGGTACCAGTCCTCAGCTGGTGCAACGAGCTGCTGAAAGCAGGGCAGGGGACAGAGGAACCTGTCAGGTTGTCTAACCCACAGACACTGCTTCACCAGCTTGAGGAGGAACAGCTTCACACCTTGCAGTCATCCAGCGCCCACCTAACATCCCTCTTACCCAACTGTGGCTTTGGTTTCTCAAGACATTGAGTTAAACATAGGTGGGAAAGCAAGTCCCAAGCAGAGCTGTCACTAAGCTACTGCCATGACCTCAGGCAGATCTTTTAACTTGCACATAAATAACTTTTCTGCAGGGAAGGAGTTTAAAAGGATTTGAGGGAAGGCAGCGTGAGGCACTGATGGGATCCTTGGTGTCTGTCAATTCTGCCACAGGCAGTTAAAGTGAAGCTTTTCCTGCCCCCACTCCAGTGAAATTTATCCACAGTTCACACTTCAGGCACCACCTCCTGCCACAAAAACAGCTCAGGGTTTGCACAGGCTTTCTGTTGTTTCCTCAGTGAGAGCTGCACAGCCTCCAGAGCTGGGCAGAAGAGAATCACATGAAGATCACCACGGGCAAGTGCAGAGTCCTGCCCCTAGGGAGGAACAACCTCCTGCAGCAGGACAGCTGAGGGGGGACCTGCTGGGAAGCAGCTGCATGGACAGGACAACAAATTATCCATGAGCCAGTAATGTGCACTGTCTCACCACCTTCATGGAGAAGAACTTCTTCCTAATGTCTCATCTAAACACAGTCTAGTTTGAAGCCACTGCCCTCACCCTGCCACTGCATGCTGCTGTAATGTATGCCCTTGTGGCCAAAGGCAAATGGTGCCCTGGCATGAGGAAGAGGGTGGCCTGCAGGTCAAGTGGATGCAAGAAGAGAAGTGTGGCTAGAGAGGTTCTCCTTCCCCTCTACTCAGCCCTAGGGAGGCCACATCTGGAGTGCCGGGTCCAGCTGTGGCTCCCCAGCTGCAGAGAGACAGAGAACTGCTGCAGAGAGTCCAGGGCAGGCTGCAGAGCTGCTGAGGGGCCTGGAGCAGCTCTGGCAGGAGCAAAGGCTGAGAGCCCTGGGGCTGAGAGCCTGCACAAGAGCAGCCCCAGAGGGCAGCTGAGCAATGCTCAGCAAGAGCTAAAGGAGCTGTGGGGGGCAAGAGCCTGGGGCCAGACTCTTGTGAGTGGTGCCCAGGGACAGGCCAAGGGGCACAGAGTGGCAGCCAGGAGGTTGCATGTGAAGAGGAGGAGAGCAGCCTGAGAGGGCATCAGAAGACTGAGCAGAACTGTTTCAGTGGACTAGCAACACAACCAACCTCCCTGCACAGGAACACAAAGGCACTGAACTCTTCCTCCCCAGTGCTCAAGCCCTCGAGCTCCTGTCTGGAGGAGCACAGGACATGTCCATTCCCTTCTGCAGAGCAGATCATGAGTAAGTGACAAACCAGGAACTCACTATGGGAGTGTGCAAGAAGTCTGCACAGAGCTACTCACAGCTGTGGAACAGTGAAGGATGAAAGGTGGATCAGCTGGCACAGACCATGGAAATAACTCCTGTGTCACCAGCCCACGGGAGGCAGTTCAGAGCACATCTAACAACCACAGGCTCCAGCCTCCAGACGAGACAAATGCAGAGGTTCAGGAAGGTTGTGCCTCTGCCACCTGCACTGCAGGCACTCAGCTCCATCAGACAGTTTGAAAGGCACAGCTCTGTCACAGAGATCAAGCAACTAATTCCTTCTCCCAGCTGCCTCTAACATCAGATTCTGGTCATGGAATGTGTGAGAAAATCCATTTGAGGGAAGGGAAAAAGAAAAAAAAAAAAGGGATGAAGGATTTAAACAAGGAAAAGGAGAGCATTGGAACCAGCTGAGAGGCAGCACATGAGTTGGGATCTTAGAGATCATCCAGTTCCAGCCCCCTGCCATGGGCAGGGACACCTCCCACTAGTCCAGGTTGCTCCAGGCCTTTTCCAAACTGGTCTTGAGTATCTTCAGGGAGGGGGCAGAAGAAACAGGCAGGTTTCTGAGCTTCTGCAGCACTGCCTGGACACCCCCAACAAGAATCTGCTAAGTGCAGACAATTATGGATCAATCCTAAACACCACTTTTGTTTTCTGCTCCCTTTGGTCTGTGTTAAGCTGCACAAACAGAATCACAGAATGTTAGGGGTTGGAAAGGACCTCTGGAGGTCATCCAGGCCAAACCCTGCTCCAGCAGGGCACCCACAGCAGCTTGCCCAGCAGCACAGTGCCCAGGGGGGTTGGAAGCTCTCCACACAAGGACACTCCGCAGCCTCTCTGGGCAGCCTGCTCCAGGCCTCCAGCACCCTCACAACAAACAACTTTCTCCTCCTCTTCACATCCAACCTCCTGCCTGCCACTTTGTGCCCATTGGCCTGTCCCTGGGCACCACTGACAGGAGTCTGGCCCGAGGGTCTTGCCCCCCACAGCTCCTTTAGCTCTTGCTGAGCATTGCTCAGCTGCCCTCTGGGGCTGCTCTTGTGCAGGCTCTCAGCCCCAGGGCTCTCAGCCTTTGCTCCTGCCAGAGCTGCTCCAGGCCCCTCAGCAGCTCTGCAGCCTGCCCTGGACTCTCTCCAGCAGTTCTCTGTCTCTCTGCAGCTGGGGAGACAGAGGTGGACACAATCCCCCATCCAAGTCAAGCTCTGTGCCTCTGCACCAGGCCACTTCCATTGCCTGCCTCCAAGCAGCTGATAGGAACCTCCCAGCTGAGCCCAGGCTCTCCTCACAGCAGTGGCTTCTTGGACTCCCAACAACAGAGAGCAGCAGAAAACAGAAGAACAGTGCAAGTTGGGAGTTGCCATTTCCCATTCACAGGAGCTGTGAAGTGGGCATTCCTGGTACTGGGAAGGCAGCAATTGGGGTTGATTTCTTGGCACTTGGCTGACTCCTCTGCTAGCCCCTGTGAGTTAGTTACAGCTGTTAGCAGAGAGAGGACACTTAGAAGTGAGGAAGAGAGGTGATGAGCCCAGAGCCTCCAATAAAGCAACCTTGAAGCATCATGGAGAGGCAAAAGAACTCTCCTGCACAGCCCAGTAAGGGAAAATCCATGTGGAAATTTGACAGAAGTGCAGTGGGAAGGGCAGCAGCAATGAACCTCTCAGGCTGTTCCAAGGACACAAACCAGAGTCTGTTCTACCAGAGTCATAGATTCACAGGATGGGTTGGGTTGGAAGGGACCTAAAAGCTCAGCCAGTCCAACCCCCTGCCATGGGCAAGGACACCTCCCACCAGCACAGCTTGCTCAAAGCCTCATCCAGCCTGGCCTCAAACACCTTCAGGGATGAGGCAGCCACAGCCCCTCTGGGTTCCAGTGTCTCACCACCCTCACTGTGTGTCTATTGCCTTAACTTGCAGCTTGGTTCCTTGAAACTGCAGAAACTACATGGAAAATTGAACATATTTACAGTGATGTGAAGTGCTGTAACAGCATCACAGAATGGGCTGGCTTGGAAGGGACCTTAAAGCTCATCCAGTTCCAGCTCCCCTGCCACAGGCAGGGACACCTCTCACTAGCCCAGGTTGTTCAAGGCCTCCAGGGTCATCCTTTCATCAATTAAAATGAGTCACCAATATCCAAAACTCAACAAGATTCTTATCCCCAACCTTTGATTTTAACTAGTAGTATTTAATTAATCTGGCAGAGCTCCACAACTCCTTCCTGAGCGACGAGAACCAGCTACCCTCTTGGGCTCCTTCTGCAATCATTTCCTTTGATTAACTTCACTTTATTTACTCAAATTAACAGATGGATTTCATACATGTTCCAACAAATTAGAAGAGAGGAATTCAAAAGCAGCCTGCCAAGTTCAAAACTCAGCAAGTGGAACTTGTGAATTAAGGCAGACAGAGTTATTAGCTGATTATGACATGGGGAACGTTCAGAAGAAAGAACATGCCCTTTCCATCTTCATTTTGTGTTACTAGTGATTACAGGAGATAGCTGAAATTATAATTTGAAGTAAAACTGTGATTAAAAATAATTTAAATATTGCACAACAAGTTAATTGCTCTGGAATTTCTTCATCTTTGTTCCTGCTCTTTGATTCCAAGGTTCTGCGTGCAGGGTATCTGCACCACCAGCCTTGCCCAAGGTGTGGGGGGGAGAGGGCTTCCTCAAGAACATCACTTCGTGGTCTTTATCAGGGACAGGTGGTGGTGAGAAACCATCAGATACCACTTTACCAGGACAGGTGGTGGTGAGAAACCATCAGATACCACTTTACCAGGGATAGGTGGTGGTGAGAAACCATCAGATACCACTTTACCAGGACAGGTGGTGGTGAGAAAACATCAGATACCACTTTACCAGGGATAGGTGGTGGTGAGAAACCATCAGATACCATTTTTGCACAGCCCATGTTTGTCTGGAGGCAGTGCTGGTGGAGATGTGGCAGCTTCCCCTTCACAGCATCACAGAATCTGTTATCAGGTTGGAAAAGATTTCAGAGATCATCAGATCCAACCTATGGCCCCCACAGGATCTAATCAACTAAATCATGGCACCAAGTGCCACATCCAATCTCTTTGCAAACACTTCCAGGGACAGGGAATCCACCAGCTCCCTGGGCAGCCCATTGCAGTGCCAATCACTCCTGTGAAGAGCACAAATCTTCCCAGGAACAACAGAATGAAACCAACCAAACCTCTCCTTGGCCATCCAAACCTGGGTAAGGTACAAGGACATAGAAGTGGAGCCCCCAGCACAGGAAGGACATGGAAGTGTTGGAGTCAGTCCAGAGGAGGGCACCAAGATGCTGAGAGGGCTGCAGCAGCTGTGCTGTGAGGGCAGGCTGAGAGAGTTGGGGCTGTGCAGCCTGGAGAGGAGAAGGCTTCCAGGAGAGCTTGGAGTGGCCTTGCAGGATGTGAAGGGGGCTGCAGGAAGGCTGGGGAGGGACTATTGAGAAGGTCTGGGAATGGCAGGAGAAGGAGGAATGGGTTTGAAGTGGCAGAGGGGAGATTTAGACTGGATGTTAGGAGGAAGTTCTTTACAGTGAGGGTGGTGAGGCACTGGCACAGGTTGCCCAGGAAGGTTGTGGCTGCTCCCTCCCTGGAGGTGTTCAAGGCCAGGTTGGATGAGGCCTTGAGTGTCCTGTGCTAGTGGGAGGTGTCCCTGCCTATGGCAGGGGGTTGGAACTGGTTGAGCCTTGAGGTCCCTTCCAAACTTCCCATTCTATGATTCTAAGCTAAGACCCTGCCCTGCCACTGTCACCAGCAGCAACCTTTAACCACCAGCCCTCGTGTTTGCAGGATTAGTCTTCCTGGAAAAGCCCTGAGAGGTTCTTCACAACCCCAGTGCCACTCTGAACAAGCTGCTCACCAGACACCATCCATTACCCTGCCATAGCTTTCGTGACAGAAGCTGCCTCAGCAGATGAGTTAAAGTCCTCAGGCAGGGCCATGGGCATCTCTTGTTTGACTCTGCAGGCTCACTTAGGCAGAGAGATGCTGACCTGAACCCTCCTTGTTCCAGACAAGCACTCAGATCATCACCCAGACCTCACCTCAGCTGACTTCCTTCAGCGCTGGCTGAGTTGTCTGGGAGCAGCCATTCTTGGTTCAAGCTCTATCACAGCATCTTCCCATGAAAGGCCTGGTTTGATCCACTGGCACAAGACAATTCTTTCCTGGGAAACATTCCCGAGTGCCTCCACTTGGGGAGTATTGCACTTCCAGCTCTGGAGGCCAGCAACAGGCTTCCACACGATCAGATGGAGCTAACCCAGAAGAAGGCAGTTGGTGAAATTGAGGAGTCCTGTTTGGACCTGCTCACTTCAGTCAACAAGCAAAGCCAAAACTTCAGGCAACTTCCCTTAGCTGGGGTCAAATTAGGGGAAAGGAGAAGCTGTGGGGCTGATTTTTTTTTTTTTCAGTGCAACCATGAAGAATTGGTTTGCTTAGATTAAAAAGAAAAAAACACACCCAGAAATGCCTGAGGAGCAGACAGCGACTTTGTCCTGGCTGCAAGGGGAGGAGGACTCCTTCCAGCCCAGGAACACCAAGTGCTGCTCTGAACATTTCATAGGGAATTTCTGCTGCAGCATCCAAGGCTGGAGCAGTGTGGTGCAGAGGCACACACAGACAATGCCACGCCAGGACTCCTGATGGCACTGCCAGCCCTTACCTAAGTAACTGCTAAGCACAAAGAGAATCCAACTGGATCACTGTGGGATAGCAATGCACAGGATGAGGCCTTCAGCAGCACTGCAGCTGGAGCTGCTTAAACCAGCACTGAGATCCCACCCAGAGGTTGGGTTTTGCTGTTTTATCTGGATTTGAGAGAAGCAGCCACAATAAGAACAAGTTAGGGCAAGGAAACTGCTGAAGGTCTGGAGCACAAAGTCCTGTGAGGAGCAGCTGAGGGAACTGGGCTTGTTGAGCCTGCAGAAAAGGAGACTGTGCTGGTTTGAAGCTAATTGGAATCTTTTTATGAAAATAATTAGATTCTAGGCTGTGAAAAGCAAACACTGATGATGTCTAATACATCTCAGCAAGCCTATGAGTGAAGAAGAACAAGAACACAAACAGGTAACACAGAGAGAGTCTCTGTCTCTTCAGCTGCTGGTTTGGTCTTGGCCTCTCTGCTGTGTAACCTCACTAACCACTGCTTCTAACTCCCCTTGCTCGTCCTCCAAACTCACCTTGCATGTAAGGCAGACCCTGGGGTAAGGCAGAGGGGTGGGGAGAAGGTGGGAGGGTGGTTGGGAGCCCCTCCTGGAGTCTCTGATTGCTGGCAGGGGAGTTGTGTTGCTGTATTGCCTTTAACTTGTCTCTGTCTGTCACTANTTCCCTTTAACTTGTCTCTGTCTGTCACTGTTCCTGTCTGTTGTGTCTGTCTCTGCTTGTGCATTGTGCTGAGCTGTAAAGAGAGCTTCAGGCCTTAACTTCCAGCTGGCTGAGTCTGGTCTGGGGGATTTTACAAAGTGGGAGGGGAGGGGGCAGGGAACTCCCAAACCATCACAGAGGCTGAGGCTCCCCTCATTGCTCTCTACCACACCTCGAAGGGAAATTGGAGCCAGGTAGGGGTTGGGCTCTTCTCCAAAGGAACAAGAGGAAATAGCCTCAAGTTGTCCCAGGGGAGGTTTAGGTTGGACATGAGGAACAATTTCTCCCCCAAAAGAGTGCCAAGGCCTGGGACAGGCTGCCAAGGGAGGTGGTAGACTCCTCATCACTTAAGGGGTTTCAAGGTCATGGAGATGTGGTGCTGAGGGTTTAGTGGTGCCCTGGCAGTGCTGCCTTAATGGCTGGATTCAATGATCTTAAAAGACCTCTTCCAACCAAAACCACTTTAGGATTCTATGATATAAACCAACTTCTTCTATAAATAAACCACCCAAATTACTGACTACCACTCTGACAACTTTAACCATCTCCATGGCAAGAAAACACCACCAATAAGCTTGCCCAACCAAAAAAAAAAAATAAAATAGCCCAAGCCAATAAATGTCTGGCGAGAATTAACAGACAGAGCCAGATGAGGCTCATGAAGATCA
>VWZE01008007.1:93432-151045 GCA_013396675.1 Eubucco bourcierii
AGAGCTGCTCCAGCCCTCTGATCATCTTTGTGGCCTCCTCTGGACCCGCTCCAACACTTCCATGTCCTTCCTGTGCTGAGGGTTCCAGAACTGCACACAGTACTCCAGGTGGGGTCTGACGAGAGCAGAGTAAAGGGGCAGAATCACCTCCCTTGCTCTGCTGGCCATGCTAATGATCAGTCAGCATCACACCACCACCAGAGGCTGAGGAAGAAGGAGACTGGAGAGAAGGAAGAAGTTGTTTGCAGTGAGGGTGGTGAGACACTGGCACAGGTTGAGGGTGGTGAGACACTGGCACAGGTTGAGGGTGGTGAGACACTGGCACAGGTTGCCCAGGGAGGTTGTGGAGCACAGAATCACCCAACGTGATCTTTGATCACGTTGGGTGATTCTGTGCTCCACAACCTCCCTGCAGGTGTTCAACACCAGGCTGGATGAATCCTTGAGTGACCTAATGGGAGGTGTCCCTGCCTATGGCAGGGGGTTGGAACTGGCTGAGCTTTGAGCTCCCTTCCAACCCAACCCATTCTGTGATTCTCTGAGGCAGCAGAACAAAGCCAGATGCCGACGCAGCGCGTGCAAGCCAGGAGGACACTCTCCACCTCCCTGGAACAAAGAATATCTGTGTCCAGCAGGTACTTGGAGCACTCCCTGATCTCACTCCTGATCCCAGAGAGTTGCAGGCATCATGTTGTCCTGCAAGCCACAGAAAGTTGCATGTCCTAGTGTGTGACATCACTGCCTTGTAACACTTCATCGGGTGACAGAGCGATCGGCACCGGCTCGGTCGATAGCGCACTGAGCTCCACTGGTTTTAGGTTAAGGGTTAATTACAACTAATTAGGTAGCTTGATGGTCAGCAAATAAAACTCCAAACTTCTCTCCTGCAGGCACTGGCAGTCTGTATTTTCCATGGCAGTGCCACTTGCAAAGTTGGCTTTGACACCTGCTGTGCCTGAGCCACCAAGGAGCGAATCAGAAGGTGCATCGACGACGGCTGGATGAAGAGCTGCTGCCTGCTCTTCAAAGTGCCAGAACCAACCTCAAGTTTGGAGGAGTTCTACAGATGAAGTAAGCACAGAATGTCAAAACAATGCCAATTTGCTTTGCTTCCATCCCCTTAGCCACCTGCCCAGCAGTGTCTGGGATGCCAACACATTTTTCTCTATTGATTCTGCTACTGTCTCCTTCCCCTCCTCGCTGCTGAGCCTCAGATCCTGGTGAAGGTTTCTCTTCCCCAGTTGAGAGGGAAGTTATTTCTGGGAATTCCTGAAGCCTCTGGCTTGGTTTCCTATACACTGGCAGGTCCAAGCTAAGGGCCAGAATAAACACACAGTGCTTGCAAAGTGTTAAGTAGTCCCAGGAGAAGAATCTTTCCTGAAAGCCCAAAGGCTGTTCTCACAGCGGAGGTTCAGTGGTTTCTGTCTCCAAAAGAAGGTGCCAAAGAACCACTAAGGACAGACTGGAAACAAATCACAGAATCAGGGAATTGTTTGGGTTGGAACAGCCCTCTAAGACCAAGGAGTCCAACCACTAACCCAACACCACCATGGCCACTAAACCTCCAGGTGCCATGGCCACACCTTTCTTGAATGCCTGCAGGGATGGGGACTTCACCACCTCCCTGGGCAGCCTGTGCCAATCCCTGACCACAGGGCAGGGGAACATTTCTGTTCCTTCTACACACAACCAACTTTCTGGTGAAGAACTTCTTCCTAACATCAGTCTGAATCTACCCACTTCTAGTTTTGCTCCATTCCCCTCAGCTCTATCACTACCTGACACCCTAAAACATCCCTCCCCAGCTTTCTCATAGCCCACTTCAGATACTGGAAGGCCACAATGAGGTCTCCTTGGAGCCATCTGTTCTCCAGACTGAACAATCCCAACTCTCTCAGTCTGTCTCCATAGGAGAGGTCTGGGTTTATCATCTGTCACCAAAATGCAGTTTTACACAGCCCAGCAATATAAAAAGTGAAATAAATAGCAAAGTTGCACTTCTCCCACCACAAGTGAAAGTTTTAGATCCAACTTTGACCTTTCACAGTCTCTCTTTACAGCTCAAGAGTCTGTGTTAGGCTGCACATCATTTAACTTTCCATTTCTTTCACCTCTCATTTCCCTTTCTGCTCTTAAAGAAGCAGTGACAAAGCCCCCATGGCACACCTCCCATGGCTGCCTGAGCAGAACAAGCTCTACCCCAATTAAAAGAGTTCTGGGAAACCAGTCAAGATATTTTTAGAGTATTGATAAATGAATAATCTTTGGATTCTGAATTCCAATTAAGGAGCAATTGTTCTCCTTTCTGGGAATTTGCTGGTACCAGTCTAGGAACTCCACCCAGCAGCTTTGGGAGTTGTCTTTTCTTAGTCATGCAGCTCTGGAAAGCCTCCAACTAAAGATCCCAACCTGCAAGACCCTGGTTTTGCACAGATAAATGCTAGGATTTTTTTACCCACTAAGCATCTTCTTTTGATTCCACCCCTGACACTAAGGTTACCATTTCCTTTTTATCAAACAGCAGTCACTACAGTTATCACAAAGAGCTCTTTTTTTTTTTGTCATAAATTTAAAGACCTTTCTAATTTTTTGCCACCAGAATGTTAAGCTTATAGAGTGAATGTACTGGAGACCAAACACCAAAGTTCTTTTGACTCCATCTTTTATTAAACAAACACCAATCTGCTATGAGCATCACTTGTGATTATGTCACTGAATAAAGTCCATGCCACAAACACAGGATTTGCTCCTGAGTAAGAAGAAGAGGAAAGTGGAAGCAGAGCAGAGCAACCATTTGGAGAATATTCTTTCTGTCTTGGACACCTGGAATCAAATGGGGCTCTGCAGCCTGGAGAAGAGAAGGCTTTGAGGAGACCTGATAGTAGCCTTCCAGTATCTGAAGGGGGCTGCAGGAAGGCTGGGGAGGGACTACTGACAAGGGCTGGGAATGGCAGGACAAGGGGAATGGGTTTGAAGTGGGAGAGGGGAGATTGAAAGTGGATGTTAGGAGGAAGTTGTTTGCAGTGAGGGTGGTGAGACACTGGCACAGGTTGCCCAGGGAGGTTGTGGATGCTCCCTCCCTGGAGGTGTTCAAGGCCAGATTGGATGAGGCCTTGAGTGCCCTGTGCTAGTGGGAGGTGTCCCTGCCTATGGCAGGGGGTTGGAACTGGATGATTTTTGAGGTCCCTTCCAACCTTCCCATTCTATGATTCTGTGAAATCATTTGGCTGTCAAAAACTCAACACAAGAGAGAAAATTCTACCGATAGACACTTCTAGATCATTGTGGCCAAGAGCCTTAGAGAGCCGAATTCAAACCTTGGGTGTTTCAGGCACAATGTATTTATTAGCTATCCCTTGACGGTCTTCTGGAGTCAACAAACATAGCTCTTGAATGTTCTGGACTTTAATTAAAGGAGAGCTCAGAGCAGCCTTCCAGTACCTAAAGGGGCTCAAGGAGAGCTGGAGATCAACTTTTGACAAGACTTTGTAGTGACAGGGTAAGAGGTAATGGCTTGGAGCTGGGAGACGGGAGATTGAGAGTGGAGATGAGGAAGAAATTCCTCACAGGGAGGGTGGTGAGACACTGGCACGGGTTGCCCAGGGAGGTTGTGGAGCACAGAAGCACAGAATGTGATCTTGATCAAGATCACATTCTGTGCTTCTGTGCTCCACAACCTCCCTGGAGATGTTCAGGACCAGGCTGGACGAGACCTTGACCAAGCTATGCTGGTGGGAAGTGTCCCTGCCCATGGCAGGAGGCTGGAACTGGCTGAGCTTTGAGCTCCCTTCCAACCCAATCCATTCTGTGATTCTCTGATGAATTAATTCCCCACTTCCCTTCCTGACTGCTGACACAAACTCCCAAAGCTCAAGCACAGACTCCCAAAAGCCTGGCACACACCAGATTTTGTATGAGCCATAAATCCTCATCTGACAACAGGTCCATCCTTCCCTAGGACTGGGTTATTGGAAACCTAATTGCCAATTTTCCTGCTCTGAGAGCCAGAAGGAGTCCATACATTGGTAAAGTGATGACTTTCAATAAAACACTCTTCTCAACAGCAGCAAGGTTTGTGGAACACCATTTACATCTGATTGGATCTCACTCCCAGTTCTTGCAATCCTGAAAGGTAGAGAGCAAATCCTTATGGAAGGGAGGAGCAAAGTTTCAATTACAGACTTCCCTATTTAGCAGGAACAAGTTAGGACTTGTGAACCATCTTCTCTTCCTTCATCACACTAAAGGAAGAAGGAGCCCCTGAGATGCTGCTAAGCAGATCAGGCTCTGCTCAGCTTAACTGCTGCTGACACCACAGCCCTGCAGTGAGCACTGACTGCACTCTCACAGACTGCTTTGGCAGGGAAGGGACCTTTAAAGCTCACCCAGCTCGACCCCCCTGCAGTCATCAGGGACAGCTGCAACCAGAGCCTCAAACAACCTGACCTGCAATGGTTCCAGGGATGGGGCTTCCCCCACCACCCCCCAACAGCAAACATTTCTCCCTGCTCTCCAGTCTTAATTTCCCTTTTCGAGTTCAAATCATCACCCCTTGGCCTGGCACAACAGGCTCTACTCAAAAGTCTAGGCCCAGCTTTCTGATCAGATCCTTTAAGCACTGTTTGCCCAGCAGCACAGTGCCCAGGGGGGTTGGAAGCTCTCCACACAAGGACACTCCACAGCCTCTCTGGGCAGCCTGCTCCAGGCCTCCAGCACCCTCACAACAAACAACTTTCTCCTCCTCTTTTCATGCAACCACTTTGTGCCCACTGCTGCCCCTTGGCCTGTCCCTGGGCACCACTCACAAGAGGCTGGCCCAAGGCCTCTTGCCCCCCACAGCTCCTTTAGCTCTTGCTGAGCATTGCTCAGCTGCCCTCTGGGGCTGCTCTTGTGCAGGCTCTCAGCCCCAGGGCTCTCAGCCTTTGCTCCTGCCAGAGCTGCTCCAGGCCCCTCAGCAGCTCTGCAGCCTGCCCTGGACTCTCTCCAGCAGTTCTCTGTCTCTCTGCAGCTGGGGAGCCAGAGCTGGACCCAGCACTCCACGTGTGGTTTCCCTAGGGCACAGCAGAGGGGGAGGAGAACCTCTCTTGCCATACTTAATGCAGCCATGACAGAGATGCAGTACAGATGCACTGTGCCCAGTTCCTGTTGCTGTGGTTAAGCTGAGTGCTGGAAGGAGCTGGAATGCAACACACCTGAACGGTGCCACCTCAGCAGGTCAGCACCATGGAGCATTCCTCAGCCACACTGGCTGCCAGCTGAACAAGGTCATCCACCCTGCTTCAGTAGCTACTCTTAGCCTAGTCTGGAGGTTTCTTAAAGGGATTAAACTGCCAAGGTTGGGACTTAAGGCTAGTTTTAATGAGTCTGATGAGCCTGTGGAGCAGACTTTCATCAAAGCCTCTCTGTCTAAACAGAATTTTTAACGGCAATTCCCTCTGCTCAGGAGATTAGCAAGCTTCATGCTTTGAGGACTTCTTCCCCACTGGATGGTGGCACAAAAAGACAAAAAAGGCAAACATTCTTTGCCAAAACAATGAGTCTCTTTGACTTACAAAGTGCAGCTCATTGGGTAAGGGCTGCCTTTGCTCTTTGTTAAGAGCTGAGTAAGGTAAGTGCTGGTGGATGCTCTACATCTCTGCAGCCTTTCACCCTAAAGCCTCACACCACTCTCCTCTGGGGAGGACACTGCTTGATGATCTGCAGCTAGCTCAAAACCTCCTCCACCCTTCAAAGTTCCTTATTACAGAAAGCAACCTGTGAATTGATGTTGCTAACTTCAGTTCCTGCTGGAATCCGTCAGGCCCTGCCTACCTCCACATCTGTGTTTCTGTAGAGCTGTGTACACAAAGGGACCTGGTAGTGCTGCTGGACATGAGCTTCACCACGAGCCAGCAATGTGCTCTCATGGCCAATGGTCTCCTGAGGTGCATGAAGAAAGGTGTGGCCTACAGGTCAGCAAGGGGCAAGGGGCACAGAGTGGCAGGCAGGAAGTTGGATGTGAAGAGGAGGAGAAAGTTGTTTGGAGTGAGGGTGCTGGAGGCCTGGAGCAGGCTGCCCAGAGAGGTTGTGGAGTGTCCTTGTGTGGAGAGCTTCCAACTCCCCTGGGCACTGTGCTGCTGGGCAAGCTGCTGTGGGTGCCCTGCTGGAGCAGGGAGGGTGGGCTGGATGATCCCCAGAGGTCCCTTCCAACCTCACCCTGCTGGGGTTCTGTCAAATTTGTCCAAGTTCTTTGAGTTGGTATAGTACAAAATTAGGACCACCCTCGGTGGACTACTGAAGGCAGCTGCAGTGTGCACCTCCCATGGCTGAGGCAGTGTTTGGAAGGGTGAGGAGAGCTCTCATGCTCTGCCTCATTGCACAGCCTCATAAAGAACCCCAGCAGGAGCTATAAAACGCTGTGCCATGGTTGTGCCTTTGGTCAGTCCCAGCAACTGACCTTCAGCTTGCATACACCTATGTAAAGCAACTGCTGGAGTCAATTTCCAGCTTCCTCCCTGTCTGCCAAACTGTCATTAGCCCTCAGGAGACTGAAGAACCCCAAACCCTGCACGGAAGCTGTGGGAAGGCAAAGAGCAATCTCACAGCACCTCAGCAACAGAGACATGCAAGCAAAAGCTGCAACTTGGCACAGCTGTGAGATGCAGAAGCTATAAAAAGAGGTTCTCTGCACAGGAGAGCCTCAGAGGCAGCCTGCCTTTGCAGGCCATGGCAGAGAGGTTTTCCAGGCACTCCACACAGAATCTTTAAGGTGGCAGAAGACCTTTAAGGTCATTGAGTCCAACTGTAACTAGACTGCCATGGCCACTAAACCATACCCTAAAGTGCCATGGCTACACTTTTCTTCCACACCTCCAGGCATGGGGACTTCACCACCTCCCTGGGCAGCATGTGCCAATCCCTGACCACTCTTGCAGCAAAGACATTTTTCCTTCTCTCCAACCAAACCCCGCCCTGGCACAATTTCAGGCCATTTCCTCTGGTTCTATCAGCTGATCCTTGGCAGCAGAGCCCAACCCCCACCAAACTACAGCCTCCTTTCAGAGAGTTGCAGAGAGCAATGAGGCCTCCTTTCAGTCTCCTCTTCTCCAGCTCCCTCAGCTGCTCCTCCCCAGCCTCCTCTCCAGACCTTTACCAGCTCAGCACTGCACACTGCTGCCCAGGTTCCATCTCCTTGGCAGTGAAAGAAAAATCTTTGGAAGGAAAAATCTTTGGCACTGAAGCCTTCTGAAACTTTCTCTGAGGTAATCCCAGTGTGTCTCTTCAAAATGCCACCAGGAGGCTGGATGGGAAGGTTCCCTGTACAGTGCCTAGACAAAACCACAGGATGAGAAGGTTCCCTGTGGGGTCACAGCAGCGAGGTTGACTCTGCTGAAGCTGCGTTAGCGAAGCGAAGCAGGACCTCAATAATTCACAGGCAGAGGCAGGCTAAGTGTCCATTAGCATCAACGTCTGTGGATGTGCTCTTGCTTTTTTTCCACAGTTTTAAGGCCTCTGAGACCACATCTGAGGCTCTGTCTTTCGTTCTTCCTGGCTCTCAGGAACCAATGAAGTAAGAGCCTTCCCTGCAGGCAGCAGCAGAGCCTTCGTCGCCGGCACCCGGCGCGCTCCTGGGCGGTAGGTGAGGAAGGAGGAGGAGAGCTCCTGACAGGAGCATGGACACAGAAAATGGTCTCTAACAGGAGCCAGGACACGAAATTCTTAAGCATTTTAAAAAGTTATGAGGCTGGACATGCTCCAAATTGCAGAAGAACTCATCACAGCAGGATGCTCCTCAGCCATGCTGGTAGCTCTTAAGCTGAGGAGCCAAAGGAGCCTGAGCTATAGAATCACAGAATGGATAGGCTGGAAGGGACCTCAAAGCTCAGCCAACTCCTCTGCTATGGGCAGGGATACTTCCCACTAGAAGAGGTTGTTCAAGGCCTCATCCAGCCTGGTCCTGAACACATCCAGGGAGGTTGTCGAGCACAGAAGCACTGAATGTGATCAAAGACCAAGGATCAGAGTTTCTGTGCTCCACAACCTCCCAGGGCAACCTGTGCCAGTGTCTCACCACCCTCACTGCAAAGAACTTCTCCCTAACATCCAGTTTCAATGTCCCCTCTGCTAGTTTAAACCCTGAGTAGAGGAGTCTTAGGTTGGACACCAGGAGGAAGCTCTGCACAAGGAGGGTGGTGAGACACAGAAACAGATTGCCCACGAAGATGATTGAGGCCCCAGCCCTGGAGACATTCAAGGCCAGACCCTGATGTGGTTCTGGGCAGCCTGATCTAGTTGGAGCCGACTGCAGGAGGTTGGACAAGATGCCCTTGGAGGGTCCCTTTTGACCCAATACAACCTGTGACTACTCTGTCACTGCCCCAGCTGCTGTTTCCCATCGCATCTCCCCCAGATAACAGCAGCTGGCTTTAAATCTGTGAGGGCTCTCAGCCTATGGTTCTTAGCAGTGTGGTGTGAAGAGCAACCCAAGGAGCAGCCAACACCACAGCTCTTAGTGTGGCTGCAAAAGGGTTGGGCAGGATGACCTTGGAGGGTCCCTTCCAACCCACTGTAACCTGTGAAGCTGTGGCTCTGGCTTCCAGCCACAGGAGGTGAAGGCCTTTGGGATGAACTGGGAATCATCTCTGTGTCCTTGGCTTCTCCACACCGCTTTGAAGCAACTGAAGGAGGGTAAGAAGCTGCCAGGCACTTCTCCAGCTGACTAGCAGCAGCCACCCAAGAGGTGGTTGCAGGATTTTGTACATCTGAAGCGTGTAAAGCACTTTGGGAAGCTGCAGGATGAAAAGGCCTATATAAACGTAAGATATTATTATTATTAAAGCGGTGATCTGACAAGAAGAGACAGCTTCTCAAACCCGCACAACAGCTGCAGCTGAAGAGATCAGGGAGTCCAATTTGAAAAAAAATAATGATTTGAAAGGAATTTGAGGATTAGAAGTGGCAGCTCTTTTGTGGATTCACCCTGGCAGGTAAATTTAGTAGGCTACTTCAATTCCGCTTCGTTTTAACTCCCGGCAACGTCCTGCGCAGCGACTCTGACAGAGACGGAGTGTTTGAAGCTGTGTGGCTAGGTTTTAGTCTCCCAATTTCACAATCAGTGTTTGAATCTGCTGCTACAACTCTGGGTACAGAGATCAGAGGCTTATCAAAGAGGCATCCCTTTCAAAGACAGGCAGCGGCTTTGGCTTCGTTCCTTCTGTGCTTAAAATTCGTGGAATAGCAGATGAGCAGGCGGGAAGCAGGGCTGGAGGAAGGCTCTCTGTCAGCTGCACACCTATGGCAGCCCTGGGTTTTTAAGGCTCTATTTTGGTCTCCTGCAAAAGGAGGGTGTTTAGCAGAGATAATCCTCTCAACAGGTGAGCTTAACACATGCTACTGAGAGTACATCTTCAGCTGGCTTATTGCTTTGGCAAGCATTAAGTGAAGAACTACTTCAAGCAGTTACCTGGTTTTCTTTTTTCTGGATTAGGATTTCCTCTTTTGCCTAAGAAATTATAGAATCACAGAATGGCTTAGATTGGAAGGGACCTCAGAGATCCTCTACTCCAATCCCCTGCCATGGGCAGGGACACCTCTCAGCTAGACTCAGTTGTCCGAGGCCTCATCCAACCTGGCCTTAAACACCTCCAGGAAGGGAACATCCACAGCCTCCCTGGGCAGCCTGTGCCAGTCTCACCACC
The DNA here is from genome assembly GCA_013396675.1 of Eubucco bourcierii. Taxonomy (NCBI): domain Eukaryota; kingdom Metazoa; phylum Chordata; class Aves; order Piciformes; family Ramphastidae; genus Eubucco; species Eubucco bourcierii. Next base: position 103,110 of record VWZE01008007.1, read on the forward strand.
CTCACACTGTAGAACTTCTTTCTCAGCTCCAGTCTAACCCTGCTCTGCCTCAGCTCCAAACCATTCCCCTTTGGCCTGTCTCTAGACACCCTCAGGAGAAGTCTCTCTGCAGCCTTCCTGCAGGATCCCTTCAGGCACTGGCAGCAGCTCTGAGGTCCCCCTGGAGCCTTCTCCCCTCCAGGCTGCACCCCCCCAGCTCCCTCAGCCTGTGCCCACAGCAGAGCTGCTCCAGCCCTTGGATCATCTTTGTGGCCTCCTCTGGACTCACTCCAGCAGCTCTGAGTCCTTCTTGTGCTGGGGACAGCAAAACTGGAGGCAAGGTTGGAGGTGAGGTCTCAGCAGGGGAGAGCCAAGGGGCAGAATCCCCTCTCTTGCACTGCTGCAGCCCAGGGCATGATACAAAGCAGCACTTTGTGTCTTTACTGCTGCCCTCATTTCAGCTGGATGGATACAGCCAGTGCCCAGCAAACCCCACATGCTCCTGCCCACAGTGAGATGCCATGGGCTAAAGGTGCACCAGACATGGCTGCAGCTGCTGCTGGCCACCTTCAGCTCCTGATGTCAGCATTTACAGAACTGTGAACATTCCTGACCTCAGTACCATCCCTCCCCTCCCCAACATCTGCAATCAGGCTGCTGGTGGACCCTGCTCCTGTGGGACCCCAGCTGCTCTGGGCTGTGACCCATCCCCACAGAGGGGCAGAGTATGATGGGGGGAGCAGGACAGCAAGAAGAGAAATCATGTCAAAGCAGAATTAACTTCTTCTGCTGGCAGCTCCTTCTTTGAAGCTAGAAAAATGTTTTGTCTGTATTGCTGATACAGAAGAGGAAGTATTCCAAGAATCCAAGCAGTCTTCTTGCTTCCCTTCACACAGAACTGGTTTTGGTTGGAAAAGACCTTAAGTCCAACCATGAACCCAGCACTGCCAGGGCATCGTTAAACCATGGCACTCAGCACCACATCTCCACAGCTCTGAAACCTCTCCAGGGATGGGGACTCCACCACTGCCCTGAGCCAGGGCTTGAAAACCCTTTTGAGGGAGAAATCGTTTCCTTGTGTCCAACCTAAACCTTTCCTGGCACAACCTGAGGCTGTCTCCCATCGTCCTGTTGTTTGCTTCTTGGTAGAGGACACCAACCCCACCTTGCTCCAACCTCTTTCCAGGGAGCTGTAGAGAGCAACGAGGTCTCCCCGAGTCTCCTCCAGGCTGAACAACTCTGCACCCTAAGAACTGCCCACGCATGCTGCCTGCCAGTCACACCTCTGCCCACCCCCTGAGAACCAATCTCTCAGTGGTTTTTGCTAGGAAGCAAGAGTGGATGGCTACAAAGTGCCACACAGATGTGCAAATCTGACCTGAGCTCCTCTGGCTGAGCCCTGCCCAGCTCAGGAAGGCTCTGGAAAGCTTGCAGCAGGAGCAGTGGGTAGGATGCCAGGACAGTGATCCAGGCATTCTGATAGGCACTGCAGCAGCTGGTGCCGGTGACTGCAGCCCCAATCTCACCTGCAACTTCCTGTCACCACGAACCTAATGCTGCTTCTAATTCGCCCACCTCACTTCTTCAGCTGCTCACCAGCAGATAGAGGCAGAGAGGATGATCAGCAACAGGTTAATGTGTCTGATTAACCCTTCAGAGACGTGGTATCTGGAACTTGTGATCCAGTACAGTTCCCAGGCTGTGCCCAGCCAGCTGGAGAGGCAGCAGCCAGTGCACATACACTAAAGCCCATGTGAAAGCCAGGGTCACCCCAGCAGGCGTGGCCAAGCCAAGCTGCGAGTGCAGACTTGCCCTGGAGTCCAGTGAGCAGGGGAGGGTTCAGCTCTTCACAGCTCAAATCAGTTCTGACAAACAGCACTGAGAATTCCCAGCACAGTCAGGCACTTCTCAAAGCCCTCCCAGCGCTACCTCACGCTTGGCGAAAGCTTGGGGTCAAAATGAGCTCCCTGGGGCCAATACGAGCTCCTCGGGGTCAACCTGAGCTCCCCGGGGCCAATGCGAGCTTCCCTGGGGCCAGCATGAGCTCCCCGGGGCCAGCATGAGCTCCTCGGGGTCAGCCTGAGTTCCCTGGGGCCAACCTGAGCTCCTTGGGGTCAGCCTGAGCTCCCCGGGGCCAATGCGAGCTCTCTGGGGCCAGCATGAGCTCCCCGGGGCCAGCATGAGCTCTTCGGGGTCAGCCTGAGCTCCCTGGGGCCAGCCTGAGCTCCCCGGGGTCAGCCTGAGCTCCCTGGGGCCAGCCTGAGCTCCTCGGGGTCACTCTGAGCTCCCCGGGGCCAGCCTGAGCTCCNTGCGAGCTTCCCTGGGGCCAGCCTGAGCTCCTCGGGGTCAGCCTGAGCTCTGTGGGGCCATCCTGAGCTCCCTGGCATCAGCCTGAGCTCCCTGGGGCCAGCCTGAGCTCTGTGGGGCCATCCTGAGCTCCCTGGGGCCAGCCTGAGCTCCCTGGAGCCAGCCTGAGCTCCTCGGGGTCACTGTGAGCCCCCTGGGGCCAGCCTGAGCTCCCTGGGGCCAGCGTGAGCTCCTCGGGGTCACTGTGAGCCCCCTGGGGCCAGCCTGAGCTCCCTGGGGCCAGCGTGAGCTCCTCGGGGTCACTGTGAGCCCCCTGGGGCCAGCCTGAGCTCCCTGGGGCCAGCGTGAGCTCCTCGGGGTCACTGTGAGCCCCCTGGGGCCAGCCTGAGCTCCCTGGGGCCAGCGTGAGCTCCTCGGGGTCACTGTGAGCCCCCTGGGGCCAGCCTGAGCTCCCTGGGGCCAGCGTGAGCTCCTCGGGGTCACTGTGAGCCCCCTGGGGCCAGCCTGAGCTCCCTGGGGCCAGCGTGAGCTCCTCGGGGTCACTGTGAGCCCCCTGGGGCCAGCCTGAGCTCCCTGGGGTCACTGTGAGGTCCCTGGGGTCACCGCAAGCTCCTCGGGGTCAACCTGAGCTCTTCAAGCTCCAGAAGGTGCACCAAGCCCTCTGCTCACACACAGCTCATTTATCAGCACTCAGACCACACCCAAGGATATCTTCTCTGAGATCCTGCCCATTAAAAGGGCTCTGCTGCCGCCTCACCCCCTCAGACAAATTGACCAACTTGGCACGGACTTGCCAACATATCTCACACTTAGCTACCCAGAAAGAACCAAAACACACAGAAACCCACAGCAGCAGCTCTCAGAAGATCTGATGATGCTTTATCTACATCAGCCAGTTCACAGAACCAGACTGCTTCCATTTCTGATCTGAAGCACAAGATAGGATGAGACACATGACACAAAACCAGTTAAAGGTAGAAGGGCTCAAGTTGGTCCTTACCAACTTTAACTTTAGAGCAAGGACCAATGAATCTGTGTGAGCTGGAGGAACAACTGCCATGGGAGTGACTTCTGCATTGCAGTGAGGACCCAAGAGCAGAAGAGCACCTACATGAAACTAATTCCTCACTCAGTGGACAAGGCAGCTGCAGCTGCAGCTCCACTGCTGAGAACGGGGCCAGTCCTGCTGCTTCAGGGAGAACTTCCCATTTAAAAACTCAGTGTCTGAGCAACAGAGAAAGAACCAAACCACCTCTCTGCTTCAAAAACCCCAGAATCCCAGTATGGTGGTGATGGGAGGAGACCTCTGGAGATCATCCAGTCCAACCCCACTCCTAAAGCAGGGCACCCACAGCACAATGCCAGCAGCACAGTGCCCAGGGGGGTTGGAAGCTCTCCACACAAGGACACTCCACAACCTCTCTGGGCAGCCTGCTCCAGGCCTCCAGCACCCTCACAACAAACAACTTTCTCCTCTTCACATCCAACCTCCTGGGTGCCAATTTGTGCCACTTTTTGCCCCTTTTCCTGTCCCTGGGCACCACTGACAAGAGGCTGGCCCCAGCCTCTTGCCCCCCACAGCTCCTTTAGCTCTTGCTGAGCATTGCTCAGCTGCCCTCTGGGGCTGCTCTTGTGCAGGCTCTCAGCCCCAGGGCTCTCAGCCTTTGCTCCTGCCAGAGCTGCTCCAGGCCCCTCAGCAGCTCTGCAGCCTGCCCTGGACTCTCTCCAGCAGCTCCCTATCTCTCTGCAACTGGGGAGCCAGAACTGGGCCCAAGGTTTCAGCTGTAGCCTCCCTAGGGCAGAGAGGAGGGGAAGGAGAAGCTCCCTTGAGCTCCTGGTTTCACTCTTCCTGATGCAGAACAACTGTAAACAAACATTAGTGCTTCGGAAAGTGAGAACCCACAGGTTTATGGCTTTAAACAGAGACAAGGTGTGATCACAAATGGCAGCAATGGGCCTCAGATGAAAGCTTTCAAGCCGATGAGAAATAGTTAGAGGAGCTGGAACCTGAGTAACTGGAGCCTCATTAAATTATTCCATCTGCAAGTCCATTAAAAATTGTTAATGGCTCTGCATGGCTTTGCTATTCCTCGGGTGGGTTTATCCCTGCGTGAGTCATGCATATTTATTACCAGGGGCCTGATAATGCTTATTAATAAAACTTCTTTTATTTGCATACTGTCTTGATGCTGGCCTAAATATTTACAACTCGACTATAAAATAAAAAGAACCCTCAGAAATTAGAAATACAGCAGCAGGGATGCATCCCAACTTGACTTTTTGTACTTTATAGCTGTTCAAAAAGTGGAGAAAAAGAAACCTGGAAAACATATTTCTTTTTTTTTGGGGGGGGGTTGTTTGTTTTCTTTTTTTACCAAGTCTAAAACAGCATTAATTCTTTCAAAGCTTTAAAGCTCCATTTGTGCTGAGGGAGTGAGAGGAGATCCTAGGCTAAAGCGGGCTGGGGTTTGTAATTAAGAGAATCCATATATTTCTGCACATAATTAGGAACAGCAACAACAGCTTAGCATTAAAATAGGTCCCCTGAATCCCTGGACTTGTGCCTGCCAACTAAAACACCTACCCTGAATTTAGTAATGGGTTATGCAAACATAAATTACAAGGCCAGACATTTTAAAAGGGGGAAAAAAGCTGATTTATTGTCACGTTGGAGACAGGGCAGGAGAGAAGCACAATTTCATTTTTCCATATATTCATCAACACTGCAGATGTGTTAATGCAAAAAGAATTCTGAAATCCAAATGACTCTCCACTGCCCTAATTCTCAGATGGCATTTTAGTTACTTCAGAGTGCTTACCAGGAAGCTTTTTCTCTTTTTCTTAAGTAAGCAAAACTTACTCAAAATTTCTGGAAAAAAAAAATGAAATAAAAAATTTACCTCAAGACTTCACCTAAAAGCGGCTCAGAAGAAGAGAGGTCCTGCAGGAAGTCAAGCTGGGGGATATTTGCTTGAACAGAAAAACTTCAAACTCTAACCTACCACCTCAGTATTTTGGGTTGGGAGCATTTTGGCCTTGAGCAGCTCATGGTAGAGAAATGGATGACCTTTAAGGTGCCTTCCAACCCAAGCCATTCTATAAATCTATGAGTCTTCATTCAATATATTCATTGTCTGTGCCCCTCTCAAGCAGATCCAACTCTTCACTCACCCAGTGTCACAGCAAGGAGAAGAATCACTGCCAACCAGCAACTGTTACTCCAAAGGTTACTCAGCACAACCCAGCAACTGCAGTGTTCCCTCAGCTCCACCTGAATGACTCTGAGGTAGTCCAGCAGAGGAACCAAAGTAGCTTTGCAGTGTGGTCGTTCACAAAGAAAGAAAAGCACTAATTGTAGAGTAATTGTTCTAACTGAAGTTTAGATTCCAACTAAACACCAGAAGGAACTTTGTGCTCTGAGGCTGGCACAGCACTGGAGCAGGCTGCCCAGAGAGGTGGTGGAGTCTCTTGGCTCTGGAGACGTTCAAGGCTTGCCTGGATGTGTTCCTGTGTGATCTGCTTTAGGTGTTTTAGGTGGAGAAGAAAAGGTCCAAGGGGACACCTCTAAGGCTGCCTTCCAGTACCTGAAGGGATTCTGCAGGAAGGCTGCAGACAGACTTTTCCTGAGGGTGTCTGAGACAGGCCAAGGGGGAACGGTTTGATGCTGAGCAGAACAGGGTTAGAGTGGAGCTGAGGAAGAAGTTCTTCAGTGTGAGGGTGGTGAGACTTTGGCACAGGCTGCTCAAGGAGGTTGTGGTTGTCTCCTGCCTGGAGGTGTTTAAGGCCAGGCTGGACAAGGCCTTGGGCAGCTGAGCCTAGTTGAGAGGTGACCCTGCTCTGGCGGGGGGGCTGGACTCAGTGATCTCTGGAGATCTCTTCCAACCCACCATTGTGTGACTGTGGTTCTTCCCTTGGTAAGTGCACAAGGGAAGGAAAAGCAGAGACCTTGCCAGCCTGTTTGTTTTATGTTCAATCTTGAAAATAAGTCAAATTGTCATTGTCAAGTGGCTCAAAGCTACTTTAGGAACTGAGCTTTGAACTGTCTATGAGAGTATTCAGGATCATCTTTGTGAGACCTGTACCTAAGCACCCAGCTTCACACTTCCCTTTGCAAGCAGCACAAGAGCAGGATGAGAGGGGCACCAAGGTGAGAACACCCCCAGCTGCCTGGGCTACAGAGATGGGAGGATTCTCCCTGGCAAAGCAGGCAGTGATGCACACATGGCAGCAGAGCTCTGTCAGTCTGGCATTGCATCCTGAAGCTGCAGCCACTCTGCAGGAGGAATCACAGGTTGGAAGGGACCTCAGAGGTCATTTACTCCAACCCCCTGCCATGGACAGGGATGCCACCCAGGTAGACTTAGCTGCCCAAGGCCTCATCCAGCTGGGCCTTAAACACCTCCAGGCAGGAGGCAGTCACAGCCTCTCTTCTGGTGCCAGAGTCTGACCACATTTGCACCAAAGAACTTTCTCAGCTCAAGTCTAACCCAGTTCTGCCTCAGCCTCAAACCATTCCCCCTTAGCCTGTCTCTGGACACTTTCAGGAAAAGCCTCTCTGAAGTCTTCCTGCAGGATCCCTTCAGGTATTGGAAGGCAGCTCTAAGGTCCCCCTGGACCTTCTCTTCTCCAGGTTCCCTCAGCCTGTCCTCACAGCAGAGCTGCTCCAGCCCTGGTATCATCTTTGTGGCCTCCTCTGGACTCACTCCAGCAGCTCTGTGTCCTTTTTCTGCTGGGAACACCAGCAGTAGAGGCAGCAATGGAAGTGAGGTCTCACCAGAGCACAGAGAATGAAGACAAACACCCTGTAAGATCTCAGGTTCTTTCCCTTCAAGTTCTGACCCTCACAACCTTCTCCTTCTCCTGACCTCCACTCCCCAACCTTCCCTTCACACCGGTCACTCACTCCGGCCAGCTTCCAAATGGGTCAAGGCTGAAAAGTTCAAGCAAAGGCAGGCTTGGAGAAAAACAAACTTTGTGTTGTTTCATTTGGAGCGAGGGCAGAGATCTGAAGTGGCACCGAAAGCTTGAGGAGAGACTGCCCTGTAAATATTTGCTCGCAGGTCTGACCCTCTGCAAGCCGCAGCAACACCAAACACACCTCCTGCTCGGCTCGGGGCAGCGGCAGCAAAGCCAGCACCTCCGAGTGGCGCTGCAAGGAGCAGAAAGGCATTCCTCAGTGCCAGGCATGCTGGGCAGGGAAGTGCTTCAGTAAAACACATCTGAACCACCACCAGCAGGGACTCCAGAGGAATTAATTCCTCCGACCGCTCTGCCGTGTGCGCTCGGATCCGATGCGCTTCCCTCTGCAGTGCTTTTGGCTCTCTCGACTAAAGCAACCACCCATCTATTTTCAGCTTTATTGAAAGACTTCTGGGGTAAATGTCTTGTAGAAAATTGATTTTAAGGACATTTGTAAAGCAAATGGAGAGCGAGGCAGTAACTCTGAGTGTCCTACATTGTGTGGCTTTGGAAACCTGCTTCAAATTAAACACCTCTGCCCAGCAGCCTGTGATGCATGGTCCCTGCTCTGCTGCTCCAGGGAGCTCTCTCCCTGGATTTCAGACCTGTGCAAAGACAGTTTTACAGCTGCACTGTTAGCTGTGAAATGCTGCACAGCAAGCATCTCCTCCTTTTGCAAAGGGACCTTCTCCAAGTCCTCTCCTCTCAAAATAAATCCCACAGATTCTGTGAGCCAACAGCCTGCTGCCCACCTACAGCCACTGCTGCCACCTCCTCACTGCTGAGACAAGCAAAAACTTCTTTTTTGGCAAAAGAAACCCCAAAACCTCTAACTGAAGCTTTCCAGTACCTAAAGGGAGCCTGTAGGAAAGCTGAGAAGGGACTTTTGACAAGGGTTGGGAGTGACAGGATGAGGGAGAATGGCTTTGAGCTGGAAGAGGGGAGAGTGAGAGTGGAGATGAGGGAGAAATTGTTGAGAGGGTGGGGAGAGACTGGCACAGGTTGCCCAGGGAGGTTGTGGAGCACAGAAGCACAGAATGTGATCTTGATCACATTCTGTGCTTCTGTGCTCCACAACCTCCCTGGAGGTGTTCAAGACCAGGTTGGATGAGGCTTTGAGCAACCTGTGCTGGTGGAAGGTGTCCCTGCCCATGGCAGGGGGTTGGCACTAGATGAGCTTTAAGGTCCTCTCCAACCTAAACCATGCTATGATTCTATGATGAATCTATGAAGCCAGGTTGCCAGTTCAGACAGCAAACCAGCCCAGTGTTAGATGGAGCAAGGGGAATATTCACACCCAGCAATAAGAAAAGGCTCCCACGACAAAGGTTTGCTCCTGGCATGGATTTGCTGCTCCTCAACTCACTGAGCTACAGCAAGAACCATTGTGAGCATTAAGCAATGAGCACAGCCAAGAGCAGGGGAGATGCAATCTGCCAGAGGCCCTGCCTAGGCCTTATTCTGGGTAATAAAGACAATTTTTGTACAAAAGGAAAATTAATAATGTGTAGTAATTACAGTGGTGAGAGTGGGCAGGAGGAGGCCAGTTTTAGGAGGAATCCAGCAAAATGCTACTGGGAATTGTAATTCTCTTCTTGTTCCTTCACCTCCAGCAAAGTGAAAAGGCAGCAGGCAGAGAAGCATTCAGCCTGGCCTTGAACACCTCCACGATAAGGTTAGAGATCCGAAGGGGCCCCACAGGAAGGCTGGGGAGGGACTATTGACAAGGGCTGGGAATGGCAGGACAAGGGGAATGGGTTTGAAGTGGCAGAGAGGAGATTGAAAGTGGATGTTAGGAGGAAGTTGTTTGCAGTGAGGGTGGTGAGACACTGGCACAGGTTGCCCAGGGAGGTTGTGGCTGCTCCCTCCCTGGAGGTGTTCAAGGCCAGGTTGGAGGAGGCCTTGAGTGCCCTGTGCTAGTGGGAGGTGTCCCTGCCTATGGCAGGGGGTTGGAACTGGATGATCCTTGAGGTCCCTTCCAATCAATCTTCCCATTCTGTGATTCTATGATTTCACCTGACTGACCATGAGCCCAGTTTGTACATTACCTTGTAAGAGATGGGACTTGTTCTGCTGAAAGAAGTCCCATAATAATGTATTCTTCACTTAGCTGTTAAAGTAAGAAGCCCATGGAGTACAAATCATCATCAAACATCATTCACCTTGCAAACAGTCCCTCTTCAGCAACATTCACTACCAGCACTGAAAGGGAGGATGTGGCACCTAAATCTCAGTATCCCAAAGGAGAGGACAGAATTCATCTTATTTCCAAACCCTTCAGGCAAGTCTCACTCTTTCCTTTTTCCAACCTGGGTTTTATGGCCATGTTTTAACTCCATCTGTATTTAACATCCTGCTGATGTTTGAAATCCAGGAAGAGTCTTAAAAATACAAACCTATTCCATAAAAGATTTCAACACTGAGAATTCTGTTCCTTTGGCTCAGATGCTAAAGAAGCTTTCTGAACAAACTGCTTCAATCCAGTGGAGCCTTTCTTCTTGGTAAAAATCTCAAACCCTTCTTTCCAAGTCATGGAAAAAGAGGAAGAAGGAAGAATTTAAGAACTGTTTCTCTTCCTCATCTTTTTCCTCAAATAATATTTAAGGCATCAGTCACACTGGGGGAGTTTGGGCTGTTAAGCCTGGAGAAGAGAAGGCTGCAGGGAGACCTTAGAGAAGCCTTCCAGTACCTGAAAGGGCTCCAGGAAAGCTGGGGAGGGACTTTGGACAAGGGCTGGGAGTGCCAAAATGAAGGACATTGAGAGAGGGGAGACTGAGAGTGGCAATGAGGAAGAAATGCTTGAGAGTGAGGGTGGTGAGACACTGGCACAGGTTGCCCAGGGAGGTGGAGCACTGGAGCAAAGAATCAAAGATCACATTCTGTGCTTCTGTGCTCCACAACCTCCCTGGAGGTGTTCAGGACCAGGTTGGATGAAGCCTTGAGCAAGCTGTGCTGGTGGGAGGTGTCCCTGCCCATGGCAAGGGGTTGGCACTGGATGATCCTCAAGGTCCTTTCCACCCTAACCCATTCCCTGAATCCATGAACAGACATACAGGTGCTCATTTTTTACCCCTTACCATGCACTGAGCCATTGCCTAGTTACAAATTCACAGAGCCACAGAACCAGCAGACAGAAGCATCACAGGCACTGCATTACAGTAGGACAGCAAATGTACCAAGCTGTACCCCACTGCCCAGTCTGTACCTCACAGTGCCAGGTCTGTTTGGCCACACACAAGCCCCTACAGACCCCATACAGAGACCTGTGTACAGTTGTGGAGCCCCCAGCACAGGAAGGACATGGAACTGTTTGAGCCAGTCCAGAAGGCCATCAAGATGGTGAGAGGGCTGCAGCAGCTGTGCTGTGAGGACAGGCTGAGAGAGTTGGGGCTCTGCAGCCTGGAGAGGAGAAGGCTTCCAGGAGAGCTTGGAGTGGCCTTGCAGGATGTGAAGGGGGCTGCAGGAAGGCTGGGGAGGGACTATTGAGAAGGTCTGGGAATGGCAGGCCAAGGGGAATGGGTTTGAAGTGTGAGAGGGGAGGTTGAAAGTGGATGTTAGGAGGAAGTTGTTTGCAGTGAGGGTGGTGAGAGACTGGCACAGGTTGAGGGTGGGGAGACACTGGCACAGGTTGCCCAGGGAGGTGTTCAAGGCCAGGTTGGAGGAGGCCTTGAGTGCCCTGTGCTAGTGGGAGGTGTCCCTGCCTATGGCAGGAGGTTGGAACTGGCTGATCCTTGAGGTCCCTTCCAACCTTCCCATTCTATGATTCCTCTTTTGCTTCTGGTGAAATCCTGAGGAAGGGGAAGAGGGAACACACACACACTATGGACTGTCAGGCACACAGGGAAAGTCAATGATAGGAAAAGAGAAAGAGAACGGAAAAGAAGGAAAGAATAAAAAAGAAAAAACAAGGGAAAAAACTAAAAGAGGGAGAAAAGAGAAGAGAAAAAATTAAAGGAAGAGCTAAAAGTAGTGGGAGGGGGAACTAAAATAGTGGGGAAAAAAGAAACTGAAGGAAGGGGAGAAAAGAGAAAGCCAAAGGAAGGGGAGAAAAAGGAAACTAAAAGAAGGGGGAAGAAACTTAAAAGTGGAAAAGGGAAACTAAAAGGTGAAAAAGAAACGAAAAAAGTAGAAGAAAAAAGGAAACTGAAAGGGGGAGAAGGAAAAGAAAAAGAACCCAGCTCTAGATGGCAGCAAATCAATATTCACCCCATGCAGACAGCACTGAGCACCAGCTCTGTCCCTGCAGTCTGGGTATGCTCAGTGCCTTTCCAGGTGTTATTTTCCTATCCTCACACAGCCCAGACCAAAGCTGACAGTGCAGGGACGCTCACAATCCAGCACAGCTCACTGCCAGCAATTAGAAAAATCCCTCTCTCATTTCAACAACTAACCCAACCAGCAGAATTCATCCTCTGTTTCTTCTGAAAGCTTCACTCTCTCTGCTGCAGAGACTGGATAATTCCATAGAATGATCCAGAAGCAATGAGCCTGGATTTAAGCCTTTTAAAAAATGGAGCCTCATGCCTGTGCTCGTTTCCTTTAGTTAGTGAGGACTTGCAACAATCATGACATTTCTGCATGAAAAACAAGAGCCTCTTGCCCGCCAGGGCACACTGCTGCCTCGTGGGAACTCCCCCAGCACTCTCAGCTCCTTCTCCTGGCAGCTGCTTCCCAGCAGCTCCCCCCTCAGCTGCCCTGCTGCAGGAGGTTGTTCCTGCCCAGGGCCAGGACCCTGCCCTTGCCCTTGCTGACCTTCAGGAGGTTCCCTCTGCCCAGCTCTGGCTGGATGGCAGCACAGCCTGAGGGCTGTCTGCCACTCTAGTGGCAGTTTGGTGCCATTGGCAAACTGGCTCCACTGCATCCCTTCACCCACAGTGCTGATGCTTACATTGGACATTAGGAACAACTTGCAGTGAGGGGTGAGACACTGGAACACGTTGCTCAGTGAAGCTGTGGACATCTCCCCCCTGGAAGTGCCTTAAGACCAGACTGGATAAAACCTTGGGCAGCCTGTGCTAGTGGGATGTGGCCCTGGCCACAGCAATAGGCTTGGAACTGGAAGACCTGCAAAGTGCCTTCTAACCCAAGCCACTCTATGGTTCTGTGCTGAACAAGGCCAGCACCAGTCCTGACCCCTGGGGAACATTACCAGCTACAGGCCTTCAACTGGCCTGCACCACTGATCACAACCCTCTGAGCTCTGGACCAGGCAAGGCAGCACAAAATGCCATCCAGTAGAAGGGTCCCAGACTGCAGTGGCACAGGCACACAACAGCACTGGGCAGCCCTCAGTCACCCTGCACAATTTGCAGTTGTTTCTGTGCTTGCTGCCAGCAGGGAGCCACCTCCACACAGACACTGCTAGGGCAGGCTCCCCGTGAACTCACTGCATTTGCTACCTGGCACCGTCCAGCAGTGCATTCTGCAGAGCACATTAAAGCTGTTTGCTGAGGACATAACTTGTGTTGTCCTACCTACAGTTCAAGGTTCTCCCACGTCCTGCCACAGCTCAATCTTCACACTGCTTTACAAAATACAGATGTTAAGTGGAGCAGTCTTGCTCCTTGACTACATCTCACCAACACAACCTGGGGACAGAGACAGGCAGCGACAGTGAGGAACTCCAGCTCAGTGCCAGGACAGAGCACAGTGCCAAGCTGCCAGGGTAACCTCCTGGATCCAGATGTGTGCTGCAGGCAGGTGCCTCAGCACTGCCTCGTGTTTCAGAGCTCGTGCTCCCACACCAGCAACTAGGATTTCATTCAGGGGGAGACCTTCTGGCTCCTTGCAGCTCCCCTGATGGGAGGTCAGAGACAGGTGGGGAAGAGATTTCAGGCAACAGGCCTGGAGGAACCAACCTCAGGTTGCACCAAGGGAGGTTTGGGTTGCACATGAGGAACAATTTCTTCCCCTGAAGGGCTGTCCAGGCCTGACCCAGACTGCCCAGTGGTGGAGTTCCCTGGAGCTGTTTCTGGGCCACAGTTTAGTGGTGACCTGGGTTAATGATTGGACTTGAAGATCTCAAAAGTCTGTTCCAACCCAAAGCATTCCATGACTTGATTTCCCAGAGTAGCTAGCCCAGGCCTCTCAGGCTGCTCTTCTGCCTTGTGCTCACTTTAGTGATCCATGTTTCAGGTGAGGCAGGTAAGAACCACCAACAGCCCAGCACTATCTGGTTTGCATGGCTGCACCATACCAGAGGTTAAATTAAGGGGCTGAAGGGTCCCTGCCTTCCCAAGCCAGGAGCACCCAACAACCACACACTGCTGATTCCCAAAGCCTAGGCTTGCTCAGGTAGCCAACAGCAGCAGTGACAAAGTTTGGAAGCATCAGCACAGCTTCTCCATGTCTACATCAGAACCAGGTAAGCCAAAAAGCAGTTGCTCAGATGGGAATCTGGATAGAGAGAAAGCAAAGCCATCAGCTTCAGGGACGCAAATTATCAAACCCTGCTACAGAACCTTGAAGTAGTTCACAGAATGGGTTGGGTAAGAAGGACCTCAAAGCTCATCCTGTACCAACCCCCTGCCATGGGCAGGGACAGCTCCCACCAGCACAGTTTGCTCAAGGCCTCGGCCAGCCTTGACTTGAACATCTCCAGGGAGGGGACATCAACAACCTCCCTGGGCAACCTGTGCCAGTCTCTCCCCACCCTCACTTTCAACAATTTCTCTCTCCTCTCCACTCTCACTCTCCCCTCTACCAGCTCAGAGCCATTCTCCCTCCTCCTGACACTCCCAGCCCTTGTCCAATGTGTTGTGTGTCCCCCCAGCTCTCCTGGTGCCCCTTCAGGTACTGGCAGGCTGCTCTGAGGTCTCCCTGGAGCCTTCTCTTCTCCAGGCTGAACAGCCCCAACTCTCCCAGCCTCTCCCCACAACAGAGGTTCTTCAGCCCTCTGATCATCTTGGTGGCCTCCTCTGGACCCTCTCTAGCAGCTCCAGGTCCTTCTTGTGCTGGGGGCCCCAGAAATGGAGGCAGTGCTGCAGGTGAGGTCTGAGCAGGGGGGAGCAGAGCAGAGAGGCAGAATCCTCTCCCTGTGCTGCTGCCCTCCCTGCTCTGGCTGCAGCCAGCACACAACTGCTGGCTCATGGGGAGTTTATCTTTTGTTTATTTGCAAAGATGGCCAAACTTCAGCTTATTCACAGCAGTCAGCACATGGTGAACTGGACCAAGGATCTCACAGAGGTTAAAATACCCCAGAAGCACCAGAGTTAGTCACAACAGTTCTGAGTTTATCACTCTAAAATAGAAGCCCTCATCTGCTGCAGGGTGGCAATTCACAGGGTTTGTTTTGAGATGTCTTCAAAGTAACAGCCACATAAAACTGACATTTCAAGTCAGCTCCTGACCAGTCTCAGCCTTCCACAGTAGCTGCTGAGGAACCAGAAAGTTCAGAAAAGACTCTGGGGAGATCTCAGAGCTGCATTTCAGTGTCTGAAGGGGACCTACAGGAAGGTTGGGCAGGGACTGTTCAGAAAGGCCTGTGGGGATAGGACAAGGGGCAGTGGTTTGAAATTGGAGCAGGGCAGAGTTAGGTTGGACAGCAGGAGGAAGTTCTGCACTGGGAGGGTAGTGAGACACTGGAACAGGTTGCCCAGGGAGGTGGTGGAGGCCCCATCTCTGGAGACATTCAAGGTGAAACTGCTGTGAGCAATCCGCTCCAGCTGGAGATGTCCCTGCTGACAGCAGGAGGGACAAGATGCCCTTTGAGGGTCCCTTTCAACCCAGTGCAATCTGTGAGACTGAAGACACAACATCTAAAAGCAGCAGGTCTGATGTGACCCTTGGAATGGATGAGGAGGTAAAAAGTATTTATGCAGTAGCAGGAACTAAGAATCTTCTCTAAAACCTCCTGCATGTAACCACCACCACTGCATTTGCTTTTCTCCTAAGGTTCCCAAACATGAGACACTTCTTCCCACAGCCATGTCCCAGTGTGCCAGGGCAGAAATAGCATTTTAACATTTTTAAATACCAAAAGCCCTGGAGCCATTCCTATAAACATGAAAATATTCGATTTCCTTTGCAGTAATTTGGTAATTTGCAAGGAAGGCAGAAATGACCCAAATAGATCTGTCACTTTTATTAAAAGCAGCAGCAGGAGCAGCAGCAGCAGCAGAAGTATCCTCACCTTCAGAAGGCATTTCTCAGCTCCCCCTCTGCCACACAGCAGGCTGCTTTCAAGCAGGCATTACAGAAAGCCTAAGGGACAGCCCAGCCAGCAACGGGCAGCAGAGCCAGGACAATCCACACCATCTGGGCAAGGGTAACCCCATGGAGCAGTATAGGTTGGGCAGCAACACAGGGAAAAGGGACTTGAGGGTGCCAGTGGACAGAAGGATGCCAATGGGCCAGCAATGTGAGCTGTGGCATCCTGGGGGTGGATCAGAAGGGGGAGGGTGAGTAGGTCAAGGCAGGTTCTCCTGCCCCTCTGCTCTGCCCTGATGAGGCCAAATCTGGAATACTGAGTCCAGTTCCAGGGCACTCAGCTCAACAAGGACCTCAGGGAACTGCTGGAGAGAGTCCAGCCCAGAGCCCCCAAGCTGCTGCAGGCAGTGAACATCTCCTGTGAGGCCAGGCTGAGGGAGCTGGGGCTGGCAGCTGGCAGTAGAGGAGCCTGAGGGCTGCCCTCAGTGCTGTGCTAAAGATGTGCAGGGCAGTGTGGGCAGGATGCAGCCAGGCTCTGCCTAGGGGTGGCTGAGGGCACTGGGGGCAAGCTGGAGCAGGGGAGGTGCCAGGGGAACAGGAGGGGAAACTTTGTTGGTGTGAGTGTGCTGGAGGCCTGGAGCAGGCTGCCCAGAGAGGCTGTGGAGTCTCCTGCTCTGGAGACTTTCCAACCCCATCTGGCTGTGTTCCTGTGTGAGCTGCCCTGGGTGCCCCTGCCCTGGTAGGGGGACTGGACTGGATGAGCTTTCAAGGACCCTTTCAAACCCTTCCTTTCTGTGACTGATTTTGAGAATGGCTACAGCAGAGGAAAAGAGATGCTGCAATGAGCTAAACTAGCACTGCCCTAACAGAGCTGCAAGCAGAATGAAACAAAACTGGAGAGCAGAACTGTGAAACAAATCCTGACACTGAACAATTCCATCTTTGTGGGTTTAGGAGTTCTTTATACTAAGAAAGTCATTAGTTCATCGTGGACAGATAAATGCAGCTGCACACTGGGTTATTCATCTATCTGGAGAAGGGTTCTGCTCCCACAGCTCTCTTTTTTGGTATTAGAAAGAGCATGTTTGAAGATTTAGTAACATAAATGTATCCATTTGGGAATGCCAGAGGCTCCCAACTCCTCCTGTCCACCAAGGATGTGCTCATCACACCAGGGAGCTGTTCAGAGCTGCAGTTGCAGAGACAATCAGGCTGAGCAGTTACCAACCCTGCCTTGTCATGTGCAACTGCAACTGCTTGCCAAAGCTGCCTCATCTCTGAGCAGCAGGCAGGGACTTCTGCTGGGGGAGTGCAGAGCACACAGGCTTCAGCTTCTGTGGAAGGAGGAATTCAGTGAGGTTTGCCAGGAAGGTCACCTCAGTAAGCAACATTGGTGAGGCCACAACTCAAATCCTAGGGTCAGTTTGGGGCCCCTCACTCCAAGAAGGACACTGAGGGGCTGGAGTGTGTGCAGAGAAGGGCAATGGTCTGGAGAACAGGGCTGGTGAGGAGCAGTTGAGGGAGCTGGGGTTGTTCAGCCTGGAGAAGAGGAGGCTGAGGGGAGACCTTCTGGCTCTCTACAAGTCCCTGAAAGGAGGCTGGAGGCAGGTGGGGGTTGGTCTCCCCCAAGGAATAAGTCACAGGACAAGAGGAAACAGCCTCAAGTTGTACCAGGAGAGGTTTAAGTTACATATGAGGAACAATTTCCTTTCTTGAAGGGGTTATCAATTTCTTTTCTGGATTTTAGTACACATTCTTCTCACCTTCCTCCTCTTCTTCCCAATAGTTTGCTCTCTCCTGCAAAGGGAATCAGCTCCTTCCTCACCCTCTCAGAGCCGCTGCATTCATGTTCCTTTGCTCACATTCAGTTCCTTCAATGCTTCAGTCTCTCAAATTTTCTCCTCTTCAAAGGAAGAGAGCTGCTTTCTGCCCCTCAAGGCCTCCTCAGGCCATCAGCTAAACCCTCCCCTTTGCCCAGAAGTGAATCCTGCTTTGGCATTCCCTTCCCCATCTCTGGGTCAGACACTCCAGAACCTCTCCCTCCATATGAAAAGGCTGCAGCAAAGCAGCATCTGCTACTTGAGAAGCATCAAGGAAGGTTAGAAAGCTGCCTGCTGCCTCTCTCCCAGGAAGAGCCTTGGAAGGAATGGACACTTGTGCCCCAGGAAGGGGCTTTGAAAGCCTGGAACATGCCTGGATGGGTAGACTGCTGGCAGGAACAGGGGGAAAACAGCCCCACAACACAAACAGGCTGTGCACACTGCTCTGCAGCCATCAGTTAACCACAGCAGGTTGTGATGTAGCTCAGCACACACACACATGGCACTGGAACAGCACAAACACTCCCAGTGCCCTACAGGCAACGTTCACCTTCCCAAGGGCTGCCCAGCACTGATCCTGGCACCTTTTACACAGCACCATGCAAGGCACATCCTCCAAGGGGACTTTTCCAGAGAGCTCAGCACTGCCCTTGGTGCATTCCCAGTGCAACCAACAGCACAATCTCATTTGATTTTTGACTGCACACCGAGCACCTCCAAAGTGACTCCCTGGATGCAGGTTTGCCTGGGCAGTGAACTGCTGCTCTCTACACCCCAGTGCTACCTGAGTTTGGATTAGTGAACAAAGCCTTTTTTTTTTTGCAGTTCTCCAGGTTTTAGTTTATTACCAAGTTCAGAGCCCATGTGAAGGCTTCATACTTCCTCTAAACAACATCAATTCCTGTTTCATTATTTACAGGAGGCAAAGACTGCTGGAAGAGAAGGTACCAAAGATAAGCACCTGAGCCAAGGTGGAGTTAGACGTGGAGAAAACTCATGGAAACAAACAGGTAAGAGAGAGGAAAAAAAAAAAAAAACCAAACCAAAACCCCAAAACACTTAAGTAGACCTAATAGCAGAGGCTACTGAAAGAAAGTCAACAGGCAGCTGCAGCTTTTCTCCTTACCTCTGGAGTGTTTTTCTTGAACTCACGACTTTGCTCGATGAGTTTTTTCCTGGACTGCTCACTCTCATCTTGCCGGTTGGCCAATATTGTTGCTGTGGCATCAAGCTCTCTCTGTCCAGAGAAAAACAAAACAAGACCTCTGGTCAGAACTTTGATTCTCACAAGAATGAAAAGTCTCATCTGTACATCACAGGCTGAGAGGGCTTGAAAGGGTCCTTGAAAGATCCACCCAGTCCAGCCCCCCTGCCAGAGCAGGGGCACCCAGGGCAGGGCACCCAGGAACAATCCAGGTGGGGTTGGAAAGTCTCCAGAGCAGGAGACTCCACAGCCTCTCTGAGCAGCCTGCTCCAGGCCTCCAGCATCCTCACACTGACAAAGTTTCTCCTCCTGTTCCACTGGCACCTCCTCTGCTCCAGCTTGCCCCCAGTGCCCCTTGTGCTGCCCTTGGCCAGCCCTGAGCAAAGCCTGGCTGCATCCTGCCCACACTGCCCTGCACATCTTTAGTACAGCACTGAGGGCAGCCCTCAGGCTCCTCTGCTGCCAGCTGCCAGCCCCAGCTCCCTCAGCCTTTCCACCATGGCACTGAGAACAGAGACAGTTGGGCTACAGGACACAGAACAAAGAGTCACACTTCCAGAAACGACCTCCTAAACTGCATCAGGTCAAGCTCTGCAACCTTCCTGACAATACTTCACAACCAAATCATAATCATTTACCCTGAGATCATTCCTGGATTTACCACAGCATTACACAGGACAGCAGCTGTGGCCTAATGATTTGCAGGATACAGATCTTTGAGATGTCCAAGCCAGGTTTATTTCCACCTGCCTGCATGTTAGGAATCCTGGATTTTCCTCTTTTGAGTGGATTTTGTTTTCATACAGTACCTCAAGTACAGGTTGAGTGAGACTTCAGCCCAGTCTGGCTCTTAATTTCACCTGACCACACACACCTCTGCCCTGGCACTGCAATGCCCTTCTTTCATCTAAGTCTTTCTTTCTTTGAATACTGAATTATCTTTTCCTGCTGCTGGAATCTATTCCTCTACAACCCTTAGCAGGGATCTCCATTTCCTCCTCAAAACATCCTTTGTTATCAGCTGAGGAATGCTAAATTATCTTCCAACAGCTTCTGCCAGGCTGAAGCAGAGGGTCAGGCCACGGTTTGGTTCCTCCAGATGCATAATTCCCATTGCCAGTTTCTTGAAGGTGCTGGAGGCCTGGAGCAGGCTGCCCAGAGAGGCTGTGGAGTGTCCTTGTGTGGAGAGCTTCCAAAACCCCCTGGGCATTGTGCTGTTGGGCACTGTGCTGTGGGTGCCCTGCTGGAGTAGGGATTGGACTGGGTGATCTCCAGAGATCAGACCATGCTGGGATTCTGTTGCCTATGTGGTGACCTCTGAGGGTTATCTAGCGAGGGCTCCAGCACCCTCACAACAAACAACTTTCTCCTCCTCTTCACAGCCAACCTCCTGGACTCCAGTTTGTAACCCCTGTTGCCCCTTGGCCTGTCCCTGGGCACCACTGACAAGAGGCTGGTCCCATGCCCTTGCCTTTAGCTCTTGCTGAGCATTGCTCAGATGCCCTCTGGGGCTGCTCTTGTGCAGGCTCTCAGCCTCAGGGCTTTCAGCCTTTGCTCCTCACAGAGCTGCTCCAGGCCCCTCAGGATCTCCACTGGACTCTCTCCAGTAGCTTCCTGTCTCTCTTGAACTGGGGAGCCCAGAGTTGGCCACAACAGAGCAGACTTGGCCTGCCTGGGGCAAAGTGACAGAGCAGTGTCAACTCTTGACACCACCACACACAAAGCCCACAGCAGAAGTAAAGCAGAGTTACCAATGCATGACCAGCACTAAGCCTGCCCTGTGCAGTGGGTCACAGGCACCTGGCAGCCAGCATGGGGAAACAATACAAGAAAAGAGCTCCTGATTTTGCAGAGGTCTTAGAGAGCCTCAGCCAGCAGAAGCCTGCAGAACAGCTGCTAAACCCCCAATCCTGGGAGGTCCAAGAAGGAAGGTTCAGCACCCAGCAGACAGGTGATGAGTTTGGATACTCTGTGGAAAAGCCCAATCCCAAATTCTTTGCTGTATTTCTGTACAGGTCCATCCTGCAACTCCAACTGACTGGAGAGATGCACCTGTGCTTGGCAGGACTCCAGTTTGACCTCTGCAGGCAAAAGAAAAGCTTCCAACTCAAAAGGATCAAGATTTTCCCCTCCTTTAGGATGATTATCATGAGTCTAAGAGAATTTTTAATTTATTTTTTTTTTAATAACTATATGGACCATGGTGATCTTAATCCTTGGAAATAAGCTAAATATGACAAATGGATTTGCAGCTAAGGCAGCATGCTGGAGCCAGTGACCTAAATATTGCCACTGTAATGCTTTAAAAAAAACAAAAAACCCTCTCTATTTCTGTCTTGGATGGGGGAAAAAAAATAAAAAAGAAAAGAAAAACAGGGCAATATGTCCACCAGATCTTGGTTTGGAATTCTGCAACATATGTGAAATCTATTGCAGAAAAGTGGGAAATCCTTAACAGTTGGAGAAACCACATTTGAAATTCATCCCAGCTAAGTTTATGCAAGAAAAAAGAGCAACAGAACCCAATGTGGTTAAGCAGTGCTCTGAAGAGCAATGTAACGGCTAAGCAGAAGGCTCTGCACAAATATAAACAATCTGCCAGGGCCAGCAGCTTGGGAGGCTCCCCTGGAAAGGGAAGCACTCGTCTGAAGCAGGCAAAGCAAACACCAAGCATAGAATCATAGAATGGGAAGGTTGGAAGGGACCTCAAGGATCAGCCAGTTCCAACCCCCTGCCATAGGCAGGGACACCTCCCACTAGCACAGGGCACTCAAGGCCTCATCCAGCCTGGTGCTGAACACCTCCAGGGAGGTTGTGGAGCACAGAATCACCCAACGTGATCTTTGATCACGTTGGGTGATTCTGTGCTCCACAACCTTCCTGGGAAACCTGTGCCAGTGTCTCACCACCCTCAACCTGTGCCAGTCTCTCACCACCCTCACTGCAAACAACTTCCTCCTAACATCCACTTTCAATCTCCCCTCTCACACTTCAAACCCATTCCCCTTGGCCTGCCATTCCCAGACCAATAGTCCCTCCCCAGCCTTCCTGCAGCCCCCTTCACATCCTGCAAGGCCACTCCAAGCTCTCCTGGAAGCCTTCTCCTCTCCAGGCTGCACAGCCCCAACTCTCTCAGCCTGTCCTCACAGCACAGCTGCTGCAGCCCTCTCAGCATCTTGGTGGCCTCCTCTGCTCTGGCTCAAACACTTCCATATCCTTCATGGTATGGGGAGGAAGGATCAAAGGCTTTGCCATGCACCACAGGGCGACCTCCAAGCCACATCAGTAGGGTTGGAATTGGCCTCTGAGATCCAGCCCCACTGCCACCCAACTGCCATGGCCACTGAACCAGCCTGAAGCACCACAGCCACAGCTTCTGCAATGCCTCCAGGGATGGGGACTCCACCACCTCCTATAGACAGCCTCTTCCAAGCCCTGAGCACTCTTACAGCACAGCAATCCTTGCTCATCTGCAACCTGACCCCTTCCTGGGCACTGCTTAAGCCCAGTTCCTCTTGTCCTATCACTGCTTACCTGGGAGAAGAGAGCAACACCAACCTCACCCCAACCTCCTCCCAGGGAGCTGTAGAGAGCAATGAGGTCTCCCCTCAGTCTTCTCCAGACTAAACAACCCCAGCTCCCTCAGCTGCTCCTTGTCTAACACCCTCCAAACCCCTCACCAGCCTCATTGCCCTTCTCTGGACACCCTCCAGCACCTCAGTGTCTGCCTTACACTGTGGCACCCAGAACTGAACAGATGCAAGCAGAGACTTTTAAAGACCAAACTTAAGAGATTAGAACAAGAAAGACCTCATGAAAACTGAGCTAAGATGCAGAGTCAGGTGGCAAGTGAAGAACAACCTTCTCATCCTCACTGCTCATTGGGCACCAATGCCACACTGCACTTACTGCAGGCACATCTCCAGTACTTCCAGAACTCTTTCAGGGATGGGCCTGAGAACTTCTCACCACAACATTTCCTTATGTGACATCTCAGGTGCAGACATGGCCAAGGAGAAAGCCAGCATGTGACCACACTGAACTGTGTGATACTGTGGGCTGAAGTCCATCAGCTCAAGGTCCTGCCTGGCATTTATCAACAACAGACAGAGTAAGATTCAATCCCAGCTGAGGGGCAGCAGATATCTAGCTCCATATGTGAGATCAGACACAAAAGGGGACACTCAATTGCCAAACTGTGTCATAATGAACAAGCCCCAAACCAAAACCATTTGAAAAAAACACTTTTTTTTTCTTTCCTTGGTTACTTGATCTCGACCCTGTACAACGCAAGTTTCATTTAGTGATAAGGGTGGGGAGACACTGGCACAGATTGCCCAGGGAGGTGTTCCAGGCCAGGTTAAATGAGGCCTTGAGCTCATCATCCAGGGGCTACAGGAGAGCTGGGGAGGGACTTCTTACAAGGGCTGAGAGTGACAGGACAAGGGGCAATGGTTTTGAGCTGGGAGAGGGGAAATTGAGACTGGAGATGAGGAAGAGATTCTTTAGAGTGAGGGTGGGGAGACACTGGCACAGGTTGCCCAGGGAGGTTGTGGAGCACAGAAGCACTGAATGGGAACTTTGATGTGATCCAAGATCCCATTCTGTGCTTCTGTGCTCCACAACCTCCCTGGAGGTGTTCAGGGTTGGGCTGGATGAGGCCTTGAACAAGTTGTGCTGGTGGGAGGTGTCCCTGCCCATGGCAGGAGGTTGGAACTGGATGATGTTTAAGTTTCCTTCCAACCCAAACCACTCTGTGACTCTATGAATAAACACAGGACTACAACCCACAAGCACTGGCAGCAGATTTTTTTAAACACTTGTGTGGCAATCTCAGAAGACACCCCAATTTCTGTGAAAATTCAACTTGGCCAATGCATTATTTCTGCAAGCAGGCAGTGAGGAGCATTGCCATCTCAAATCTGACTGCTACACAATAATCAAAGCCATGGACACTTCCCAAGTTTTGCAGCCACTCTGGGAGTAGCTCCCACCTGTACAGATAGACATGTATGGGAGAGTCAGAGTGCACCAAAAAGAGGAGATCCTGGCTCAGTATCACTCTCCATACCTCTGAAATCAAAAAGCAAAGCAAAGCAAATAGAGCCCAGAGCTCAAAGGGGTAGCAGTGGTGACCTGACTTAGAATCATAGAATCATAGAATGGTAAGGTTGGAAGGGACCTCAAAGACCATCTAGTTCCAACCCCCTGCCATAGGCAGGGACACCTCCCACTAGTACAGGTTACTCAAGGCCTCATCCAATCTGGCCTTGAACACATCCAGGGAGGGAGCATCCACAACCTCCCTGGGCAACCTGTTCCAGTGCCTCACCACCCTCACTGTAAAGAACTTCCTCCTAACATCCAGTCTAAATCTCCCCTCTGCCAGTTTAAGCCCATTGCCCCTTGTCCTGTCATTGCAGGACCTTGTAAATAATCCTTCCCCAGCCTTCCTGTAGGCCCCCTTCAGATACTGGAAGGCTACTATCAGGTCCCCTCGAAGCCTTCTCTTCTCCAGGCTGAAGAGCCCCAACTCTCTCAGCCTGTCCTCATAGCAGAGCTGCTGCAGCCCTCTGATCATCTTGGTGGCCTCCTCTGGACCCACTCCAACACTTCCATGTCCTTCCTGTGCTGAGGGTTCCAGAACTGCACACAGTACTCCAGGTGGGGTCTGACGAGAGCAGAGTAAAGGGGCAGAATCCCCTCCCTTGCCCTGCTGCCCACACTGCTCTTGATGCAGCCTAGGACTCGGTTGCTGTCTGGGCTGCATGTGCACACTGCAGGCTCATGTTGAGCTTTTCATCAACCCAGACTCCAAGGTCCCTTTCCTCAGGGCTGCTCTCCAAGCCTGGGAGCTTCAGTTCCACTGATGCAACACTGGCAATAAACTTTCTGCTCAGAAGCAGCCACCAAAATAAGCCTCAGCAAAGCAGGAGTCACATCTGGAGAGGGGACAAGCAGGAAAATTCTCTCTCCCCTTGTCCCAAAGTCCCACAGATTTGGGGCAGGCTTTTCACACTGCTCAAGCCATAGGTAACTAAAGATCCCTCTCCAGGCTTCCTCTGACCCATGTCACAGAATCACAGAATGGGTTGGGTTGGAAGGGGCCTCCAAAGCTCACCCAGTCCAACCCCTCTGCACTCAGCAGGGACACCCTCCACTACAGCAGACTGCCCAGAGCCCTGTTCAGCCTCTTCTTGACTATTTCCAGGGCTGAGGCCTCAACCACCTCCCTGGGCAACCTGCTGCAGTGTTCCAGCAGCCTCCTGCTGCACAACTTGTGCCTAGTATCAGGTAGAAGAGAACCAGTTTGAGAAGAGGAGGCAAGAAAGTCTTCTGCCCTTAAGTGCAGGAATCATTAAAAGCAATTCTCAGAAAGCAAACACTAAAAGGTTTATTTCATGCAGTATTGTTTGAACTGGGACAGGGTTCATTTTCCTCCCAGTAGCTGTTTGGATCTGTGCTGGAGCCACTGCTGATCACAGAGAGATGTTTCAGTTGCCACTGAGCAATTCTTGCTCACACAGGGTCCAAGGCCTTCTCTGCTCCTCACCCCTCCAGCAGCAGCCTGGGGGTGCACAAGGAATTGAGAGGGACACAGCTGGGACAGCTGACAACAACTGCCCCCAGAGATGTTGCAGACCACAGAGCATCAAGCTCAGCATGCAAAGTTGAGGGAAGCAGGGGGGAGGAGGAGGTTTGGAGTGATGGCTTTTGTCTTCCCAAGGCACTGCTACCTGTGCTGGAGCCCAGCCCTGCTGGGGATGGCTGAAAGCCTGCCTGCCTGCCTGGGATGTGGAGGACTGACTCTTGCTTTTGCTTTGCCTATGCAATAAGCTTTTGTTTTAGCTGTTAAAGTGTCTCACTCCAGCAGCTTTCTCACTGCTACTCTTTCAGCCCCACTGGAAGGCTGTGTGGTGCTGAGCTGCTGGCTGGGGTTAGGGGGGTCAGTTTGTCATGCAGTGCAATGTGCAGTGTGGCATTTCCAGCCTCTTCTCAGCTCCCCAGGAGCTGTCCCTGCTCATCCTGCCCCTGTCATCCATGTCACACATGCATGGCACAGCTGTGCAGGGAGCCCCATCAGGAAAGCAGGACTGCTAAGGACACCTTCCCAGCCCTGCCCTCCTGACTCCTGCTGCACTGCAGCAGTTCCCTGCTCAGGTGCTGCAGCATTGCACAGACCATCCAGTGCCAACCCCCTGCCATGGGCACAGACACCTCCCACCGGCACAGCTTCCTCAAGGCCTCATCCAGCCTGGCCTTGAACACCTCCAGGGAGGTTGTGGAGCACAGAAGACCTCCAGGGAGGTTGGGGAGCACAGAATCACCCAACGTGATCTTTGATCACGTTGGGTGATTCTGTGCTCCCCAACCTCCCTAGGCAACCTGTGCCAGTGTCTCCCCACCTTCACTCTCAGGAATTTCTTCCTGGTCTTCAGTCTCAATCTCTCCTCTTCCAGCTCAAAGCCACTGCCTTCATCCTGTCACTACAAGCCCTTGTCAAAAGCCCACTTTCAGGCTTAGAGCCTTCACAACCTCTCTGGGCAACCTGTCTCAGTGTCTCGCCACCCTCACGGGGAAGAATTTCTTCCTAATGTCTCATCTAAATCCAGATTCTTCCAGTCTGAATCCATTGTCCTGTCACTCCATGCCTTTGTCAGAAGTCTCCAGCTCTCAGTGCTGTGTTACCAGAGAGCTCTTACACTGGAGTGAGAAACAGATCACAGCCTTGGGGCAGGTTGATTCTGCCTCTGGTAGGCTCCCAGTCCTGGCCCCAGTGGCCAGGCTGTGCCTTCAGAAGCCTGAAGCGTGGCTGCTGACAGGGCACTGGCACCATAACCCTCCTTTCATTTTGTCCAAGGACAGGCACAAATCACAACTGCAGGCAGAATGGTAGCAACAATTCCCCCCAAATGCAGCTCCTGGGTAGTGAAGGTTTCCCTGTATCACCATTTCAGGCAGCCAGGCCCCTCCATCCTCTGCTGCTGAAGGCAGCTCCCAGCACTCTGGGCTTTGTGTTCCTCCTCTCTCAAGTTTGCATCTCTGGGATCCATCACAGCTCTCACTGGAGCTTTTCTGCCATGTTTAACTTCCTGTGAAAGGAAAACTTCAGGGTGCAGCAACAGCACCAATGTAGGAGCTTCCAGCACAACTCTCTGAGAACAGCCTGGGGAAACTTCACCTTTCCCTGACACATGAGGCCTGGACCCTCCAGCTTGAGCCCCCCAGACTTCAGCTGTTCTGAAGCCTGCCTACTGATGCAGTACTTCTGAAGTGACAAACTGCTTTGCCAGCTTGACAAGAGAATCATTTTGGTTGAAAAAGACCTTCAAGATCAAGCCCAACCACTAACCCTACTCTGCTGAGTCCACCAAGACATGTCCCCAAGCACCACATCTACACAGCTTTTAAACACCTCCAGGGATGAGGACTCTACCACCACCCTGGGTAGCCTGGGCCAGTGCCTGAGAGCCTCTTCAGTGACTTTTTTTTTTCCTCCTGTGTGGACTAAATCTCCCCTGGTGCAGCCTGAGGTCATTCCTTCTTATTCTGTCACTTGTTACTTGGGAGAAGAGACCAACCCCCTCCTGTTGCAGTGTTCCAGCACCCTCACGGTGCAGAACTTGCTCCTCACATCCAGTGTCAGTCTGTTCTGCTCTCATGTCATACCACTGCCCCTTGGCCTGTCACTGCAGGCCTCTGCAAACAGCCTCTCTGCAACCTTCTTGTAACCCACTTCAAGTACTGGAAGGCCACTCTGAGGTCTCCCTGGAGCCCTCTCTTCTCCAGGCTGAACCACCTCAGCTCCCTCAGTCCAAGGAGACTCCAGGAAGAAGTTTCTCTTCAGGAAAAGGAGTTGGTGGCTGCTGGTAAAGCCCTCTGCATGCCAACAACAGTAAACCCCACAGAGGTCAGCAGGCACACAGCACCTCAGCAACCACCATTCCCCTGCCTCACAACTCCGTGGCCAGTGCTGACAAATCCCAAAGCTAAGGGCAGGAGGTCTGCATTTTAGACTCCTGGAGAAAACAAGAAGAAAATCCATCACAAACTCTTAAGCACTGAACAAACCACACTGATTAGGAAGCATTTTGCCATCTGGCAAACTGATGCAGCTACCTTTTGCACACGACATGAGTTGGGAAATGTCTTACACACGTTTCATTTCCCTTCACTGAAGCAAATCTGACTTCAAGTAAGTTTTTAAACAAGCTTTAACTGGAAGCCATTTTCTGCTCTGTGCAGAGTCAGTGTGTGTGGTGGCCACCACGGAAAGCAAAGAGCAAACAGGAAGAGAGGTGCTGATGTAGCTCTAGGTAGGATCCCTTAGCTGACAGGCTCTGAAGGAAGCAGAAAAGAAAACGTAAAGGGAAAAAAAAAAAAAGTTAGTTGTGGCTTGGTCTGCTCCCAGGAGCACCAGTCCCAGCCACAAACCCAGGCAGAGCCTATCGAAAAGCCTGGCAGGAGGGGAACGTCAGAACTGGCTGTGCAAAAGCAGCTGCTATCAGCATGAACCAGGCACAGAAGCCTCTACCCAGCACCAAACGTGCCGTGAGGGGAAAGGGCTGCCACTGCCAGAGCCACCACACTCCTGCCTGCCTTAGTTTTGCATCCTGAACTCCAGGCTTCTTAGAAAATGCCAACAACAGGAGCCTGGCCAGAGCTACCAAGACCTCGGTGCCAAAGGTCTGTAACTGAGAAGCTTTTCCTCTCCCTCAAGGAAACGCTGTCTCTTTGTTCAAAGCAGTGACTCTCACCTCCTAGCACTATTCACTCCCTCTTTCCAACCTGGCATTATTTACCCCTTCTTTTCCACCCTTCCCCTCCTTCCCCCCTGCCTTCCCAAGCCCCAAGTCCAACAAGCAGCACCTGGCTGGGTCTGCACTGCTGCCAGCAGCAGCAAAGCACTGCAGATACACTCTGACTCCTCTCCAGAAACGAGATGCAGCTTTCACTCACACTTTCAGTCCTAACCCCAAAGTTTCTCTCCTCCTCCTCCTCATGTCCCTCGGCTTCTATACCAGACTGTTAGTCATCTCTGTCCCCACCAGGTCTACTCTCACCTCACCACTACCACTTCAGCACTTCATCAGAGCCTTCCAGTGCTGGGCAAGCTAAAAACCACAGCTGGAAGGTGTCATCTAGACCCCAGCAGCAGTCACTGCTCTGCAGCTCTGTGCTTGTCCCTCTCCCAGTATTATTTAAAGGTTCTCTTACCTCGATGCTCTACTCTCTGCACTGCAGCCCCTACACCATTCTGGTGCTGGGCTGCCCAGTTGCAGAGGGACAGGGAACTGCTGGAGAAAGCCCAGGGGAGGCTGCAGGGCTGCTGAGGGGCCTGAAGCAGCTCTGTCAGGAGCAAAGGCAACAAGGGGAGGAAGTTGTTTGTTGTGAGGGTGCTGGAGGCCTGGAGCAGGCTGCCCAGAGAGGTTGTGGAGTGTCCTTGTGTGGAGAGCTTCCAACCTCCCTGGGCACTGTGCTGCTGGGCAAGCTGCTGTGGGTGCCCTGCTTGAGCAGGGGATTGGACTGGATGATCTCCAGAGGTCCCTTCCAACCTCACCACACCAAGATTCTGGATTCTGTGACACCATCACCTTCCATTACCTCACCCCCAAAGACCTTGCAGTTTGATTTCAATAGCTGGCAAAGAAGCTGTCAGCAAACCACCTCCATCAGTTAGTTAACACTCTGCTGGGTTTCACATTTCAGTTTGTTCTATTTCTGAGGCACATAAATTTCCTAAATATTAAATGGAAATGTTTGCTGGGGAGAGAGCTCCTTCAGCTCTCAACAGGCAGCAGGTCCAGAGCCAGCCTGCTCAGCTCCCACCCTGGTGGGCACCGCTTACACCCTTCCCTGCCTTCCCACACATCGCACATGGATTTTGACACTGTTCCAAATAAAAGCTTGAAGTAGTTGCTTCAACAGCTACAAAAGCAAAAAGAAACAATCCAAAAATGTAATTTAAACCCTGCTGCAGTCAGGCTTCCCAGAAGGGAGGACTGCAGGCAGTAAGTGCATGGTGTGAGGCTGCAGGAGTTGCTCCAACCCAGAGCCATCTGCTCACCCACCACTGCCCTATGGGTCAGGCAGTGTGGGGCCCTGTCATGAGGGTCCACACCAATGGCTTTCTCCACAGAGAATGGCAGGACTTGGAAGGGACCTCCCAGGGATCATTGAGTCCAAAGCCCCTGCCAAAGCAGGATCACCTAAGGTCACACAGGAACACAGACAGGCAGGTTTTGAAAGTCTCTACACAAGGACACTCCACAACCTCTTTGGGCAGCCTGCTCCAGGCCTCCAAGCATCCTCACAACAAACAACTTTCTCCTCCTCTTCACATCCAACCTCCTGCCTTCCACTTTCTGCCCCTTGTCCTATCCCTGGACACCACTGACAAGAGTCTGGGCCCAGCCTCTTGTCCTTCACAGCTCCTTTAGTTCTTGATTCTCCTGACCTAAACACAAACACAGCACTGACCTCTGCATGCTCCTGCAGCGAGTGAAGGGATTCTGAGCACACAAACCTGGGTTGCCTTCAGCTGCCTGCACAAAATCCTGCTGAAACCTGCTCAGGCTTCCAAAGGATCTGCTTTGGTATGACACAGAGAGAGAAATGACCACAGAACCCCAGCATGGTGGGGCTGGAAGGGACCTCTGGAGATCATCTTGTCCAGCCCCACTGCCAGAGCACTTCTCTTGCCCCCCACAGCTCCTTTAGCTCTTGCTGAGCATTGCTCAGCTGCCCTCTGGGGCTGCTCTTGTGCAGGCTCTCAGCCCCAGGGCTCTCAGCCTTTGCTCCTGCCAGAGCTGCTCCAGGCCCCTCAGCAGCGGTTCCAGGTTTCCTGGACTCTATCCTGCATGGAGCAGCCCAGAACTGAACCCAGGACCCATTCTCTCCTCATGCTGAGGTGGAACCTCCTGGGTTCCAGGTTGTTCCTTGGCCTATTACTGGGCACCACCATAAGAGCCTGGCACCTTCATCCTGACACCCACCCCTCACCTATTTATAGGCATTGATAAGGTCCCCTCTCAGTTGTCTCTCCAGACTAAACAGCTCCAGGTCCCTCAGCCTTTCTTGAACATCTCTGTGTGGGGAAAGCCTAAGAACTGGAGCTGTGTAGTCTCAAGCGGAAAAGGCTGAGAGGGGATCTTTTAACATTCATGACCAAGGGAAGGTAGCTCATCATGTGCACACCCAGTAAGTAACTGCTTTGGAAGGGACAAAAAATGATTCAACTTCAGATATGTGACTTGTGTAGCAGCTAAGAGGGGAGGGGGAAAGAAACTACAGCTTCTGCCAAACCAAACACAGGGTGGGAAGGCAAAGGAAAGCCACGGCTGCTTGCAGGGACTCTGCCTAGGCAGGACACAAAGCCAAACATCTGCTGGACCTTCTATCTCCTTACTTCACCAAACTACAGCCCCAGCAGCCTAGCTGACCAGAGCTGTTAGCACACCACAGTAGCAAATTAGTCCTGCTTTGAAGTGGTGGCAGAGAACACAACAGCCACACTATCAACAGCCAGGCTGACCTTCCTGCCCCCCTCTGCTTTTGTCACTAAAGATAGCAGCAGAGCATGGCAGGGCAGATGGTCACAGAATCCCAGCATGGTGGGGTCAGAAGGGACCTCTGGAGATCATCCAGTCCAAGCCCTCTGCTCCAGCAGGGCACCCAGAGCAGTTTGCCCAGGGTGGCGTTGGAAGCTCTCCACACAAGGACACTGCACAACTTCTCTGGGCAGCCTGCTCCAGTACCCTCACACCAAACATCCTTGGGGGGCTGTCAGCCACTCATCCCAGTGTCTCTCCTGCCCCCTTTCCAGTCCTCCCTGTACCCACAGCAGTGTCAGGACCGGGAGAGCTGCCCGTGGAAGCACAGCGAGGACTCAGTCGCAGCCTCCCTGCACTGCTGACACCAGGTGCTGTGCTCAGGGGGAAGGGGCTCACACTGCCATGTTCTAACAGCACCATCACTAACTTCAGCTGAGCTCTCATTTCCAAGTAAGATGCAGGTCAGAAGCAGCATTTAAGAACTCTTTTGACCACAAAGTAAAACTGAGTCTTAAAAGAGAGGTTTATAGAACACAAAGTTCAAACCTGTAACTAAACTCTGCTCCATCGGTTCCTCAGTTCCTGCCCTTTTCAGTCTAAGCTTCCCTGCAGCATGCTCCTGCTTTAAGCAGCCACAAAGAGACACAGGCCAGCATTTACAGCTTGCTGTCCATGCTGCACCAATAAATCAATAAAATATATATACACACAGAGAGAGCCCTGTTCCAGAGAACTGACTCTTAAAACAAGTGAAGTGAAGCTTTTTTGTTTGGTTTTGATTCTGAGTGAAAACAAATTAGTCACTCACAGAATTCACCCAAACCCTGACTACACCAAGAGTTCCTTTGGACAAAAAGTCACAATTCCTTTCCCTTTGACAATAAATCTTACTAAGTTTTATTTTTACCGTTTAACCACTATGGACAGACCAAATGTCCACCCCGAAGACCATCACTACAACCACTCAACAATCCTTCAGTTTCCAAATGCAATCACCAATCTGAAAGCTTCTTAAGCCATGTCCTAACCTTTGGACACAAAATATTTACCAAACAGACTGAAAAAGCAACCTAAAAATATTTTTAAAACCACATTCAAACTAAGTGATTCCTTGAGGGAGGGGGAAAAAATTACTATAGGCCTGAATGATGCAACACCTCAAGTCTGCCTCCCTCTCGCGTTTCTGGTTGTTGCAGAAGAGGTGCAGCAGATGTCCTGCCATGTGTATCCCAAACACAGTTTGACTGCAGCAAGGCTTTTGGCACCACCACAGCATCCTCCTAAGGAAGCTTAGGAAGTGTGGGTCAGACTGGCTGAAAGAGTGAGCTCAGAGGGTTGTGATTGGCAGCACAGAGTCCAGATGGAGGCCTGGAGCTTGTGGTGCTGCTCCTCTGCAGTAAGAACTGAGTTGACTCTTGTTCAATGTCTTCATCAATGATTTGGATGAAGAGAGGGAGCAGACCCTCAGGCAGTTTGCTGCTGGTCCCAAACTGGGAGCAGAGGCTGACAGCCCTCAGGTTGTGCTGCCATCCAGCCAGAGCTGGGCAGGCTGCAGAGCTGGGCAGAGGGAACCTCCTGAAGGTCAGCAAGGGCAAGGGCAGGGTCCTGACCCTGGGCAGGAACAACCTCCTGCAGCAGGACAGCTGAGGGGAGAGCTGCTGGGAAGCAGCTGAAAGGAGAAGGAGCTGAGAGTGCTGGGGGACAACAAGTTCCCATGGGGCAGTAATGTGCCCTGGGGGGTAAGGAGGCAACTGGTGTCCTGGGGGGGCATGAAGGAGAGGGTGGGCAGGAAGCCGAGGAGGTTCTCCTCCCTCTCTGCCCTAGGGAGGCTACATCTGGAGTCCTGTCTCCAGCTGTGGGCTGCTCAGTTAAAGTGAGACAGGGAACTACTGTCCAGTGACCCCCTCTATTACACTTAATTTCCCCCTCCACTTTCATGGCTGACCAAGAGACACATTTAAGCCCCAGCATGCTCCTTCTGGGGAGCAAGGACCATCAGTGAAGAGCTGTGTCATGCTCCGTGGTGCAGCTCACAGCCCGAGGGGCACAGGACAGGGACCGCAGGGTTCTGTGGAGGAAGCTGCCAGGGAACTTGCTTTAAGTAAGGAGCAGTAACAACAACAAGAGCAGCAGCAGCTTTACTGGAGATGAAGCTGTTGTCTGATAAACAATTCCAGCAGGAAGGGCATTTGGCAGAGAGTTGTCAGCACAGGGTCCTTGACTCCGGACTAACGCGCTTCCTCCTCGCTCTGGGCTTGTTGACTTTCTGGGCATGCCCCAAGGTTTGTGCTTTTCCCATGAAGGGAACACAGCTCTTTGAGGAGCTGCCTGCAAACCCCATTGGTGGATGCTTTCTAAAAAACATAATTAGGGATATAAATAGGAAAAAGAAAGCAACGTTTGCTTTATTTAGGTTTTTGCTACTACTGAGGTCCCATTTTGGCCTCTCGGTATTCCTTCAGATCCGAAGCCCAAAGCATGACTCAGCTTGGCAGGACAACACAGGACAGTAGGAACGTGTGGCTGGGGTTCAGCACCGACAGCAAGCAGCACGTGTGTGGGACAATTACACAGAACAGCAGGTTTTGAAGCCTTTCAGGAGATGCAGAGGCATTAGTAATTTCTCTAGGTGACTGAAGCTCAGCACAAGGCACCACACAGCACTGCCAGCTCACACCCAGAGGCAGAGGCGGTGGAATGCAGAACACCTTCTCCAGCAAGGTGTTTCCCAACAGCACACTGCAGGACTTTGGTAAGCTGGTTTTCTGGGACATGAAAAGCAATAAAAAGCAGAACTGACTCACAGAGCAAAATTAGCTGGTCACAAGGAGGCTGGCCTGAAGCTGACAGCAAGCAGGTAACAGAAAGTAACAGGCTTAGTGCGAACGCCACTGCAGGCTCGCCTGGAACCACCTCCTGGCCCTCTGCAGAGCTCTCAGCATGGACTGTCCACAGGGTACAATGTGGTAGAACACTGACTCCTTAGAGCATATCCTGGGGAACTCCGAGTAGCCTAGGATGCATGAAGAAGAGTGTGGCCAGCAGGGCAAAGGAGGTTCTCCTTCCCCCTCTACTCTGGCCTAGTCAAGCCAATTCTGCAGTCCTGTGTTCATTTATGGGCTCCCCAGTTCAGGAGAGACAGAGAACTGCTGGAGAGAGTCCAGGGCAGGCTGCAGAGCTGCTGAGGGGCCTGGAGCAGCTCTGGTAAGAGCAAAGGCTGAGAGCCCTGGGGCTGAGAGCCTGCACAAGAGCAGCCCCAGAGGGCAGCTGAGCAATGCTCAGCAAGAGCTAAAGGAGCTGTGAGGGGCAAGAGGTTGGGGCCAGACTCTTGTCAGTGGTGCCCAGGGACAGGCCAAGGGACAGCAATGGGCACAAAGTGGCAGGCAGGAGGTTGGATGTGAAGAGGAGGAGAAAGTTGTTTGTTGTGAGGGTGCTGGAGGCCTGGAGCAGGCTGCCCAGAGAGGTTGTGGAGTGTCCTTGTGTGGAGAGCTTCCAACCCCCCTGGGCACTGTGCTGCTGGCATTGTGCTGTGGGTGCCCCTGCACCAGAGGTCCTTACCAACCCAACCCTGCTGAGATTCTGTGATACCAGAACTGTTTACCAGGAATTACTACAAAAGCCTTCTAGAACTGCTACATTAACAAAGGTATCATTAAAATCTTTCTATAAGGCTGCAGACCTCACATTCAGAACCACTAAGAGGTGATGCCTACACCAGGAGAGCACAAACTATGGACAGCCAACACCTCCTTGTTCCATGAACACAACTAAGGCAGGCAGTACACACCTACAACTCTTTTCAACCATATAAAACTTCTTTGGTGCTAACTTGTGGAGCTCCCCCACTATTCACTGCCACAAACCACACTGGGACAAAAAGAGCAGTTTCAGCTGCAGCAGCAGCCTGGCTCTGACACTGTGTCACCAACAGATCCTTAATTTGGGCTATCAAACACAATTTCAGTTCCTTGCACTTCGGAGCAGTAAACCCAATTCTGTGCAGGCTCTGTTTGCAATCCTCCGTGCGGAATGCAGCTGCCTCAATCACTGCTGATTGTCTGTTAATTAGTTCAGTTTTACAAGCTGATGGCACAGATTACTCCATCCTCTCCCCAGCACAGAAGGAAACTACAAGGAGAGGGTGATGTGCATTGCTGCTCGCAGGCAGTTTGGGGAGCTGGGTGATCAGACAATCACAGAGTTGTTTGGGTTGGAAAGGCCCTCTAAGATCACCCAGTCCAACCACCGACTCAACACCACCATGGCCCCTAAACCATGCCCCCAAGTGCCATGGCCACTTGAACATCTCCAGGGATGGGGACTCCACCACCTTCCCCTTCTCGACACCACCCTTCAGATATTTATGGACATTAATAAGATCATTTCCTCGATGGTATAAGCACTTAAATGCACCACAGGAAATGCCATTTTGGACCATGATCCTGGCTTTCCAAAGGTTTATTCTGACCTTTCCTTGGGATTTTCTTGTCCCTGTCCCTTTCTGCAAGCCAGCTCACCCACTCGAGGCCATCCAGCTGGCTTCAGCTTTCCCCACCCAACAAGCCACCTTTGCAGCATCAAAGCTACATTTGCTAAGAGGGACTTGAGTAGCACTGCTCCAGCACTCAGAGCCTCCTCAGCTGCCGTGTGTCAGGACACAAGACAGTTACAAGCCTGAGAAGGTTCACCACAGCTTCTCCTTGACCCGGTGCCATTCACTTGGCTGCCTGATGTTGCAACATGTGAGCTGCATCATTTCCCAGCCGGGGCTGAGGCAGAGCGGTGTGAGAAACCCTGCACCGCTGCCAGCTGCTGCCGTGGCCAGAGGCAGGGCTGCAGGCTCCACTGCAGCCCAGCCAGGAACGGCAGAGTCCTATTAGATGAGAATAATTGGGAAGGGGCTGGCTAGATGCTATTTGATGTTCCACTGCAAATTAAGCATTATCAGTAAGCCCTCAGAATTGTTTCCCACAGTGTCTCTGGTTACATTAGTGCTGTGCCTATAAATCAGCCTTTAATCCTCGTGCTTCATGAGCAGGATTCTGCAGTTGCAGATGAAAATCTCCAAAGGCTGTACCAGACTTTCCTCCATCTCTGTCAGTACTCAGTGGGACACATGCTCTAGAGCTTAACTTGCATGGATTTGCCTGGGGATGAACTTTAGTAAACTGACAGCAAACATCTGGGGAAAAGCAATGCATGTAGCAGAACCCCAGCATGGTAGGGGGGTTGGAAGGGACCTTTGGGGGTCATCCAGTCCAACCCCCTGCTCGAGCAGGGCACCCACAGCAGCTTGTCCAGGAAGCTTTGGAAGCTCTCCACACAAGGACACTCCACAACCTCTCTGGGCAGCCAGTTCCAAGACACCCTCACACCAGACAAGTTTCTCCTGTTCAGATGAAACCTCCTGGGTTCAAATTAGTGCTCACTGGCCCTTGACCTCTCCCTGGGCACCACTGACAAGAGTCTGGCCCCAGCCTCTTGCCCCCCACAGCTCCTTTAAGCTCTTGTTGAGCACTGCTCAGGTGCTCTCTGGGGCTGCTCTTTTGCAGGCTCTCAGCCTTTGCTCCTCCCAGAGTTGCTCCAGGCCTCTCAGCACCTTTGTAGCCCTTACATCATTTACTTCCTCAGGGTGCCACCACCAAAGCAGCTACAAAGCAAACCAGGCACCTCCTCATGCTGTCTTGCTTCTGTAGAATCTCACTTGCTTTGTTTCTCTCTCCTGCTTTATATTTTATACATTGCTAGACAGATTATGCTGTGAAGAGTTCTGGGCAAGCAGGGAAGCAGCCCTGCTCTGTGGCTGGCTGTGTGACTCTCCTGGAGCAGTACAGGCTCTTCTGTGCTGCAGTAGTAGGGACAGCAAAAATAACCAACTACTGAAGTGGAAATAAGCCCAGCAGGCAGACACCTCCTTGCCCACCTATTCAGGGGGACTGCAGCAA
The DNA here is from genome assembly GCA_013396675.1 of Eubucco bourcierii. NCBI lineage: Eukaryota > Metazoa > Chordata > Aves > Piciformes > Ramphastidae > Eubucco > Eubucco bourcierii. The sequence continues at coordinate 140,026 of VWZE01008007.1, forward strand.
TCCCTGTCCTGTCCCTTCCCCAGCAGGTTTAGAAGCTATTTAAAGAAACAATGCAGGAGGTCTCTTCTCTTGGTTCTCTTGCAGTTCTCCCTCCCCTTGTGTTTCCAGCCAGCCCTTTGTGCCTGCTTCTGCATTTTACTACTGCCTCTATGCAGCAGGCTGAGCCCAGCTTCTCAAGTGTCCTAAATATTCAGCCCAGAAAGAATGACAAACTTGCACCTCGCCGTGGTTATTAGCTGCTGGCCTTTAGCAGATGTCTAAGGTAAGCAGAATGCTCTGCAGATAATGGATGCAGCCCTGGAGTCAGTCTGGACTGCCGAGGCTAGTGAACCCGAGGTACCACTCCATCACTTATTTACTGCAGCTCCAAAGCATTTCAGATTCTAAGCTGAATATATATTTCACACAGTACCAAAACTTTTAAATATCCACAGGAAGATTTCGTTTTTATAGGCAATAAACATTAAATCTAAAGGACTGGAACATAAAAAGTGTTTTAATACCACATAAATCACCTTTCCCTAGACAGAATAAATCTCTGAAGGTTTTAAGGACTGCAATATAAATTTTTATGGCAAATTATCTACACAGAAATTACTTGCATGAGATGCACTTTCCCTTCTCCTCCTCATTTGCATAGTGCTGACAATCTTCTCAATCACAACGTTCAATCCAATTTGCAAAGCCCAGATCACAATGCACAGCAATGCCAGGCTAAATGCTGGGTGGTTCCTCCCTCCTCTTCCCTCATCAAGACTTTCCTGACTCCCTCCTACAAACACAGAAGAGGCAACAACGCTAACAGATAAAAATTAAAGCTCAGCTGAATAGCTGCATACTCTTTCAAAGGAATCTGTCAGCTTTTCAGACACAGGAGCCCTGCTACCAGCCCTGACTGCTACGAGGAGCTTATTCTGTGCTACAAGCAACAATCCTCCAGAGCAAAGAGTAACAACAGTCTTAGCTGGAGAGTGGTGCCCAGGGAGAGGTCAAGGGTCAGTGAGCACTAATTTGAACCCAGGAGGTTTCATCTGAACAGGAGAAACTTGTCTGGTGTGAGGGTGCCTTGGAGCTGCCTGTCCAGAGAGGTTGTGGAGCGTCCTTGTGTGGAGAGCTTCCAAAGCCTCCTGGACAAGCTGCTCTGGGTGCCCTGCTTGCCAAAATTATTCTTTGGGAGAAAATCTCAGAAGAGAGAATTTCACTGCAAAGGTGCAACAGCACTGGGAGGTTATGATAGGAAGGGGCTCTCCATCCATGCTCTCCATCTAGTGCTTAGCTAGGACAAAGGCAGAGCAGAGCTGCCAGCGCAGGTGACAGCTCCTTTTCAAGCAGGACATCAAGTCAGAGGCATGCTGGAGGTCCCTCCCATCCAGTGTGTCTACAACAGCAGGATTCTCCCTTCGATGCCTACAAAGACTGTAAAAAGAAGACCTCCTCGGCCAGGTTGCTACAGGGCTCTGACTTCCAGCTAGCCAGTTCACAAGCAGAGGAGGGGAGACGCTGATTACTATCCAGGGTGAAACAGTAAGGATCACTCCTGAGAGCTTCTGTCCTGGCCTGTCAGCAGAAACACTTCCTCATAGCTGAAGCAGAAGCACGCTGGAGCTGTGCAATTCCCCAGTCTCCAAAGCAGACACCCTCCCAGGACAGGCACCGCAGAGGTGTGGTGCACCACTGCTACCAAAAATACTTTGGTTTATTCACCATTTCATTACAGCAAAAATGTGCTGACAAGGGTTCTCAGAGAAAAGGCCAGAATTAGCTCCTGGAAAACCTCCTGTTGCCTTGGAGTCAGGTCTGAGACGTGCCTGGGGCCTGACCAAGTCCTCCCCTCAAGGGAAGTCAGCGTAAATACAAAGTTAAAGCACCTGAAGAACAGCAAAGCCCCAACAAAACTAAATAAAAACTAATAAAATAATAATAATAATTAGAAAATAGGAAGTAGGACAAAGAGCTGAGAATAGTACTGTGTTGTTTCCAATGTATATTTCCCTTCCAAAATATTTCCAGGACTTCTGCTCCACCAACCAAATTAAGATAACACAAGCAGAGGAAGAAACACAAAGTCGGTTCCCAGACGGTTTCCTACGCTTGAAAGCTATTTACTTAATAAGCACCATGTATGGATGAAATGAGCTCAGCAGCACAGCCAGAAGATGGTTCTCCCAAGTTTTAATGAAATCCTGCAGTGTGTGCTTTCCAGAGTGCAGGAAGCAGCCGCTGCGAGCTCCGCTGCCGCAGTGCCCCGAGCCGCTGGAGGCTTTGAGGTTACTGCTGGAGCAGGAAGGGAGAAGCCCACTGAAGCCTACGGAACTCAGTGGCTTGCAAAAGGAAAACTTCCAGGGCTGTTTGCAGAGGTTTTTGCCATTGCAAGAAGCTATTTGCTCTCTCTCAGATGGAGTGAAGTGACATCAAGCTTTCCTCCACTGGAGTTCACAAGCTTTTACTGCTCTCCTGAATTATCTCTGAATCTAGAGGATGTGAAATTATTTTCTTCTTGCTGCTCTTCCCACTTGTACAATCTACAAAACCTATTAACATTTTCAGTAATTAATGCTAATACTTGAGAGGGGGGAAAAAAAAAAAAAAGCCATTGTGTTAAGAAATGCTTTAACAAACTCAAGGAGGACAAGAAGTGCTTCTCAGACTCCACGGAATGCATTTCACTGCAGAAAACCGAGCAGGGACTCCGCGTCGCTGTGCTCCGGCACTCGGTTTCATACTTCTCTCCTCCCCCTTTCCCACAAGGAATACTGTGCAAATTTGACAAACCTTTTTACTTCCTTCACCACAGAAAACACACCACTTCCAACGACCACCTCCTGTCTGAGCTCCCCTTTTAGAGGGGAAAGAAAAAGGGAGAGGAAAGCTTTTGGGCTTTTCTCTGCCCACAGTCTTGAGCAGTTCGGCTGCCCACAGCTGCCTTGGATTCTTCTTTTCAGTATTCTGAGTGCAGTTTATTGAGCATGGATTGGGCCCTGCAAAAAAGAGGAGTTCCAAACACCCCAGGATCACACAGATGGCTGCTTAAGACCCACAGCTCTGCAAGGAGGAATATCAAGATGGGCTCACCCAGCTCTACATTTGGTATGAAAGCACAAGGATGAGCTTAATGCACGGCAGCAAGGACCAGGACTTGCTCTCAAGTCAGGCTGCTGAACATGATCCTGCTGGAAGCAAGTGGAAAGTCTGAGTCAAGCTGTGGCTGTTTTCCCAACCAGAATATTCAGCCCTAAACTCTGAGAAGCCCAACTATGTCTTTTATAGGATATTTATCTATGAGTCAGCAGATCACAGACTGGAAGGCCAGACATTCTGCTTCCCACTCCAACCTTTAGTCATTCCATCAGGAAAGCCTAGGAAGAACTTGCTGGAGGGGTTTTCAGTGGTACTTTTCAGGTAAGAAGCAAAATGTTCAACAATAAAGAGAAGGGCTAGAGAACCTCCCTGGTGGGGACAGGCTGAGAGCTGGGGCTGTTGAGCCTGGAGAAAAGGCTCCAGGGATACCTTAGAGCAGTCTCCCAGCACCCAAAGGGGCTCCCAGGAGAGCTGGGGAGGGACTTTGGACAAAGGTTGGGAGTGCCAGGATGAGGGAGAATGGTTTTGAGCTGGGAGAGGGGAGAGTGAGAGTGGAGAGGAGGGAGAAATTCTTGAGAGTGAGGGTAGGGAGAGACTGGCACAGGTTGCCCAGGGAGGCTGTGGCTGCCCCCTCCCTGGAGGTGTTCAAGGCCAGCCTGGATGAGGCCTTGAGGGGCCTGGGCTGGTGGAGGTGTCCCTGCCTATGGTAGGGAGGTTGGAAGTGGATGAGCTTTAAGGTCCCTTTCAACCTAACCCATTCCATGATTCTACAGAAAGAAGGAAAACCAGCAACCCTAAAGCTAGCAAAGAGAGAAATCCCATCAGGAAGGAGGTACCTGAATGCCAAGGCAAACCACACTTGCTGCTCTGGGGTGGGATGGAGGGCATCTTGCAAAGAACCACCTTTACAAGATTATGGGCTTAGAGTCAGCCCCTGTGGGCTAATGCATGCAACCACAGGGTAAGGAAATTCCATGGAAAATGAGTCATTCTCAAGATGAAAAGAAACCTGAATTTGGTTAGAATGGGCCCCTCAAGCCCACAGAGTCAGGACAATCAGCACAAGCTGCCCTAGGCAGCTGTACTCCATCCCACCAGCCTCTCTCCTCACATAAAGCCACACAACCTTCTTTTTTTTTTGCGTGGGCAAACCACTTCAGTGAGCAGCAACACCTCAGATCCACAGAGCACTGCACAGCCTGCTAGGACCTGATGATGGGAGGAGGCATGGAGAGCTCAGCCCTTTGGGAAAGAAGCTCTTAGTGTTTACTGACTGATGGCTTTGCTACTCCAACTTTCAGGCATTTCAACTCCACTGTTACCCAAAAGTATCACAAACCTGCCCACAGGCACCAAGCAGCAGCTGGGGATTAGCTCCTGGAGCCTGCCTGCAGTACCTGCCTGCAGTACCTGCCTGCAGTGCCACATGCACTGGGATGGACAGGTGGGATTGGAGGGACCAGGGTTTGGACTTGGTTTGCTCTACACAGTTTTGTGCAAAGTGTCCCCCAGCAAGTCTATTCCTGGAGTGTGAGGCCTGGACTGGGCAATGTGGGCACAAAAGGATGTGACAGAACTTCAGCGTTGGTACCCTCCTCAGTTACCCTAATGTGGCTCTTCCTGGAAAGCTGTAACCCAAACATAAACCACAAGGCCTTTCTGGGTGATACCAACAAGACCATAGCACCTGCTGCCAAGTCCCATGAGCTTCCCCAAAGCTACAGAGAAACCTCAGATGAATCTGTAAAACAGAATCTTTCCCTTCTGGGTAGAGGTCAGCCCCAGAGCTAAGCAACTTCTGCAGACTTTGCCCCTAAGGGATGCCTCAGCCACAGAGCAGGAGCCACCCAGACCCACGGCATTCACAGTGATGTGGGCTGGAGGACTCTGCTAGGCAGAGCCTCCAGCACAGTGCCTCATGAAGAAGATCAATTTTTTACTTCAGCACCACCTGTTCTCCAAATAGCAAACCAAACCAAGCTTTGCAGGGACATCAAGACCCAGGCAGGACACTGGGTGCTGTGTGGGCAATTCAGCTGGCTCAGGAAGATGTGCTCAGCCACATGAGCAAACTACATCACTCCCATTCAAATCAATGCAACTTCTCCTCAAGCAGATGTTCTCCTGCATACATCAGCTAAAACATAACTCCTCTAGTTCTGAAGAACAATCCAAACGCTTCATCTACACACCAGGAACTTCCCAAACCCAAATGCTTCATCTACACACCAGGAACTTCCCAAACCTCACCTAACAGCACAGACCCAGCAAAAACACCCTGCAGTCTCCCTGGCACAGCTATGTCTTTTTGATACAGCATCTGCAGCTCCAGAGGAGGCCACAAAGATGATCAGAAGGCTAAGAACCTCCCCTGTAGGGACAGGCTGAGAGCTGAGGCTGTGCAGTCTGGAGAAAAGGCTCCAGGGAGACCTCAGAGCAGCCTGCCAGTGCCTGAAGGAGCTACAGGAGAGCTGGGGAAGGACTTAGGACAAGGGCTGGGAGTGCCAGGATGAGGGAGACTGGCTCTGAGCTGGGAGAGGGGAGAGTGAGTGTGGAGAGGAGGAAGAAATTCTTCAGAGTGAGGGTGGGGAGAGACTGGGACAGGTTGCCCAGGGAGGTTATGGAGCACAGAAGATCAAAGATCACATTGGATGGGTTGGGAGGTTGGGATTCTGTGCTGCGCAACCTCCCTGGAGGTGTTCAAGGCCAGTCTGGATGAGGCCTTGAGCAAGCTGTGCTGGTAGGAAGTGTCCCTGCCCATGGCAGGAGGTTGGAACTGGATGATGTTTAAGTACCCTTCCAACCTTATCATTCTATGATTCTAAACAGCCCCAGGGCTCCCAGCCCTTCGTCCTAAGAGAGATGCTCCAGTCCCCTCCCTCATCACCCTGCAGCCTGAGCAGGAGCCCAAACATTCTTCTTCAGCCCACCTGATGCAAGCACAGAGATCTGCTCCCGAGGAGCAGCTTGGTAACTGCATTTAGACCTAAACACCAGTTTAGATTTTGCTGTACATAGCCACTGAGCAAACTCTACATGTCCAGAACTTACTGAAAAGGACACCATGGGGGTATAAAAAAAAAAAGCCCAAGCAAAACAGAACAAAACCAAACCCAAGGACCTGCCAAAAGGACCCTGGAAATTTCTGCAATTAGAGATACCTCAAACACAGCTCCCCCCTGCAGGTGCCAGGTTGTGTTTTTTTCCCCCTCATGATTTCTCAAACACAAGCTGGAAATTCAGACCTGACTCACAGGCAAAGGCAGACGATGGCTAGCTTCATAGCCTCCCTGACCAGAGAGTGCTCCTCAGGTGCTGTGCTCACAGCCCCAATGCCAACACACTCTGCATTGTTCTCTTCTCCACAGAAGCAAAGGATTTCACAGTTCCCAGAAAGCTGCAGCAGGAACACAGGAGCCCTCTCCTGTCACTGCCCCCGAGGACACAACTCCAGCTGACAGCGCAGCGCTCTGCTGCTCCTTTTAAGTGCATCCTAGAACAGTTCAGGATGGAAGGGACCTGAGAGATCATCTACTCCAACCTCTCCCCCACGGGCAGGGACACCTCTCAACTACACTAGATTGCCCAAGGCCTCATCCAGCCTAGCCTTGTTCATCTCCAGGGAGAAGGCATCCACAGCCTCTCCGGGCAGCCTGTTCCAGAGTTTCACCACCCTGTCAAGAATTTCTTCTTAGCCTTCAATCTCAATCTCCCTTCCAGCTCAAAGCCACTGCCTCTCATCCTGTCACTCCAAGCCCATACTAAAGAACAACTTTTCTTCAGCTCCAGGCTAACCCAGCTCTGCCTCAGTTTCAAACCATTCCCCCTCGGCCTGTCTCTGGACACCCTCCGATACAGTCTCTCTGAAGCCTTCCTGCAGGATCCCTTCAGGTACTGGAAGGCAGCTCTAAGGTCCCCCTGGACTTTCTCTTTTCCAGGCTCCCTCAGCCTATCCTCCTAGCAGAGGAGCTCCAGCCCTTGGATCATCCTCTGGACTCATTCCAACAGTTCCACATCCTTCTGATGACAGGAACACCAGAACTGGTTGCAGTATTTGAGGTGAGGTCTCAGGAGGTCCCTTTGTATTTCTGGGTGTTGACAGAGAGCATCTCAGGGCACCAGCTGAGAAGGGAGGGGGTTTGCTGTCCCCCAGCACACACAGAAATTAAGAAAATTAATTTATCACTGGGCTTTTTATAGCCTGGGATGTTGTTAAACTGTCACAGGTGATTATAACTTCAGCTGGATTTGATAATAGTTTTGACACACAGACACAGGTACTGCTTTGTGTTCTGGAGATTGGAAATGACAAATCAACTCTCTGTCAGCTCCCGCTCCTGCCTATCCACTTGGATTTATTTACTTATTTCTGCTGTCAGCAAGCCAAAAAATGGGCAACAAAACCTCCAAGGGTGACCCAGTAAACACGAGGGCCTGGTGTCTTGCTGGAAAGCCAGGCAGGAGTGCACTCATCCCATGCTCTCCTCTCACCCTGCCCTCTGCACTTCAACGCACCCATTAGTGATGTTTACCCCGGAGAAGAGGGGGCTGAGGGGAGACCTCACTGCTCTCTACGACTGCCTGAACCGCGGTTGGACCCAGCTGGGGGTTGGGCTCTTCTTCCTAGGATCAGGTAACAGGAGAGGACACGGCCTGAAATTGTGCCACGGGAGGGTTAGTTGCAGATAAGGGAAAGTTTCTTCACTGCAACAGTGGTCAGGGATTAGAAGAGGCTGCCCAGGGAGGTGGTGGAGTCCCCATCCTTGGAGGTGCTTCAGAAGCGTGTGGCACTTGAGGACAGGGTCTGATGGCCATGGTGGTGTTGGGTTGATGCTTGGAGTCAATCTTAGAGAGCTTTTCCAACCCAAAAGATTTATGTTTCTATTGGCAGCAGGGAAGCTTGCTGCCAGCAGAAGAAACCAGGAAGGAAAAGGTGTCCATGAGTGCTGTGTTTCTAAACCACATACAGCACATGGAGCTGCTGACAAGGGACCCTGCTTTAGATGCTGAACTTGAGAGACAATTGCAAGTTTCCATTGGCACAAAGCACTCAATGGTTTGAAGGTCTCAGGTCTCCAGTGTGCACCTAACAGGTAAGGCAGTCATCAGATCTGGCAGGACAATGTCATCAAGCTGACAGCTGCCATGATGTGTAAGAGCTGACCCCAGGAACTCTTAAAACTCAAGTTTTAAGAGCCTGATCTTAGCCTTCTCCATAAGAACATGATGTAGACTGAGCTGAGGTCCTTGCAGAGTGCATCCACAGCCCAGTCAATAGTCCTGTTCCTCAGGAACACTAATTAAGGGACAAATTGATGCTACTGAACTCTGGGGACAGATGCAATGATCAGCCTGACTGTGTCAGGTCAAACCAGGTACTCTGCCTACAGAAAGACTTCAGGGTTCCCTCTTCCCTTTCTTTCTCCATTTGTAAGGATCTTGAGTCTGTATGGAAACACAGAATCATTAAAGCTGGAGACTTCAAGATCATAGAGCACAGCCCTGAACCAGCACTGCCAGGGCACCACTAAGCCACAGCCCTCAGCACCACATCTCCACAGCTTTGAAACATTTCCAGGGATGGGAACTCCACCACTGCCCTGGGCAGCCTCAACAAGGCCTTGGCAACCCTCGAGGGGAAGAAATCCTTCCTCATGTCCAACCTAAACTTCCCCTGGTGGAACCTGAGGCCATTTCACCTTGTCCTGTCACTCATTCCTAGAGAGCAAAGCCCAACCCCCACCTGGCTCCAGCCTCCCGTCTGGGAGCTGCAGAGAACAATGAGCTCTGCCCTCAGCCTCNTGTTGCCCTACTCTGGACCTCCTCCAGCCCCTCAATGTCCTCCTTGGAGTGAGGAGCCCAGACCAGAACCCAGCACTCAAGCTTTGGCCTCACAAGTGCCCAGTACACAATCCCTGCCCTGCTCCTGCTGGCCACACCATTGNTCTAACCCCAACCCTTCCCCCCAGCTGCTCCTCCCCAGCTCTGTTCTCCAGACCCTTCCCCAACTTTGTTGCCCTACTCTGGACCTCCTCCAGCCCCTCAATGTCCTCCTTGGAGTGAGGAGCCCAGACCAGAACCCAGCACTCAAGCTTTGGCCTCACAAGTGCCCAGTACACAATCCCTGCCCTGCTCCTGCTGGCCACACCATTGCTGATCCAGGCTAGGAGGCTGGTGGCCTTCTTGGCCACCTGGGCACACCCCGGCACATCTTCAGCCCCTGTCAACCAATGCCCCCAAGTCCTTCTAGTTGCCTTCTGTTCTGCCAGCTCGTGGTGAGTTTTTCATCATGACCCCATGCTCCAACCCAGACTCAAGCAACACAGCAAAGGTAGGCAGCACAGGGCAAGTTTCCAATCTGGCTAGAAGAAGCCCAGACAAAGAAGGGAGCTTTAAAACAAAAGGAAGACAGGAAAAAGAAAAACAAACCAAACTGTGGCACCAGATAGACATCAGCTTGCAGGAAGTGCTGCTCTACAAAACTGGGATTTTTCACTGCAACAACAGAATTTGCATAGTTTATCTTTATTAAAAAAAAAAAAAGAAAGGAATCTTTGAAGCTACCTGGCCCAGTGCACTGCACATTGCAGAGCAAAGGGAGGGGAGCAAAAAAAAAAAAAAAGGCAACAACAAATTAAAAAAAAAAAAAGACGTCCAAAAAAAAAAAAAAAGGCAACAACAAATTAAAAAAAAAAAAAGACTGCTACAACAAATTAAAAGAGAAAAAAAAAGAGAGGGGGGAGGGGGGGGAGGAATTTTTATACCTAATGCTTTGTGTTGCGGTGGTAAAACAAAACAAAAAAATACATCAGGCTTAAAGCAGCAAAGATAAAGAGAAGTTGGGAAACCTGTTTACATTTTTGTCTTTGCACAACCCTGGGCATTAGCAGGCCAGCAAGAGGAACGAAAGTAACTCGTCACAAACAGCTCCAGCCTGCCAGCAACAAGAATTAATGGGAAGGCAAAGGATTTTCTTTTGATGTTGGAAAGGCTCCAGTAAAAACTGGTTCGTACATGGGAACATGGTGTCAGACTAGAAGAGAATCAGCTTGTCTGACTTGTGGTTTTCTTGACAACATTCATCTTCTCTTGGCCTGATAGAGAGCAATTAGTGCTTGTCAGTTGAATCATGTGTTATTAAGATCATTCAGGCATTTTTTAATTATGATTACCTAAACAGACAGCAGCAAAAGAAATTCTCCAGCAACTTTAACAATCCACTTCCTTTTCAGAGGCTTCCAAGTCTTTGCTCCTTTAATGTTGCAGGAGGTGAGGTGCAGAAACCTTAGTGCCTTCCCCATTCTGAACACATCAAAAAAACAACACCCCCTCCCAAAAAAAATAAACCACTGAAGCCTCTGGTCTCTGCACTATCACTTTATCAGATGCAGTCTGAGTAATGATTTTAGGGGGTTTCTGCAGCTCAGAAGGAGATCAGTCTCCTCCAAACCCAGCGAGCTGCTCTATGTGCCAAGACTTGCTTTAAAGCACCGAAACCAGTGCCCAAGAGGTTTTCTAATGATACAGCATTCCTAAGCCATGCTTCTTTCTTTCAGCATCACAGATTTAGGATCAGGAGATGAAGAGTGTCGGGAATGACATCAGCCTTGGGTGTTGTTTAAAACTCCTCCCCGAAGAAAATGGTTCCTTATCACTGCCTTGGACAGTTCTTCCCACTGAAAAGCAAGCTAAAAGCAAGACAAGACCAGGCACAAAGTTTGTAGTTATTTAAATTCCGGCTCTAAGAGTAATTGGGGTTTATAGACCTCGCATGGATGAGATCAGGACAGCTTCAGTTTCATGTTTGAGCTTAGAACACCGCTGTCAGAGCAGCACTTTTGCTTCCTCCCTTTGGCATTTCTCCCTCCTCTTTATCAGGGATTTTTCAAGTTTCTGTATTAACCTTTCCCTCTTTCCCCCCCCCTGCCCGCTCCCCCCACGC
>VWZE01008007.1:154178-185912 GCA_013396675.1 Eubucco bourcierii
GACAAAAGCAGCATCGATTAGATGCCACCCCTTCAGCTGGAGAGCAGGCTCTCACTGACTGCTGCCATCCCTATTTTGAGTCAGTCTCAAGCTCACTCAGATGCTATCCAGTAACACCACCTTTAGCAGGCTGGGGTTTGGTAGTGGTGGGGGTTCAGTGCAGGAATAAAGTCTTCTCCCCATTATGTTTTGGGGTTTTTTTCTGCTGTTGTTGCAACAGTCACCTCCTAAAACGTTTGCCCAAACCAGTCCTTGCTGACACAAACGGCAGCACTCAGGAATTTTCCATGGGTAAGAGAGAGCTGTGCTGAACACTTCTCTGGTGAGGAAAGGCTGAGAGAATTGGGGCTGTTTAGTCTGATGAAGAGCAGACCTGGGGGGGGAGGTCCTCAACATTGCTGATCAATACTTTAAGGGTGGGCATCAGGAGAATGGGACCAGGCTTTTTCCAGTGGTGCTCAGTGGCAGGACAAGGGCTAAGAGGCACAACATGGGCAGCTCCATCTAAAAACTTCTGTCTGTAGTGTAAGGGTGATGGAGCACTGAGACAGGCTGCCCAGGGAGGTGGAGGAGTCTTCATCTTTGGAGACATTCAAAACCTGCCTGGACATATTCCTCTGTGACCCTGCCTAGGTGATCCTGCCTTGGCAGGGGGGGTGGACTCCATCTCCAGAGGTTCCTTCCCACCCCTAGCACTCTGTGATTCTGTGAACATTACCCTCCCTAGGACGGCAAACACACCTCACCTTCTGCTAGCTCCACACAGCCACCCCACACAGTCCAGCTCCCTGCTCAGGCCACTTCCTATGGTTAGAGTAATTTATTAGTAAATTGCCTCACATTTGCTGCTGCCCCTCCATGAGATTTCTCTCACAGCAACTGCCAACAGGATGTCAAGTACAAACCAACAGTAAATCCTCCAGTCTCTAATTCTGCTGCCTGCCTGCTCATTAGCCACTTCTAGTTGGTTGTTTAGTGTATTACTCATCCTTGTTTCCAATACTCCTCCTCCTCCTCCTGCAGATAATCCACTGATGTTGATATAATCCACAAATACCATCAGTCACATCAGTTTGCACTGCTGCCTTGAATGCTGCTGCAAAACACTCCAGCATGCCACTTAGATTAGCCCACAACATTCAGGGGATGACTTAAGGGCAGCCACCTTGCTGCTCGTTTAGGGGAGGAAAATGCAAGCCCCATTAGCAGGTTTCTTACCAGTCTCTCGAGCTTGCTGTCAGGCTATCTGGAGACAGAACCACCAGAGGCTCCCCTGCTGCCCGAGCACCAGAGGTCAACACTCACTCCTGATTATTTTAAGTACACAAAAGATAATCCCTAACTTGGAGAAAACTCTGCACATACTGCAAAGCCTCTCCTTAAGTCAGAGCAAGCTGCAACAAGAGCACCCCAAGAACAAGGGAGTCACCGAAGTGCTGATTCCTCTGGAGCAAAGCAGGACCTTGGAGCACAGCTAAACACTCTGGTTTACAAGTGAAACAAATCACCCTGAAGCACTCAAGCACTGTTCCTACACTTCCCAACCGATTCGTTTTTGCAGCAATGTGCTCTCGAGGTGGAAACCAATCCCCCCAAAAATGAGGTAAGCAGAGACAAGGGAAGAGGTAAGAGACATTCTTCTGCTCTGAGCTTAGGCTCTCCAACCACAGGCTGTACAGGCACAGCTCCCTCCCTTCAAACTCTGCTGCACCACAAGTGTCAAGGGAACTAAGCTCAAGAAAATGCGATTACAAGACTCCAGGCACCGACTGGAAGGCAAAACTCTCACACCTGGGAAGCCTGCATTTGTGTTCTGAAACCAAGGTTTCTGTTTGTCCAGGTCAGTGCAGACAGCAGAGCAGGATGGAGGGGAAAGCCAAAGCATGGCTGGTAGGGCCATAACTGCCACCAGCAGCACCCATGGGCCCCTGCACAAAGATGCAAAAGCATCTCATGGTTCTGTGCTGATTTTAAAAAAAAAAGAAACCCAAAATGATTCAAAATTGTGAGCAGCCATTTGGTCCAGGTCTTACTTTCTCAAGTATTTTGTAAGTGTCCAGGTAAGTTTCTCTCTTCAGTCATGTTCCATTGAAAAGCAAATTTTTTTCTAGTAGTCCTCAAGAATTCTCCTGAATTTTTAAGTCACATGTAACAGGAAAAAAAAAAAAAAAAATTATATGAGCAAACTTCTGAGAAAGTCCTGAAATAGATTTGAGGGTTGTTTAGGGTTGGGTTTTTTTCCTTCCTCTCTCTCTGCAGAGGACAGAAAGGAGAATTTGCCTATTGTGTTCATCTGAAAATTTGAAACTGAATTTGCAAAAGGTTTTCCTGTTCAAATTCACTGCTTGGCCATCTCCAGTCGAAGCTGCATGAAGAGGCTGAGAAGCAACATCCCAATCTGAGAACTGCTTTCAAAACAATTTGCTCCCATACAGAATTTATTTGCAGTGCTGTGAAGAACAGCCACAGCTCAGGCAGGCACAAGGACCCCACTTCTGCTAGGTGGAATTTAGCATTTTGAAAGTTCTCTAATTTTAAAGTGTTAAGCACAGCCTTTGGAAACCTCAAGAAAACAGTCAAGAGACAACCATCAGCACAGCTCTTCTGGCACAGCTGAGAATCCTCCAGCTCCAAATCATCCCCACAAGAAAACTCCACTGGATTTTAGAGGGGACCTAGAAATGCAGGCACTCTAGAACTGATCCTCCTCTCTAAAAATGAATGACACTAAACATACCCAGAAGCTAAAAATACAGGAAAGGCTTCTGAAAATACATGCCAGGCATCTTCACAGCACCCTGCCCTCCACCCTAATCCTTCCCCTCTCCTCCCACGTTCCTGTAAAAATTGAGGCCGTTTTTAGGGGCCAGGAGTCTCACTGACTTTATTAGGATCCACAGATGTTCCCAAAAATCTGTTCAAAGAAGAAAAATCAGGCAATTAAATATCTGAGCCTGTGTTTTCTTTATTAAAGAGTGCTTCCACTGAAACCTAAATTAGTTCTAAGGATGACTAAAAGCCCTAAAAATTAAGAGCGTGAAGGCTGTCACTTCTCTGGATTTATATTAAAGCCTGAATCACCAAAATTAAAAGATTACCCAGTTTATGGGAAGGAGCCATTACTTACTCTCACCTAACAGAACCAAGCCTCCTGCTGTCAAAGAACCATCCTAAATCTGTTACAAAAGGGCTCTCTAATACAAAAAGCTAAGCATGCAGCCAGCAGAGCAGTAAGAAGAGGCAGGAAGGATCAGCAGTGCTACTCACGGAGAGCTCCGAATGATGCACATCTGCCAAACTGTTCAGTTCTACTCTTTCTTTCAATCAAGAAAAACAAAAGTTAGGCAGAGGAATCCAGGTGAGGAGGGAAATGAATACATGAGGGGAAGTAAATGAATGAATTAATAAAATTTTCAGGGATTTGCTTGAGGAAAAGCAAAGAGCAGGACCGGAAAGTTTGGCAGGGAGGATAGGGCAGGTGGCAGAACATGCCGGGCAGGAGGCACACAGGCATCAAAGCAGCTCAGCAGCAGACCCAATTTTCTAACAGACAGAGGGGCAGCAGGAAAAATATTTGTGATTTCCAGTTGCAGGAATAAGAGGTGAAAAAAAAAATACAGTACTGTGCTGTGAAAGGGGTGAGCTCAAAACCAAGGCAAGAGTTCCCAGGAAAAGTGCAGATTTTCAGGAGGAAAGATGACTGTGATGTAAACAAGTGGTTGATCTAAAGTCCAATCTGACCTGCATCACCATTACTCATTTCCACTGAGGAAACAGGGGTTTGGGTTTGGTTTTTACTCTGGTGTAAGGAAAATAAAGAAAATGACACTGAAGTTATTCTGCTCCATGAGAACTGAAAAAAAAAAGTAAAAAGGACAGGGCACCTCTTGTTCTAAGGATTGTTAGGAAACAGGTAAGCACTGAAGTGAATTCATTTAATAGGACAAGCAAAGAACACCTTTAAGAGGCTGCATAGCATTGTCAGAAGGGACCTTAAAGACTACCTAGTTCCAATGCCCCTGCCATGGGTAGGGACATCTCCTGTTAGCAACTCCAGGCCCCATCCTACCCCTAGTGCAGAAGGAGTAGATGACACACTCTTTTCTCTCAGTTCCTAGGCAGGTTCACTCTGCACTGGTTAGGCCACACCTTGAGTACTGTGTCCAGTTCTGGGCCCCTCCATTTAAGAACAACATTGAGGTGCTTGAGTGTGTCCACAGAAGGGCAACGAGGCTGGGGAGAGGCCTGGAGCACAGCCCTATGGAGAGAGGCTGAGGGAGCTGGGATTGGTTAGCCTGGAGAAGAGGAGGCTCAGGGGAGACCTTCTTGCTGTCTGCAGCTACCTGAAGGGTGCTTGTAGCCAGCAGGAGGTTGCTTTCTTCTCTCAGGTAAGCAGCAGCAGAACAAGAGGACACAGTCTCAAGCTGTGCCAGGGGAAGTTTAGGCTGGAGGTGAGGAGAAAGTTGTTGCCTGAGAGAGTCATTGACTGCTGGAATGGGCTGCCCAGGGAGGTGGTGGAGTCAGCGTCCCTGGAGGTGTTCAAGGTGGGTTTGGACATGGCACTCGGTGCCATGGTCTGGTGATGAGGTCTGTGGGAATGGCTTGGACTTGATGAGCTTTGAGGTCTCTTCCAACCTTGGTGATACTGTGAGACTGTGAACTGCCAGACTGTACAATACCTCTTTCAGAAGTGGTTTGCCCTGCTCCCTACCCCTGCTTACTGCAGAGAGCACTGGACTAGATGACCTTTGGAGGTCCCTTCCAACCCAGACCATTCTATGATTCCAACCATGAATGTCAACACTTCACACTTCCTGCAGCATGAGAAGCACCATGGCAAGAGGTTTCAAAAGGTGGCAGCTGGAAATGGAGGCACTGGGTGGGAGAACAGGCCAGATACCTGCCGCATGTGTTACAAACCTGATCAGCCTTTTTTGTGTCTCAAAAGAAGCGACATTTTTTTTCCAGCAGCTGAGGCACTGTGTGGCATTTGCAGCTGCAGGCCACTTAGAAACTGCCATGCAGTTGTGAAGGTATCCAAGCAGCCTCTCCTCTGCTTAATGCTAATCGATCAGCAGGCATTAGCACGGCGATAGTGTCCGTGTCTGCGCAGCTCCAACACATCATTAGACAGGGCACAAATATCTCATGGATCAGAGAAGGGGCAGGAGCAGCCCTCCCCTCCTCAGTTGGCTCTCTGCACTTCAGAAATGTCTTTTTTGTGGTCAAGCTGAGGGGTAAAAGCTCCACCATGTGGGAGAAGCTTAGCAGCAGCACACAGTGTTTGCTTGTGGTGGCTCCAAAGCATCGTCCTTGCAGGTAGGGCACAACCACCGCCACATCCAAACCACCCACTGAGGGCTCCTGTGGCTCCAGAGCCACCAGCAGCCTGTGCCATTTGCTCACATAGAGTAGGCTGTGCCCACTGCTCATTAGTACCTGTCAGCTACACCAACCAGGGAGGCTCAGAGAGCTTCCCAGGCTTTTGTCTGGCGAAAGAGTAACTTTTTCCAGCCCCATGAGTAATCCTTGGTGCCGTGTGACTGAAAAGGCTGAATAATCACCAAAAAATAGGAACTGCTCCACATTAGAGCAAAGAGACAGCCTGCCAAAACAAACATGCTATGGCTGCAAAGGAAAGGAACCTGTCTGTACGTTTAAACTCTGTCCACTTCAGCAGCTGAACAAGTTTTCGTCTCTCCCAACCAAGCAAAGCAGTAAGAAACAGCACCAGCAGTGTCTGAGTCGACCTGCCATGGGTACGTGTGTGAGATGGGGAGGAAAAGCAGGCAATGCAAATAAAATGATACCTGAGAAATCTCCTGAGAAATCTGCCTTCAAAGCCCAGTCTATGCTAAACAAGCAGATTATTTCTAAGCAGCTAAAAAAAAAAAAAAAGGAAAAGAAAAGAAAAGAAACTAACAGGGCTACTACCGAGTCTTTTATACTCACAGGCAGTCACAGAACTCATCAGTAAGCCAAACAGAAATAAAACAAAGGAAAAGAAAATGTGTAGAAGAGGGAGAAATATCAGAAATCACGTGAGAGAACAGAGAGTGTTTCAGGTTTGCACCTACAGGAGAAGGGCAGAAGCATTCCATATTCTTCAGTATCAGAGCAAACTCTTTTCAAGCAGGGAATAATGGGGGAAAATAACTTCATTTGGGCATTTCAGCATATTCACTGCAAGGGTTTAAAGAAACAAGAGCCTAATCAGCATACAGGGCCCAGGGCTTCAGCAGTGCTTCTGATTTTGCAGGTGCTTTCCAGTAGCCCCATCTGATCAGCCTCTCTGGAGCTGGCTGATGAGGCACGCAGGGGGGAACCACAGCAGCACTGGCTGGCAAGGGGGCATTTGGAACACACTGCCCAGATCCACATGGCTCACTGCTGGCACAACCAAGGCTGACCATCCTCCACCCTCACTACTGCACAGCACTCCAGGTGTCCCCAGGCAGGAGTCCTACACGGTGGACACCAAGTGTGAGGAGAGCAAACCAGGGAACAGGAACTGCTGAATGCACCAATTCAGGGATTTGTCTGCTGCCGTCTGGCACAGGGAAAAGGTTCGCTCTCTGCTTTTGTTTTCCAAACTGTGGATCACAAAGAGGATCTGGAAGTCTGCATTCTGAAGGGGGCAATAAGGAGGAAGGTGTCTGTGATCCTTCAATCTCAAGCAGGTCACCTCTAGCTCCACAGGCTGTGCCAGAGCCAAGCAGCAGGTGCCAGCCCAGGGGAGCCCCTTCCTGGCACTCTGTGCTACCACCACACCTGCTCCCAGGCCAGGACTGCAAACAAACCAGGGAGCACTCCCAAGCCAGAGCAGGCAGTTAGAGATCCACCACTCTACCCACTATGGGCTACAACTCTGAGACCTGCCTAGCCTGATCCAGATGCCATCAGCTGGATGGCATAGGGTGGCCACATGTACACCTTCTTGCTTCTCCACCACACCCTGGGTTTTCCAAGCTGCTCCCATACTGCATGTGGATCTGGACCCAGCTGCTAACAAGCCATAAAGAGTGGGTCAGACACAGTCAAAAGGCTGCCAGCTGGAAGCTGCTCTGTGTGTGGAGCTCGAGGAGACACTGAGGTTAGCAGGCAGATCGAGACAGGTTCCCAACCTTTGGAGAAGCATCCCAGGGCTTTCAACACTGACATGACAAGCTGGCTGGGTGCCACGGGCAAGAGCACTCACCAGGGAACTGCAAGACACAGGAGAGCTTGGGGTGCTGAGGAGAGACATCCCAGCCACCCACAGCCCTGGCCCCAGCCTCCCCCAGCACTGCCCAGTCAGCCCCGATGTGCCCAGCAGCAGTGTGCCAGCAGCCAGCTTCTTTCTACCAGCCCCTGGAGCCCCTGGGGTTGCCCAGTGAGCCCCGATGTGCCCAGCAGCCAGCTTCTCTCTACCAGCCCCTGGAGCCCCTGGGGCTGCCCAGCCAGCCCCGATGTGCCCAGCAGCAGTGTGCCAGCAGCCAGCTTCTTTCTACCAGCCCCTGGAGCCCCTGGGGCTGCCCAGCCAGCCCCGATGTGCCCAGCAGCAGTGTGCCAGCAGCCAGCTTCTTCCTACCAGCCCCTGGAGCCCCTGGGGCTGCCCAGCCAGCCCTGATGTGCCCAGTAGCAGCGTGCCAGCAGACAGCTTCTCTCTACCAGCCCCTGGAGACATAACCAAGTTCAAAACCACCCTAAACAAGCCCTCCCTTCTAAAATCTGGTCTCCAGAGCCTGATCCAGGCTGCTAAGTAGGTTGATTTTCAAGTACTTAATATCCAGTCAGATATTCAGCTCTCTGGGTAGGAAGACAGTTGGTGGGGGGAGGGATAGAAAAAAAAAAGTAAAATCATCCTCTGTCATCACTACCCAGAGCTGACTCCTATACCCATGTAGCCAGTTGGCTCTAGCCAACCATATCTCCATTAATCTGAATTTATGCTAATTCTGTCACTCATCATTAGCAGTCACTTGCTCCTAAACCAGCTGCCTGGGAAACACCCCAAATAAGCTCCATCCTCACCGAGGAAGAGCGAAGATAAATTTTCTTATAAAGGCTGAAATGGAACTGAAGCTCTTGAGGCTGGTGGGAGAGAACTGCTCAGATAAATGATCTCACAAGGAATTGTTTCTCCAAAGCTGAAGTCGCCTGTCAAAACCCACTGGAACATTCTAAATGCCCACAAGCTCAGGAGAGCACATTGCTCCCCAAGACCTGCCTGCTCACAGTGCTGCCCCCGCCAGCACCAACCCAATTCTTGAGCTGGACTGGGCTCTAAAGTCAGCCCATGGCTCTGCACCATCCACCTGTGATTTCACTGAATTGGTGGGTTGGAAAAGCCCTCAGATCATCCAGTCCAACCATCAGTCCACCACCACCATAGCCACTAAACAGTGTCCACAAATGCCATGACTGCACACTTCTGCAACACCTCCAGGGATGGGGACTCCACCACCTCCCTGAGCAGCCTCTGCCAATCCCTGGTCACTCCTGAAGCAAAGAAAATTTTCCTAATATCCAAACTAAACCTCCCCCTGGCACCCACGGTTGTTCAGCCTGGAGAGGAGGTTGAGAGGAGAGCATCTTCTGGCTCTTTACAGCTCCCTGAACTGAGGTTAGAGCCAGGTGGGGGCTGGTCTGCTCTCCCTAGGTGATAGGATAGGAGGAAATGGTCTCAGGTTGCACCAGGGAAGGTTTAAGTTGGACATTAGAAGAAACTTTTCCACTGAATGTGTTCTCAGAGACTGGAACAAGCTTTCCAAAGAGGTGGTTGAATCCCCATCCCTGGAGGTGTTTCAAGGAGACAGAGATGTGGTGCTGAGGGACATGGTTCAGCACCAGCATTGGCAGACTTAGAGGATGGTTGGACTCCAGGATCCTAAAGGGCTTTGCCAACCCAAACAGTTCTGTGATTCTATGATTCCAGAGTTGGTGGTGATGGATTTAGGTGGTAGTTTCATCATAGGAGTACTCTGATGAAACTTTCCCTCCTGTTCAGTAAAATCTGAACTCTCTGCTTTAAGAATATGAATTGTATCCAGAATATTAGGAGAAAGCCTGCAAAACAGACACCATCTCCATGCACAGAACCCAACCACCTCTTTGGCTAAAATGTACAGAGAGAAGAGCAAGCTCCCAGGGACCCACAAACCCTCCTGTGCCTCATCTCTGGAATCTCCATTCTGTCAGGATCTGCAGAGAGGAACTGAAACGACCTCCAGAGACAGAGCATGTCCTGAAGTCCCCAGCAGTACCTCCTGTGGCAGTGAAATGCTCATCCCACATCTGACATTCAAACCCTGGATTGCAGGCCTCACACTTAGCTGGGCAGCAGCCTGATGAGCCCAGGAAAAGGCAACGGAACCAGAGTCACTCACTGCAGTGCTCCATACCTTTGGGATTCAGAATTCCACATACCAGGGCACGTTTCAGTCTGTGCTCTGTAGGCATCCAGCATAGATCTTGTCATTGTGCAAACTGCTTCATCTGCCTCAGCCTTTCCAATTAAGTTGAAAAGAACCACTACTGCTTTTAACTGCCCTGAAATTACATTAATTGCATTGTGAAGCACTTTAAACAACCTTCTGAAGGAAGCTAAGTAAATCACTGCTCCAGTCCACAGAACCACCTCCAACTCTGATGCACAGAACTGTGCTGTCAATACCCTCAACCTATAGAGCCAGGAACTCTCACACCTGGTCAGATCAGAAGCAAATCAAAGCAGAGGTTACTTTTACCATTTGCCCAGGCAACAAGCTGTGCCAGCATCAGCTCCTGCAACATCAATGTATTAGAGAGATGGAGAAACAGGCAGAGCACTGAAGTCAGTTTGTCATGACTCTACTTAGACCCTGTCCTGTTCTGTAGACAACAGAAACAAGTTCACAACCTAGAAATTTCTGCTGGTGAGATCAACAGGCTGTGATGAGTCCTGCAAACAAACCATCCAGCCCTCAACCACAGCTCACCCAACTCCACCTCAACTACACTCCACCAAGCTACAACCTCACTTCTTCCACCGTAGAGGTCTCACCACCAGTGCTGACAACAAATCTGAAGCAAGATCAGTGTTGGTGACCATGATCTTCACATGTTCAGATCTACAACCTCACCTTATAGAGCCTGCTTTTCTGCTGAAGCATACATGACAGAATGCATGGGGTTGGAAGTGACCCTCGAACCTTACCATGTCCAACTTCCCTGCAGTCAGCAGCCTCATCTCCAACTAGATGAGGTTGCTCAGAGCCACATCAAGTTTGACCTTGAATGTTTCCAGGGGTGGGGCCTCCACCACATTTCTGGGCAACCTGTTCCAGTGTTTCACCACTTTAATTGTGAAGAACTTCTTCCTAAAGTCCAATCTGAAATTACCTTTCTCTACTTTCAAGCCACTGCCATATTCCTATTCATAGATCCAGAAGGGTTTAGGTTGGAAGGGATCTTAAAGATCATTCAGCTCTAATCCCCTGCCCTGGGCAGGGACACCTCCCACCAGCACAGGTTGCTCAAGGCCTCATCCAACCTGACCTTGAACACCTCCTTGGGCAACCTGTGCCAGGGTCTCCCCACCCTCACTGCAAAGAGCTTCTTCCTAAGGTGGATAAAGAGAAATCAAAGCCATCAGCTTTAGGGACACAAATTAAACAAGGTTCTGTAGCAGGGGTTGATAGAGAGTGAAAAAAGAAGCAGTTCACAGAATGGGTTGGGTTAAAGTTCACCCAGTGCCGACCCCTGCCATGGGCAAGGACACCTCCCACCAGCACAGGTTGCTCAAGGTCTCATCCAGCCTGGTCCTGAACACCTCCAGGGAGGTTGTGGAGCACAGGAGCTCTTTGATCACATTCTGTGCTTCTATGCTCCACAACCTCCCTGGGCAACCCGTGCTAGTGTCTCCCCACTCTCAAGAATTTCTTCCTCATCTCCACTCTCAATCTCTCCTCCAAGCTCTAAACCACTGCCCCTCACCCTATCCTCACAGACCCTTCTGAACAGTCTTTCTCCAGCCTTCCTGTAGGCCCCCTTCAGATACCGAAGTGCAGCTCTAAGGTCTCCCTTGGAGCCTGCTCTTCTCCAGGCTGGCTACACACAGGTGTGGTGGTCAAACAGCTTGACAGAAGTATTCCTGTGCACTATAAATAAGCCTGCCTGTACCGACACGCAGGGAGCAGCAATCTCCTGCTGCCGAGTCCTTACAGCAACAACAGGCAGAAGGTGAAGCAAACACAGCTCAGATTGGTTTAAGAATAGCAATTATATATCCAGAGACACTCGATACACTGAGCAGAAACAATGGAACGGAATAAAGACATTCCAAAGTCTGAAGCCATCTGTATATATCTGTACTGAGCATCAAACCATCTGTATTATATTCTTAGATCAGCTAAAGCAAACCACTGGCAGCAGTGCCAAGTTTGGCAGCAGAGCTGATCTGGCCCGCCACCAAGGAGGATGAGCTACCATGCCTTTTAGAATACATTTTGCAGCAAACACCAAAAGGGTTGATCAACACAGATTATCACAGCTACAACAAGCCAACTCGTTTTAAAAACAGCATTTGCCATCCCACAGCATTTGGGTTTATACTTGGATGATACATTCCATGCACAAAAAAAAAAAAAAAAAAAAAAAAAACACACCAACAACAAAAAAAAAGGAATTAAAGCTGTCACCACCTCTGTCCCACAGGAAAGTGGCCAAAACCACTCAAGTAGGTTTTGTACACTTGCACATGGTGTACCCAAGCCTGGTGGCACACTTTGGCTTAGGCAGAAGCTCACAGCAATATTCAGGCACGTCAAAACCCTGCTGCAGAAGGCTGACAGGGACAAGTGCACCACAAACCAAACCCCCAGGAGCACTGCCTGAGGCACACATACATCCCAGGCAACAGAATGAGAGTCAGTTTGGGTTCCTTTAAGATCATCCAGTCCAACCGTTCCCTACCTCTGCCAAGGCTGGGGGTAAACCATGGCCCTCAGCACCACATCGTTGCCTGTTTGAAACACCTCCAGGGACGGGGATTCCATCACCTCCAGGTGCAGCCCCTTCTAGGCTTCAAGAACCCTCTCTCATGTCCAACCTAAACCTCCCCTGGTGCAGCTTAGGACCTGTTTCCTCACCTCCTGTCACTTGTTTCTTGGAAGAGACGACCAACCCCTGCCTGCCTCCATCCTCCTTTCAGGGAATAGCAGAGAACAAGGAGGTCTCCTCTCAGTTTCCTTTCCTCCAGGCTGAACAACCCAGGTTTCCCCAGTGGTTCCTCAGAAAACCTGTTCTCCAGACCGTAAGTGAAGGTCTCTCACTTCCCTGTGGGATCAGGCTTGGCTTCCTTGACTTGAGACACAGCAGGCCAGCAGCACCAAGCAACTCACACTCATTTACTCCGTCTTCTCAAACTCCAGCCTCTACCATTCCACAGCGCCCTGTTTCTTCCGAGAAATTCCCTCCTCTCCTTTAAAGCCTAGCCTAAATTTCAAAAGGCAAAACCACCAAAATATCCATCAGGATGAAGGTGCTGATGCAAAGAACACTGACTAACCCCCAGTCATTTTATGTTCATATTTTAAAGAGGTCCAAAAATATCCAGTCACCACCTTTTCCTCTCCTCGAGATTTTGAGAACAACCCGCCCACCAAAGAGCCCCAGTCTCTTAGTGCAAAGGATTTTGCATGGGTGGAACTCTTTAGCTGAAGTGATGATAAATAACACCTCCTCAAACCTGCCAGCTCTGCAAACACTTCACCAGCACTAATACACCAAGTCCCTTTGCAGTGTTAAAGCAGAACTGCCCAACACAACGATGCCCACCTGAAGCACACCAGGTGAGACAGCCAGGCCGAGGAGTACAGCACCAAGGTCAAGGGCCTGCGTTATCCTCTGCACCTTCACTGTCCTCTGTGCCACATTATCAAATGCATCACCACGACCTGCCTGCTGACAGCTCACCCAGCACACCCTAGACAGCATCACAGGGTCCTCTGCTCTGCTGGGAAGCACAGGGTCAGTGACAAGCTGAAGGTACAGATCTCAGACCTTTTCAGACCCTCAGAGTGGGTCCAAAGGAAGCCACAAAGATGATCAGAGGGCTGCAGCAGCTGTGCTGTGAGGACAGGCTGAGAGAGTTGGGGCTGTGCAGCCTGGAGAAGAAAAGGTTTCCAGGAGAGCTTGGAGTGGCCTTGCAGGATGTGAAGGGGGCTGCAGGAAGGCTGGGGAGGGACTATTGACAAGGTCTGGGAATGGCAGGACAAGGGGAATGGGTTTGAAGTGGCAGAGAGGAGGTTGAAACTGGATGTTAGGAGGAAGTTGTTTGCAGTGAGGGTGGTGAGACACTGGCATAGGTTTCCCAGGGAGGTTGTGGAGCACAGAAGTACCCAACGTCATCATGTTGGGTGCTTCTGTGCTCCACAACCTCCCTGGAGGTGTTCAAGGCCAGGCTGGATGAGGCCTTGAGTGACCTGTGCTAGTGACAGATGTCCCTGCCTATGGCAGGAGGTGGAACTAGATGATATTTGAGGTCCCTTCCAACCTTCCCATTCTATGATTCTCAGACGCCAGAATTTGTTCCCAGTATTCACACAGCACCTGGGTGTTAAATTACAGAACGTTCGGGGTTGGAAGTGACCTCAAAAGATCATCCAAGTCCAGCCCTGCTGGCAGAGCAGGGGCACCCAGGACAACTGACACAGGAATGTTTGGAAAGTCTCCGGAGCAGGAGACTCTCTGGGCAGCCTGATTCAGGCTCCAGCACCCTCACACTTACAAAGTTTGCCCTCCTGTTCCCTTGCCACCTCCTCTGCTCCAGCTTGCCCCCAGTGCCCCTTGTGCTGCCCTTGGCCACCCCTGGGCAGAGCCTGGCTGCATCCTGCCCACACTGCCCTGCACATCTTTAGCACAGCACTGAGGGTAGCCCTCAGGTTCCTCTGTAGCCAGTTACCAGCCCCAGCTCCCTCAGCCTGGCCTCACAGGAGATGGTCACTGCCTGCAGCAGCTTGGGGGCTCTGGGCTGAACTCTCTTAAGCAGTTCCCTGAGGTCCATCTTGATCTGAGGGGCCCAGAACTGGACGCAGGCAGCACCATTCGGCAGCATTTTTCCAACCTCTCTGCGGAGTTTACATACAAACGATGCTTGCTGATTTAGGAAGTGTCTACAAGTTCAAGAACTTGCCTGCACCTTGCTGTCAGCCACAAACCTGCCACACAAAGGCCCCCACATTCCTCCCATCCACAAAATGGGAAGAACATCCAATCCCCTGCCATGGGCAGGGATATCTCTCACTAGCCCATCCAGCCTGGCCTTGAACACTTCTAGGGAGGGGGCATCCACAACTTCCCTGGCAACCTGTTCACAGACCAGCAGAACAATTACCTTTCCCCAATAAAATATATTTACACTTTAAACCACACATCTTGTTTAACTCTGCTCAGTATCCTATGATGAGAAACTCACTTTATGAGTCTGCCACCAAGGAGGGTAACCAGAAGTGTAATCACAGTAGGCAGTAAAGGCTGCCATGGAGTGCATCTCCAAGCAATTACAGCAGGTGTTTTTGAGGCATAAAGCTGCTGAGTTATAAATCTGTTTAGAGTCACAGACACAGAAAAGCAAAAGTCTAACAGAAGGTTCAAACCATCACAACACACAAACACCATTCCCCTGCAGAGCATGGCAGCTAAAGCAGCCTGTCCTTATGGCCAGAAAGGCCAAGGGTCTCCTGGGGTAAGGGCACGCTATGGCCAGCAGGGCAAGGGACGTTCTCCTTTGCCTCTACGCTGCCCTAGTTGGGCCAATTCTGGAATCCTGGGTGCAGTTCTGGGCTCCCCAGCTGCAGGGAGACAGGGAACTGCTGGAGAGAGTCCAGGGGAGGTTGCAGAGCTGCTGAGGGGCCTGGAGCAGCTCTGTGAGGAGCAAGGGCTGAGAGTCCTGGGGCAACAAGTGCCAGATGCTGCACTTTGGCCACAACAACCCCATGCAGAGCTACAGGTTGGGGTGGGAGTGGCTGGAGAGCAGCCAAACAGAAAGGGATCTGGGGGTGCTGATTGACACCCGCCTGAACATGAGCCAGCAGTGTGCCCAGGTGGCCAAGAAGGCCAATGGCATCCTGGCCTGCATCAGGAATAGTGTGGCCAGCAGGAGCAGGGAGCTCATTCTCCCCCTGCACTCTGCACTGCTTAGGCCACACCTTGAGTCCTGTGTCCAGTTCTGGGCCCCTCAATTGAAGAAGGACATTGAGGTGCTTGAGTGTGTCCAGAGAAGGGCAACGAGGCTGGGGAGAGGCTGAGGGAGCTGGGATTGGTTAGCCTGGAGAAGAGGAGGCTCAGGGGAGACCTTCTTGCTGTCTACAACTACCTGAAGGGTGCTTGTAGCCAGGAGGAGGTTGCTTTCTTCTCTCAGGTAAGCAGTAGCAGAATAAGAGGACAGAGTCTCAAGCTGTGCCAGGGGAAGTTTAGGCTGGAGGTGAGGAGAAAGTTCTTGCCTGAGAGAGTCATTGACTGCTGGAATGGGCTGCCCAGGGAGGTGGTGGAGTCAGCGTCCCTGGAGGTGTTCAAGGTGGGTTTGGACGTGGCACTTGGTGCCATGGTCTGGTCCGGAGGGCTGTGGGAATGGGTTGGACTTGATGAGCTTTGAGGCCTCTTCCAACCTTGGTGATACTGTGATAAAGTGGACCCCAGGAGGTTGGATGTGAAGAGGAGGAGAAAGTTGTTTGTTGTGAGGGTGCTGGAGGCCTGGAGCAGGCTGTCCAGAGAGGCTGTGCAGTGTCCTTTAGTGGAGAGCTTCCAACCCCCCTGGGCACTGGGCTAGCTGCTGTGGGTACCCCTACAGGGACTTTGGCTTTAATCTCCACAGGTCTCTTCCAACCCCACCATGCTGGGACTCTGTGTGCAATCAACTCCACCGCAGATTTCAGCAAGCCAGAAGAGTAAAGCATTAAACACGATGATGGTCACTTAAAACTGAGGAGCCTTCAGAGGAGGGTGCAGCACAAACACATCCCTACACATGTTGCAAAGCCCAGAGAAATAGCATCACTTCAGGACTCCTTGCCCTGTTTAAGGCACTGCTGCTTTTCAACCTGATTTAGCTGAGTTGCATGGAATAGCTCAGGTTGTATGGAGACATTTTAAAAGAGGGTCTAATGTGGAGGGCTGCCTATGAAAAAGTACTGTGAAAGCTAACGAGTGTGAATGTGACAAATCCCATTCAGACTTCACAAAAACCTGTAGATGAAACCTCTCCACAACACAGAACCCATGGAAGGAAACCCAGGGAGAGCCTCTTGCCAACAGAAGATGTAACTTTACAGAACAATTGCTGGTTATCAAAGCTGTGCAAGCCAAGAGACAACACTCACTATAAATATGACTATCAGCTATTCCACACAACCCAAAAGCAGCCTGCCAAGCCCTCCTTCGTGTTCTCTCTCACACAGACAAAGGCCTCAAAGCCATGGGACATCTGCCAGGGAAACA
Organism: Eubucco bourcierii; assembly: GCA_013396675.1. Lineage (NCBI taxonomy): Eukaryota > Metazoa > Chordata > Aves > Piciformes > Ramphastidae > Eubucco > Eubucco bourcierii. The sequence continues at coordinate 170,637 of VWZE01008007.1, forward strand.
AATGAAGTTAAAAAACCAGAAGAACATGAACATGTACTAACCTAAACTTGCATGTTCTTTCTTCCCAATTCCTCCCCCAACACCTCCCCCTACAAAGGAGATGGTTCAGTTCACTGCACTCTTTTCCTTCTCCCAACCAGTCTTAACTCTTGGACCCATGTTTTAAAGTTTCCCTACCTTTGAAAAAGGAAAAAAACAAAAATAATTTTAAGTGTTCACTTCTTAAATGTTTTGCCAGATCAGGACCACACCCTGCCCCCTCCCAAAATCTTGCGTGCTTGTCTCCTATTGCACATAATCAATTATAGCACTTTCAGGTTTGTATTTTGCATGGTGGGAGCTGATCCAGAAAGGAGATTGTGCTTGTGTGAGCTTGTGTGTTTACACAAACAGACACACACACACACACCCCCCCTTCAGAAAACTGTTTTGTTCCTACAGAACTTCAGGGGATTTTCCCCAATTGGAGTTTTTTCCACTTGTAGCGCTTGACTGAAAGGAGGAGCTGAAAATTTTCCACTTCCCAGGTCCTGCTAATCACTTTAAGAAAGGGAAAAGCAACATCTCTGTCATTCCATCAGCACCAGAACCCAGCATCAATCAGGAGCAAGGACTACAGAAAAAGGCAGCGAGACACCCAGCAGATCTCCTCCGTTCCACTGCACACATTTCACTCTCCCTGCTCTCATGCCCGGGTTCGGTGTCAGGCGCGGACTGCGATGTTTGACAAAAAAGGGATACGGCAGCTTGCCCACCAGCCGCATCGTGTGCTGCCAAGTGAGAAACACAGCCTTGGAAACCAGCCCGAGATTCCAGCCAGGACAGCCAGGCTCCCAGCATCGCACAAGTGACATAACTGAGCATGGTGGGGAGAGGCTGGAGGGGACGTGGGAAGTTCTTGCATGAAATAACTCTGTAGGGCATGCAAAGGAGCTGTTTTCAGTACCCAGTGAGACAACTTAATCATTTAGGATTACCAAGAAATAACTGCAGCGGGTTTTTTTCCCCCCTTTCTGGTTTTTCTTTTTTAACTAAGTCAAACTGCAAAATCCCCTCAGCTGGAAATGTGAATTTTAGGACAATCTTCCTTTCCTGGGAATGTTCTACATCTCTTTATTTCTTTAGCAGCTAAAGCAACACGGTGATCGGTTTTCGGAGCGCTCAGCAGAACGAGGCTCACCCCAGGTCTAGTTCACAACTCTGAGCTCCTCCAACACTGAAGAAGAAAGTTTACACGGTAGAAAAGACAAGAATCATCTTGTTAATCTGTTCAGTAGCCAGCACAACAACAGTGTGAACACCACATGTAGACAAATACTCAATTTGTCTTCAGACAGTTTTGAGAAGACAGGCATTTTATCAGTGTATCTGTTAACACTTTCCTTCAGAAAACATGCTTCTCCTGCCAGCAAACAAACACCACAACAATGTGTCCTAGCTGTAAAACCAGGGAGAGAAATAATCAGGATCAGCTTTGGAGTGCTGCAATAAAATAACAATCATCAAATGCTGCAACGTGTAGCTAATGCTCCAGCGCTGCGCCTGCAAACCTGCCTTCACCTCTGGTACTCTGCAACAGCCACGGACACATCACACAGAGATTCTCTCCAGTTCTGCCACTGAACAACTACCAAAGAAGCACTCAGGTTGCAAGGGGATAGCTGGAAAAAAACATGGCACCTTAGAGAGGCTGTGATCCAAACTCAGGTAAGTCAGTTGAATGCTGGGGAAGGAAATGGGAGCACAAGGTAGAGATGCTCCCACTTATCCAGAGCCTTCTCAGGTCAAGCAGCACACAAGTGACCAAGTCACTAACTGAAATCACAGGGAAAGGCAAAGTTCTCTTCCTGCCATTTAACTTTACCTACCAGCATCTCCATTTGAGAACCAGGAGTGTAGGACAAGAAACTTGAACCAGCATGGGAGCACTTTTGAGTGAGGCTTCCAAGATCCTGGAAACATTTTTGGTGTGTTCCATAAACTGCAGTTCTAATTAAGGATTAAATTAGGAGACTAAACACCTCTTTATTTGAGGGCAGGGAGGCTGAAATTTTTTTGTACTAATGCTGAGCTATATCATCTGATATTTTTACTACGACCAACACATAAAACCTGTCATCTTCACTCAGTTTACACTGGGCTCTAATTAAGTTTAACTAGAATCTGAATGATCTAATTACTTAACATCTTCTAGCACAAACTACTCAGGACATCGGGTTGAGCAAGTGGGAGTGGAAGAAATAAAATGACTCTCCTGTACCCCCCACTCAGGACCCCTCAGCACAACTCTCCCACCTGACAGGCTTATTTTTCCATCCCAACTGAAACTGGCCCTGCAAGAACAAATCATCCAGCAGTTCAAAGAGAGTAGCCAGGTGATGAAAACCTCTGTGAGTGTCACAGACAGGCTGACAGGAATCTGAAGCAGTTTTTCCTTTGGCTTCATTCTTTGTCAGGTGGAACCCCCAGATCACTCTCTTACATCTCTGGGGCTCCTTCTCACACTGTTCTTCAGAAACTGAGAAATGGAGGATCACCAGGAGCACTAACAGTGATGCCAGCTCAACTGCACCAGTGCCAGCAGGAAGCTCCCACACCTGCAGTCCTGAAAGATGTTGAAGTTTATAACCATCACAACAGTGTAAGGGAGCAGGTTTTAGGCCAGCCAGGGAAAACTCCACTGTGGTACTGTGAAGTCATTCACACAGAGTGCCACGCTTCAACGGGAAATAAAGCAGCCACAGGAGCTGAAGGGTCCCTTTTGGCCACGAAGCACTTTGCTTAAATGGTTCCCATAATGTCAGCCTTGGTCAGAGCCTTCCCGTGGCCTGGCCACCCGCCAGGGTGATACCATGCTACATACCTGAGCACTGTTCAAAGAGAAGGGTGCCTGAAACACAGGAAGCTGCTATAGTGACCCATATTGTGCAGACACATTCACACTTTGATCCCTTCTCCTTGCAACCACAGCTCACTCTACCCACCAGATTAACCTGGCATGGTCAAAAAAGAAATCAAACCTACAAGTTCTGGTTCCAAATCCAGTCAAAGCTGCCAGTTTCTGTCTTTACTTTTCCTTAAGGAGCAGATGGAAAGCAGCAATAACCATCTGCATAAAGCAGCAGTAAGTGTGAAGCACAAGAATTCCACCAAAATACACTAGCAAGGTCAGTTCAGTGTTCCTCTGACTGCCTACTGCCCATGACCTTCTTCAAAGATCTCAAACCAAAACCAAACCCACTAGTGAAAGATCCATCCCTTGGCACCTTCGAGAGCAGCACAGTTCAGCTCTGGATCCCGGGGAAGCTCCACTTTGGGAACAAAGTTCTGTCTCGTGTGGGTGTGCTCCTCACCTCTCCTGACCTGCTAGGTAGAACATCCAGCTTCCATGCTCCACCACAAAACTGATCAGCAGGAAAACTAAACCATTCCTCTACATGCAAAGCAGCAAATGCTTTGGAACCCTTCAAGATCAAAGCTATGCTATTAATAACATTTATTTTTATATTCCTTGCAGCTGAAAAAAATCCAATTAAAATATTACAGTGACCTTTCAGCAGAGAACTAACTACTGGCACAGTGAGAAGAAAGCATCTGAGCAGGGTTCCAGTGAAAATGGGAGAGGTACCAAAAGACACTGAGTTGTTTTACTTCAGTCACCAGGGTGGTAAAGGATGGCCTAATTCAATGGAAAGATCTGAAAGGCTTTTATTAGGTCTCCAAACTAGTGTAACTGACAGCTAAACAAACAACCTGTCAGGCCTTAAGTCACTATTTATGAACTAAATTTATAATGAAGAGCCGACAATCAAGAAACCCTACAAAGAGGCTGCTGCCAACCCTCAGCTTCTCCTTTCAAAACCCCTAGCTATAGAACAAGAACCTCTTACCACTGAAATTAACTCCCTGATTTGCTGGCAAAATGATTGCAGCAAATGAAGAGGGCACAGAACCACTGCAATCCATGACCGCGTTTTGCCACGACGTAGAGATGAGAACAAGAGAAAGAGCAAGGAATGCTCCCTCCCTGGAGGTGTTCATGACCAGGTTGGACAAGGCCTTGAGTGACCTGTACTAGTGGGATGTCCCTGCCTATGGCAGGGGGTTGGAACTAGATGATCCTGGAGTACTGTGTACAGTTCTGGAACCCTCAGCACAGGAAGGACATGGAAGTGTTGGAGCGGGTCCAGAGGAGGCCACAAAGATGATCAGAGGGCTGGAGCAGCTCTCCTATGTGGACAGGCTGAGGGAGTTGGGGCTCTTCAGCCTGGAGAGGAAAAGGCTTCGAGGGGACCTGACAGTAGCCTTCCAGTATCTGAAGGGGGCCTACAGGAAGGCTGGGGAAGGATTATTTACAAGGTCCTGCAACGACAGGACAAGGGGCAATGGGTTTAAACTGGGAGAGGGGAGATTTAGACTGGATGTTAGGAGGAAGTTCTTTACAGTAAGGGTAGTGAGGCACTGGAACAGGTTGCCCAGGGAGGTTGTGGCTGCTCCCTCCCTGGAGGGGTTCAAGGCCAGATTGGATGAGGACTTGAGGAACCTGTACTAGTGGGAGGTGTCCCTGTCTATGGCAGGGGCTTGGAACTAGATGATCTTTGAGGTCCCTTCCAACCTTACCATTCTATGATTCTGTGATCCTTGAGGTCCCTTCCAACCTTACCATTCTATGATTCTAATACAACAGAAGGAGATGGGTTTTTTTTCACACCAGCCATGGTGCTAGTTCACCACCTGCCATTTAATTTATCTGCACAAACCCAAAGTTGACTTGGCAAATACCAATCAGTGCATATAACCAACATCTCCTCGAATGAACTTCCAGGTTTGCTCGGGTGCTCCAAAACGAAGCCTCCAATATGGTTCCTGCCTGCTACCATCACCTTTCACCAGCAAGAACCTTAAAGGCTATCAAGAGCTGCAAGCTCATGAGACCAGAGACATAACAACCTTCGGCACAGCAGGCAGCAGCCAAGCACAGAAAGCACCTTTCACAGCACTGAGTGACTGCGCAGAGCGTGCTCCAGTCCCAAACACTGTCCAGTGCAGCTCCCTTGCAGGGAAGTTCATTTTGAAAGGGCAGCAGGTCTGACAGCCTCGGGGCACAGTGACCACTTCCTAACACTCCTACAACTATCTGAGCTACCACCAAATTCTTCTAATTCCAGTTCAAGGAAGTTTTCACAGCTCCAGTTTTAGCCTTTAAGTCCTATTTAGAGGACAGAAAATCCCAGATAGTGACATTAATTGAGTTTTACTTAGCCTGGCACATTAAAGAACTAACTAGGCTCGGGATATGCCAGGACATCTCGGATGCTAACGGGTTTGAATTTATCTCAAACAAGCTGATCAGAGCAGAGTGTCTGAGCTGGTTTAAGCCTTCATGCTGTATTTAATGTATCACCAAGAAAGAAAAAGCCTCCACGGTCCCAGTCACGCGAGTCGGCAGCAGCGGAGCACAGCAGAGGACTCTGAGCTGGAAAGGAGCATCAGGTACTGCACAGGAAAAAAAAAGTAGCTTTAGAAAACAACCTCCCAGCCGTGGGACTGGCCAAAGCTCTGTCTGCACATACCTAAAAAGCCTGAAACTAGCTCCTCCTCACGAGGAAACAGCAAGCAATGTTTTTTATACATAAAACAGAGTGCATGAATTTGTAAGGCAATTTAATTTGAACCTGAGCCTGATCTAAACCAGGGAAATAATTCCCAGTTCTGCAGGGTTTAAGGACCATCAGAAACACAGAGGGCACCCAGAGTTTGGTAGGCCAAGGTTCGCACCAGAAAACTTTCTTTGTTAGGGAAATAAACTCTTGCAGACCCAATCTTGCCTCCTTACAGTCTGCTTCACCACCCACCTAACGCTGCTGCCACCCTGCGAAGCAAGAGCGCAGCAGCCCCCCCCCCCCCCCCCCCCCCCCCCCCNCGAATGCCTTTTGAGAGGAATGAAAGACACATTCCGAGTTTCAGCAGTAATTAGGAGCATAAAGCATGTTTGCTCGAGAAAGCAGGCAGGGTGTCGTGAACGGCAGCGGGGAGATGAGCTGAAGACACAATATTAGCAAACTGCCCTTGCCCAGCGTCCCAAAATTTCAATAGCAAGAGTCCATGCCAAGGAAAATGTGCAGAAACCTCCAAGGAAAAGGAAAAGAGATCTCTTGAGAGAGCCAGGAGAAGGGAAGAGTAACCAGGGTATTCACAGCCTTTTTAGTTTATAATATATCAAACCCTCACGTAAGACACTACAGAGGTGTCTCCACAGAAAATCAATTGCCAGACAGCTGGCTCCTTGTTTTTAAATGTTTAATATCATTCCATCTCCACAATTAGTATTAGAAAAGCAGCTATGCTCATACCAGACATACCAAAGCCAAGCTGAGCACTATCAATATTAACAGGCACACACAAAAGTTGCAACAGAGAAAGAGATGCGTAGCCTGCAGACAAAATTAACCAGATCATGTTTCCAATCACAAGCAAAGGCTACATTTGATTCCTGCCCGAAAATTAAGCAAACATCTTTAACTGATAACATGACACAAATTTACTCTGACATGCGCACGCAGTAAAATGTCTAAATACCCAATAAAACTGAAATGGAAAATAATTACAGACAAAACACAAGTATAAAATTTATTGAGCCCTTCTGACAGCATTTGTGTTTCACATCAAAGAAGCAACGAGGATTAAGATGTTCAGAAACATGAGATAAAGGCAGAGAGCGAGAAGCCACTGGACCAGTACAGAGAGGTTCATCTCTCCTCCCAAGTTAACCACGGCCCGGGTCAGAACAGGCTGCTCCTTCCCACCCAAGCTGGGCCGGAAGGCTGCCACTACGCATGTGTTCAAAATTAAGCACATGTGATAATGCTTTAGTGGGTCAGGGCCTTTGTGTTGCGCTAAACAGGGATAAAGCTCATTCACCTTTGCAAAGTTCAGCCAGCCGAGCGCAGAGAGCCGCCCGCAGCGGCGGCGAGCGAGGGCTCAGCACCTCTCCAGCCTCATAGCTATGCAGGAAGCGCAGGCATGCGAGATGAGGAGCTGATCAATAGTTCTGATGGCACAAGCAGACATCTAAATCATAACCTCTACCCCTGCTGACAGCCTTAGCAGGCTATCAATACTTAGACTACAAAGCCTGAACAGTTTAGGTAAGAGATAAAAGTCGCTGCCAGAAAAAGTTTCAAGCTCCCTCATGATAAGTGTTGGGAGAATAAAGAACTGCAGCCTTCGGATACGAACCTGACACCTCACACAAACTGCTCCGAACGCAGCCCTCTCCTTGGGCAGTCAGGGGGCTGCCAGTCCTGCTGGCTTGGGAAAAAGCTTTGCTGCCAGCTGGGGATGCTCCTTCACCGGAGCCGGCCTGTGGTGTCTTCCTGAGACAGGGAGCTGCTTTGCACCCAGGGCTGCAGCCAGCCAAGGGTTGCAGGCTTAAATGATGCAACCACAAACTGCCGAAGATTAAATTCCACATCTGTGCCACTGGGCACCTAGAATGTAAATTTCAAACAGCCTTTAACTTACGGAGAAATCTGAAGGGAAACCTGATCTGGCCCTCAATTTACCAAAGAACACACAGGTAAAGTAAGGGTCTGTGTACGTATGAATGAGTAACTCCAGATAATAGCTTTATCTGCAGGAAACATTTTCTCCCAGTGATTCAGTACCAATCATCAACAATATTCTTTCAGAACACAGCCACTCAGTTCTGTTTCCACATTCATTTCTACAGACACCGCTTCCAGCAACACGCCTGCAAAGCACTCAAGAGGAGCACATCCTCTGCTCAATCCATTTAAAAAGAAAGCTAACAAAGGTGCACAAGTTTTTTTATCCACAGCACAGAATTAAGTAGCAGCAAAAAGGAATAGTAAGCGCTAACTCACAGCCTTGCATCTCAAAAGTGCTCTCAAAGAGCAGTGAGCAGCATTATCAATGTTTTCCAGATGGAGAACTGAACTGGCAGAAGCAGAGTGACAGCCTCGGAGGCTGGAGCGGACCCACAGCAGAGCCGGGGGCAGACAACATCCACTGCCACAGCAAGACAAGTTCCAAGCTTACTTCAAACCCACTACTACCTAGTGACTGTGACTCAAACTGAAGCCAAAGCAGTGTAAGGTGCTGGACATTAGCACCAGTCTCCATAAGCATTACTGCCCAAAGTATAGATTTTTGATGCATGCCCTTCTGGTCAGAGAAATATTTTGTGCTCCTTAAAACAGATCAGCACGACTGCACGGCACCAAACACCTCACAGAGCACCAGAGAGAATAGGAGCAAGACTTCACTCATCAAATTTCCATCCATGTTTCATCATCTGTAGCATCACCTTTTAGCTTCACAGTTTAGTTTCTGTAGGAATGAGGCAGGGCACTGCCACACAAAACACAAAACCCAAGATATATCTGGTCTGACTCTCTTTAAAGTCAAAAGCTATTAAATCGCCTTTCTTCTCCCCCAGTAAGGACAAGGACAACACTTCTGCTATTCATAATACCTGAAAATATCATCCAAATGGTTAAAAAGCTAACAGGAACTTAAGTCCTGTTTGTCACAGGGCAACACGAAAAGCCTGTCGGTGCCCTTGGAAGTCAAACCATCACCCTGCTATCTCCTGTACACATCTTGCTACCATGTTTCCACAGGCACGGCGTGGTGGCAAACCCCAGGCTATCCTTTTATAGGGCTTAGGCAGTGCAGGTGAGCTGGATTCGATTGCAGCACTAGAGCCCAGCCTTCGCTGGGAGCCCCTCCACGCTGCCCAGCTGCACTGCCGAATATTTATATAAATGCTAAAATAAGCTCTCCTCGTCCCCACACTCCACTGCAGTAAGACTTTCATTTCCAAGTCCTAGGCTTAAGCTCACTCCTTAACTCCTTCCTTTCTTCACTTCCCTCTATCCCATCCAGGCCTTTAAACGGCATCATATCCCACTCTTCACTTGCTTTCATTTTAATATTCCTGCCACACCACTGCCCTGAGCTTGTCTCGTGTGAGCTGCAGACAGAAGCCAACGTTTCTCAGCAAGGAAAGCATCAGAAGTGACTCGGGTTCCTGCACACACACTTCCCAAACCTCCAAAAGCAATCCCAGAGTGACACAGTAACACAGCAGCAGGGGAGCCTCCCATCTCCACAGCTCGAGGGGTACCTGAAGGGCTGCAGGAGTTGGCCCTCAGTTGGGCCTCACCTGTGCACTGCACACCTGGGCTCACCTGACCCTTCAGCACCAGTCAGCAAAACCAAGGGCCCAGCCCCACTGTGAAATTAGGCCTTCACCAATATTTAAACTCTCACATCACTCACAAAGGCCTCGTACTGGCACTGCCAGATGCTGTCATGTCCAAGTTTGCTTATTCACTAAGGTACATTTCAACACAAAAATTAGAAACACCAGGAGCTGCTCAGCTCTGATGTACGAGCTCCTCTGAAAAAGCCTCAGAGACAGCCATGGCCTACATCCTCATATGCCTTAAAAAGCTCACAGCCAGAAATACAAAGGTATAGAAGAATCTAAAACATCTCAAATACAGCAGCATCAATATTTTTGTGCATCTGCTTTTGAGCTTTTCAAGGACAGAGCAATCTTTACCTCTTCTGTCAGACCAGAGCGCTGTGAGTCCATGAACTTCAGCAGGAGACAGACAAGCACCTCCCCAGCTCCTCTCCTTCCACTTCATGAAACAGCAGCACAACTCCAGCCCTCACAGAAACTTCCTTATTGCTCCAACTGCCGACAATGGCACTCAATCATTGCCAGGCAAGGAAGCAAGTGAGTTACCACCAAGGCAAAAAGCATTGGTCTGAGAGGCTCCAGCTTCAAACCCAGGGCCACTGTCACACATCTGCACGGAGCCACCAGGCCATCTCCCAGCCTCAGCACCTTCACACGGGGAAATGATGCGATTCGTGCTAAATGCTTCACTCTGCAAGGCACAGAAGCAACCGTGCAATAGCATGGCAAGAAATGCTGTCTCTAGCCAGAGTCAAAACAGGAACAGGATCAAGTGGCTCCCGTACAAACTCCTCCCTGCCTGCTGCCGTCCCAGAACTGCACCTTGTGCTGGAGGGACCACTGCCACGTCCGTCACCTACACCCAGCACTTGTGCACTTTATGTTCAACATTCTGCTCTCTCTGGATTTCCATATTCTTCACAGTGGAACAGACTCATTTTCTTCATCGTAGGAGAAATTACTGATTTACCTGCCTTGTCAAACCAGAGACAACAAAGACAAGCTGAGAACACGCATGTCACAGAACGGGTAGGATTTATCCTGGCTTTACTAATCCAAGGACATTAACTATTCTGATCACAAAGTCTAACTTTCTCTCACGTCTCCTGGTGAACTCAGCACCACATCTACAACCCCATGTGAACACTTCTGTACAAATCTCTCTGCCCTAGACTCCTTGCCTTCTGCTCACCACCCCAATTCAGCTTTCTCCTCCTCTGCTTCACGTGCACCTTGGCTCCTGCATGCAGAGTTGGAACACCGTCACTGCATTCCCAACCCAAAAGAGATCATTTTTTAACACCCTGCCCATGAAGCGTACAAGGAACAACCAAGCAGAAAGATAATCAAGGAATAAAACATAACACGTGCAAAAGAAACCTGAATATGCAAGATGGGAATTTACTACTCCATCAAAAGGACAAGTCAGTGAGCACTGCCTGCTGGCGTCTTGAAAAAACACTAAGCATCCACACATGTGTCTGTTCTCTAGCCACTAAATAAACTGCCTTCATTCTCAGCCTCAGCGTGAGCAAACAAACTCTGGATGATGCATTTTTCTACATCCACTTTTTGCATTACAAATCAGCTTGGAAATAAGGAATAATTGTCCGCTGGAATTCCAGCCCGCATGTCATTTCTGCCACAGCAAAATCTTCACCCGTTACTATCTGGTGCAGTGTGGCACGGCCCAGGGGTGCCAGCTTTCCTCAAACATTTCCCAGCCATCACCACACTCCAAACCCCTCACTGCTGCACTCCTGAGGACATCAGCCAGCTAACCACAAACTTGGCAGAAGAGCAGCACGATTGACACAGGCATCAATTCTGCCCTGTTTCAGAGGGGCACTACTTCATTGAGGAAAAGAGGGATAGAAAACTTTTCAGAAAGGTCTTTCCAAGGACTCAAGGAATAACATTTAAGGAATCCTATGAAAGCCAAGTTCTCGAGCCAGAGGTACATCAAGGGCCTTTCTTCGAGGATGCAATGTGTGTGAGATGTTCAGGGACACCACTGCAAAGGGCCAAAGCTTCCTGCTGCAGGGAATCAGCAACTTTCAGAGTATGTAGACTGTGAGTGTACCTCAGCTTTTACACCCTCCTCTGTATTGCACCTTCCTGCAGAGCCACCAAGCTGCTTTCACCCCACATCTCTGATCAGCTGGAGGGAGCACAAATGTATTTACAGCAGCCAAAGACTCTTTTCTTGCTGCACATTTACCTGCCACTATTAACAGCAAAGCACTGCCTACTTCCAGGACACAAACTGCAAGTTCTACAGCGACCTGCACAGCTAAACAAAGCTAAACACTGGCACATGAGCGCCGATTCCACCTCTGCTGGAGCACATGAACTCCTTCACCTAAAGCAAACCAGCTTGTGCTCTGGTACAGACAGAGCCAGCTAAGAGATGCCAGCAACCCCACCTGGTTCCAATTCAATAATAGAAGCACTTTGGTATTTAAAAGCTTCTCATTGCTGCTTAGTTCCTCCAGATTTTGTTACAAATTTTATAATGCTGTAAGATCAATGGTTTACATTAACCAATTAGTCACAGCATGCACACAACTAATACCCCATCCTTACTTGGGCCATCTATGATGCTATACCAGGATAAGATTTTAAGAAATACTTGAGCAAGATCTGCCTTTAGATTGTCGCTCCCTATCCCGACAGTAACAAGCCACAGCCTCCTACTCACAAGCATTGAGAAACTGCACTTTATACCAGTGTGTGCCTGTCCTTAAAAGCCAAGCTGACATTTTGAGCTCTGTCTTTATTGTCAAATTACCTCAACAGATAGTTTGTTAACTTTTCACATGGTATTAACTTCTCCCATTCATCCTGCAGATTCCACTTAGATCTGAGAGCCAAGCTGTACTTCCTCACAGGCACTGCTTGTCAGAAAAGGTTTGGCAGGGCTAAGTCTCTCCTCTAGTACAGATCAACAGACACAGATACTCAGAAAGATTAAGCACAACCTCAGAGGACTGGACGTCAGACCCACAGGAACGTGAGGCTCGTTTTCCTTCTCCAGAAGGTTCTTTTTCGAGGTGAAGGTGATGGTGACGCTACAAACTACAACCTCCAGACAAGCAGATAATCTTCATTCTGCCCCGCGGCAGCCTCAGAGCACAGCTCCCCCCAAACAGGAGATGCAGTTTTAACTGGGGGGGCAATAGCACTTCCCCAGGGCTCAACTCACATTCATGGCCCCAACACTCACTGTTTTCAAGACCTGTTCCCTCTACATGCTCCCTCACCCTCAGCTGGCAACCACAGGTCCATCTTCTACTCCATGACAACTTGAAGCAGAAATGCCACCCTAACCTCCATCGCTTCTCTGGGAGCTGGAACGGCCCTTCCTGGAGAGAAGGGTTAATACTCAGCCTTTCAGGGAGAGTCTGGAGCAAAGAGCCACGTTTGATACCTGTAGAAAACTGCCGGGTTTGCATCTCATATTCCATTTGTGAACAGACCTTTTTGTTCTTTAATCCAAGTTCTGAATTATTTAATCCTGCCTCCGACTGCTGAAATCTCTCTTCCTGCAAACAAGAGCTTATTTAGCGAGAGGAAATAAATAATTAAAAGAGTCAGACCCTCAAGTGTTCCTGCCTCTGTTTTTAATTAATATTGATAAAAACTCGAGGAACCCGCTGCTTAGTATCACACAGCAGGTCGAAGCTCATCAACAGTTAAAAGTCTTCTTCTAACAGAAGGCAGAAGAGGAAGTTGCAAGCAGACAGGGTGCATGTCGCTGGCTGCCACGGGACTGCACAGCCTCAGCTCCTCACGACTTTCTTACACAGAAGAAAGACAGCTTCAAAGCCACCTAGACCCAGAGCTACATGAGCTGGAGTTTACGGGACACAGCTCTAACTGTGTCAAGTATAAATCCTTCAGGTTTGTTGTTTGTTTTGCTTTGCTTTTTCCCCCTGGAACAGGGTAATGGAAGCGCAGACGAAGGCATTTTGATTTTCACTAATTCCACCCTGGAAACACATTAGCAGAAATGAATGACGGGGGAGGGAGGGATGGACAGTGGTGAGGCTGAACTTCGTGCTCAGTAAGGATAGCTTTTATAGCATACTGCTTCATCTGCAAGTGGGAGTAAATGTTACACTACTTCGTGCAGATGGGTGGATTAAAAAAACACATCAACCGGCTAATTTGAAACCAATTAACTATTCAGCAGATAGATGAAGGTGCTCTCCACAGCTCTGGTCACTCTGGGACTCTCCACAGGCGCCTGCAAGTTAACGAACTCTGTGCTGCACTCACTGCCAGGCGAAGCTGCCAAAAAACTGAACAGCCTCAACCAGCAACACAAATAAGTAACCCCCAGTCCCCAAAAGCAGGCGATGAAGATTGTTCAGACAACTTGAAGCCGGCGCTACCAGAAGGCTTCAAAGGAGAACCCACAAGCTGCTCAAGTCAGACTGTCACATTCAGTCTGCAAAAACAAGATTAAGCTTTGCACAGTGATACTCCACAACAGGTTTTACAGTGTGCACAGAAATTAAATTATGATAAAAGTAAGCTATTTTTTACTTTAAAAGAAAAAAAAAAACAGAAGAGAACAATCTATCAAAATGCCATTCGGCTGTGTTTGTTACTTTTTAGAATTTAATTTCCATGATAGATACTTTAGTGTAGTATGTTTTAATCAATAAGCATTTCTGAAGGCTTCATTTTTAAGGGCAACGTTTGGAGTCCTTCTCTGTTAAATCTCACGCCACAGCAGTGACGTGCAGAGGGTTTATTTTCCTATGCTAAGCAAGTACAACCACACATACACAGAGGCAAAAGCAAAAGTCCACAATTAAAGATGTCAGACCTTGTTTAACTACATCTTAATTTAATCCATTTTATTTTATACAACCCTACATCTGGATCTCATTTACTCTATTCCTGTAGGTATTCTGGGTCACTATTAAGAACCCTTTTAACTCAGCAAAGTTCAGCCAAGTCTACCTTAATCCAAAGCCTTTAAAAAAAACAATAAACCCGAAAAGGGGAGGGTGGGAGAGAAAGAAAAGCCTAAACCAAAACACTCCTTTACCCCACCTCCTAATGCACCTGAAAGTCAGCAGGCACCAGCCTCACACCGCAGACCCTGCGTAGCACTTCCCGTTTCGGGGGTTGCTGGGTTGGTTGTATTTACAGCACCGCTCCCACCAGCTCAGCCCCTGCAAACCCCGCTGAGGAGAGGGGAGGGCGGCGAGTCCCGCTCCCCGGCCCCCCCCGGCCGCATCCCCTCACCTCCAGCGGGGCTACGGCTCTGCCCAACATCAACGCACCATGTCTCTGCCTGCCGCACGGCTCCGGCCGGGCACCGCCGAGCCCGCCTCGGAGGGGGCCAAGGGTGGGCAGCCGGCGGCTTTCGAGCCAATTTATTTAAACGGGAGGCACCGGAGGGTTTCAAGAGGCAGGGCAGCGCTTTCCTGCACCAATCAACTGGGAGAAGCACGCATGTTGCAATCCCATTCAGCGGCGGGAGCAGCACCAATTCATCCTTTGACAACCTCTTCCCCCCCTCCCCAACCCGCCCAGGCCTTATCTATAGCCCAGCAATTCTATTAAATTCTGGATCTGCAATTTCCTCGGGGCACGCACCCAGCGCAGAAGGGAAGCTGGTTTGCGAGGACTTTCCCTGGGAGGAAACAGGACTTCTGGGCTGCCGTGAGCCAGCACAGTAAAGCATCAACATTGCTCTCATCTGTCAGATGCTGGGCGGCAGGAGGCTGGANACGGCCCGCCGGCCCGGACACTCCTGCGCCCAGCCGGCCCCGCAGCGGCTCCCCGTGCCCGGCGGAGGCCTCCCCGCTGGGCGCTTCCCCTGCCCTCCCGCACATCCCCTCCCGGGGCCGACCGAGGCCGGGCACTCGCCCCCTTCCCTCCTCGCGGGACCCTGCAGCGGCTCCGTCCTCGCCCCCGTCCCCGCCTGCGGCAGCTGCCCACCGCCACCTCCCCGGCGCGGTGCCAGCAGGCCGGCGGGAACGCGAAGGGCCGGAGCCCCTTGCCCGCCGGCGGCAGTGGAG
>VWZE01008007.1:195916-212564 GCA_013396675.1 Eubucco bourcierii
CCCTCTTTGTGATCGATAGAGAAGCCTCTACCTGGGTTAAGTGAAAGAAGAAGTTAGATTTAGTGTAACCTTTCAGGCTTCCTTTTCCCATGTGTGGGCTACCAACTTCAGTCTCCAAACCCTCACTTTTTATTTCTCTTGCCTCATCAGGATCAACATGAAGTGACAGAGACAGCCTGGAACTGCAGTTGTGCAGCGTAACCGAACTGGCTGTCGAGCTTCATGTATAGATCAGATTAATGCATAAATCTAATTTGATATTTCACGTTACCAGGCTAATATTTTACAGATGTAATGCCAAGTTGTTAAGTAAATGAAAATCACAGAGAGTCCAATTCTGAAAGGATTACTCAGGCAAAAAAATCCCTGAAGTCAAAGGGAGTAGTGCCTGAACGGAGTCTGCCAAATTAAAACTAGAGCCATGTTCCCAAAACACAGCAGCAGATTTATCTCCCAGATCTGCCCATGAGTTGAATTCTTGTAACAGTGAAAGATATACAGGGAGAAGGAACGAGTAGGTAACCTGAAATGTAAGGAGAGGCTGATAAGATCACACCAACCCTGAGCAAGCACTTGTGTGGTTGGTGATGTCAACGGGACCCAAGCTCTTTTAATAAACTTGTTCATAGTTGTCCTGTGCTGTGTTTTATGCACTGCACTACACGGATCGTGGCAGAGTTTAACAAGAAGAGGACTCACATTAAATTTGCACGTAAAATACCTGCATCTAAATCTGTGAAATGCTCTTTTGGATGATCACAATAAAACATCCATCATAAAACTCTGCCCTCCTGCTTCTTTGTGTGCAGTTCCAGCTTGTTGCCTTCTGCGTGAGGTTCGGCTTCCTGACACTCGGCAGGTAGCACTGTGGGGCAGCACTGCCTGGAGAAGAGAGCAGTGCTCTGCTTGCTCCCTCAAGGGGGGCAGCTCAGCAGAAGCTCCCCCTAAAACAGCTGTGATGTTCTGCCTGTCCCAGAGGCTGCTGGACCAAATGATATAACCAGTTGCAGCTCCCGTGAGGCACTCAGCTCACTCTCTGTTTATAGCTGCACAGGATCTGGCCCGCTGACTGGGATGGAGCTGAGCCAGGGATGATTTCTGCCCTTTATCGTGGCTTTGCTCCGTGTTCTGCACTGTCAATCCTCCTGACTCTTCCTGCCAAACTCAGCTCCCTTCTTCACAGTTTGGTACTCTGAGTGTGAACTGGTACTGGTGGAAATCCAAGGGTAAAAGCAGCAGGAGTGTAAAGCACAGATCCGTAGCCTGGATCTGAGAGAAACAGCTTGACCACGGAGGAAGTTATTTGCACAAGAAGTATTCAAACAGATAGGCAGGGTTTACATGTGTTTAGTAAATCTTGTCTGGAAACTGGAACCAGCTGTAGAGGATATGGAGGCCCTGATCCCCAGCTCCTGAGCAGCTTCCTACCTTGGGATGATACAATTCCAGTCACTTTTTCCAGTTTTTAATCTGAGGGCTGCTGCGAACTGTACTAGGAGGAGTGTGGTTTCCATTTTGGTTCACAGTGCCTGTCAGCATCTTCAGGTAGCTGCTCACAGCTCTGCTTTTCCTGCCTGTGGGGACCTTTCACAGCCTCTTTCCTCCTCACCTCCACCTGATCTGATCTGATCCTGGAAGCAGAGGTCTGGTGTAAAGATCCCATGGCAGCTCAGGGCTGTGAAAGGAGCCTTTCATGCCAGGCTCATCCTTCCATGCCAGTGTTAGGGCAACAAGCAGGGGCTGGCTGAACCCTTGGAGCACAATTATCCCAGAGTCTGCCCTGCATGACGACAGTGGAATCAGTGGAGCCACTCTTGGATCCCTCCTAACAGAGAGGAGAACCAGGCCTGACAGCTCCATTTGCATGCACGATTAAGAAAGTTGTAGATGCAAGCAAGATCTTTTCTCTTTTCCTTGTTCCCCTCCACTTCTTTGTGTGTGTGTGTGTGTGTGTGTGTGTGTGTGTGTGTGTCTAACTATGCACCAAATTTTGTAGCTGAAATTTACATACTTCTTGATTCATGAAATTATGAGCAGCTGCTATTTTGCTACATTCTTAAATTGAAAAGGCAGCGAAGAAAAGAACAGACACATTAGGCAAACTCCATCTGCCCCTCACGTCTATCACTTTCCTTCACTCTCTCCTTTGCCAAGCAGGATACAATGGCATAATCAGATGTCTTGGTTTGCCTGGGAGAGTCCCCAAATTTATATAGCTGTCGTCTAAGATGGGATTTTTGTTTGCAAGACAGCTCCTTCCCGTGGGCTCTCCTTCCCCCCTGAAACCTGTGCCTGACTTGTCGGAGGAAACCACAGAACACAAAAGATCTTCGGCAGGAGAATAACCTTCAACATGGCTTACAGGCTTTTGGAGGCTCCTGCGATGTCTTCAGGCATCTATTCTTAGGGATCTTAGGATCACTTAGACTTAAGAAGCTTTCCTATTTTTATTTTTTGGCTTCCATCTTTTTATTCAGGCTGCAGAGGAGGTGAGATTTGGGGCGAGAGGGTAAAATGTAGGGTTCAGAATTAGGGCAGGTGGGTTTTATTTCTTGCTTTTGCTACAAATCCAATCCACAGGTAGTTCCAGGCTTGGAGCAAAGGGTTATTTAAGCTCTTTGGAGAAGAGCACTTCTATCTCTGAAAGCAGCCTGCCCCTTTCTTTGTGCTGAACACCCTTAGGCAAACACAAACACCACGTTGCAGGCCGATGTCAATGTTTTAATATTTCAGTTTTGAATTAAAAGATGGTAGCTGTAGAATTTCAGACCTATTTAACACCTGGTTAAACACTTAACAAAGTAGTAACAGCTGAGTGCATCCCTGTTAAGTGGAGCTTTTTGCTTTTTGTTGCCCCACTTAAGAAACAGTCATTGTCATTCAGTCTCATTAACATAAATAGGTTCCCTAGGAGATGTCCCATTAAAGTGGCCATCCCTATTAAGCATGTCCCAATTAAGTAGTGTTTATTGTATGGCAGGTTCCAGATCTCAAAGCAGAATAATTTTCAGTTCCTAGAGGGGGGGAGAAGAAAAAAAAAAAAATAGAAGTCAAAGAAATTACATAGTTAAAAAGGGCTTAAATTGATACAAACTGATAAGAGCCCAAAAAGTGAAAAATGAGGGCTGACACTTCAGCCTTTTGTTTACCCTGCAATGCTGCTTTTCTGGTTTTGAGTTCAGAATGTAGCCTACACCCTAACGATGAATTTCTTGGCCTTGATTTGATTGTGTCATAACTTAATGTTTTATGACTTACAATCACATTAGTCATAGGAGTCACTCAAGTTTAGAGATGATGGAAAAGACATAGGGGATAGACAAATCCATACAGGGAGAGAGACTAATGGTGCTGCGATTGAGCTGCTGGGGTGGGACCCAGCAGCTCTGAGTTCAGTGGCCTGGGCTGTGCCAAGTGTTTCTGCCTCACTTAGAGCCAAGCACCCAGCCTCTCTCCACAGGGGCGTTTAGGCACCTGAGCAGACATTTAGATGTCTATTTGTATCCTCCTGTGCATGCATAATCCACTCTGCTCTTTCCTCAGTCAAGGTGGATTTAAGTCGGGGGCTTATTCAAGGTGTCAGCAGACAAGCTCTGGGAAATCTTGCGGCGCTGGCTGGAGGTGATACAACCCTCAGCTGTCTGCTGCCAAAGGCTACCCCTTATCCCCCACATTATGTTCGTGTCAGCCACTTCAGCAGAAAAGCTGGGTCTTTAGCACAAACCTGCCTTCAAAGAGCAGAAATGACTTGATCTGGTCTCAGCCGTGGTGGGGAGGCAGGCAGGTGTCTCCTGCCTATTATGCTTCTGTGGGAGGTAACCTCCAGCGCAGAGACTGAGCAGAGGAGGAAGAGAAGGAGGAGGAGTAATGCCATCTTCAACCGAAGGGAGTTGAGCACGTTTACACTTTCAGCCTGGGCATTTGCAGCTCAGTGTTTACCCTGCAGAAGGAAGACAACCTTTGTGTTCTGCCCTGAAGGAGACCTGTCCTTCCTGTGCAGGGGAAGCTTGTACCTGGGTGGAGTGCAATAAAGGTATGAAAAATAGTCCTGCTTGAAGGCTACGAACTGAACCCTCTTGATGGGAGGACCTCCAGAAGGTCCCTCAGTAAAGGTGAAAATGGAAACACAACAAATTGAAACCCTCTCAGTAACGAAGAGTTTTGATTTCCAGCTGGTGACAGCTTTTCTGCATCACTCTGGTACTCCTGAGACACACTCAGTGTGAGCTGCCCCCACTTGTTTCCTTTATTTCACAGAATCGTTCTGGTTGGAAAATACTCTTAAGCTTGAGTCCAATTGTAAATCTAACACCGCCAAGCCCACCGCTAAACCACGTCCCTAAGCACCGTGTCTGGAAGCTCCTGTGCAAAGGCCTCCCTGCAAAGCAATGTACAAGTGCTAAATACTTTCAGTCTCAATAATCACTTTTGTTTTGGAAAAAGGAATTATCCCTGGAGTGCAGTTTGCTGTCCAAAGCTGTGATTTGTACAGTGGTGCTCCGGCGGTTCACACGCTTAGCGCTCGAGAACCTGGAGATGCCTTCACAAGAGGCATAGCACTTCCAAATGAGGCTGTAGGTAGGTGGTAAACTTTCTTCTGGGTCACTGAGCAGCAACTGGGTGGTTTGAAAGCATCTCCCAGGAGCGAGGTAATCTGTGGTTGAGCGATGCAGATGTTCTGCTGTGGTCAAATCAGAAAGAAAGACTTCTCTCCTTAAGGCAGCAAAGTAATTACACCTGGTATCCTCATATCTTACTTCCAGTAAATAGGTGTAGAACAATGTGGCTTTGTAGTGCCCATTAATAATACTAGCAGTTGGCAGCAAGAGCCTCTGAGAGTCTTTACACGGTTTTACTGAAACACTACCTGACTGTGCAGGAGGAATGGGTAATGGCCACAGAATCACAGACTCCTGTTCAGGGCATGCAGGGGTTCGGCTCAGAACTAGAGGACCTGGCTTGCTCCTGACCTTGTCAATTCGTGTGACTGGGGTGAGGCTCTGAGCAAGAGCAAGGCTGCTCTGATTTCTTGGTGTCTCTTCTCTGAAGACAGAGATTATGCTCACACTGTGCCAGTTAGCATGGCTGCAGAAAGCACAACCCCAAACCCCCAGCTCTGAAGAGCTGTTGCCCTGCGGGGAATGCCGAACCTGGCTCCAGATTTGGGCTGGATGTTTGAGATCTGAGTTAAGTTGCTCTTTGTCAAGCAGCAATACTGTAACAGCACTCACTTAAGCTCCAATGTTGTGTCAGCGTTTCTGGTGTGAAACCACATGTCTCAGGTTTAGAGTTTGCCCAGGACTCCCAAAGCAGGAGCCCACAGTGCCATACGAAGCCTCGGAAGGGTCCCAGAGCAGGAAGCAAGGCACAGCAATGTACCTGCAAGGAGCCTTGAGTGTGCTCCTTCGGCCCTGACACAAATCAACTGCAGGGCACTTTGACACATCCCAACCTTTCAGAGTGTATTTTTCTGAGCCCTGCTCATTATCTGAGCCTCCATTCAGATGCTCTCAGCACAGATGCCTTCCTCATCAGCTCAGCACTAAAACATACAGTAAGTGAAATTCTGCCATATGTTAATACATATGTTTCAGTTTCAATAAGCATTTGATACAGGGCTGCTTTTATTTTTTTTTTCCCCAGGCAATAGAAATTACAGACTTCACCCCATTGCCTTCCTCCTCTGCTTAAATATACCAGGGAGCTTAAATAAACTGCTGGACTGAAGGTCAGCTCTGTGCAGCCCAACCTGAGGCAACGGTGGAGACATGTATCGATTCTTGGTGCTTCAGCATTTATCTGTTGGGTCCAAACCAGCTGGGGATGGCAGAGTCAAGCTGTCTGAGCCTCTCTGTGATGTTGTAAAGTGATAGAGAGGCAGATAGCCTGGAGAAAAGGTGTAACCAGGATTTTCACTTCATCCCCACCTCAAATTTTCCCATCTGGCATATCACAACATAATGATGTGAATGATGTCATCAAACTGGGAGAGTGGTGCTGAATGGGGTATGAATTTTCTCTTTTGCTGAAGTTTGTGAGCTGGCCACCCATGGTAATTAGCTGCTGCTGGTTTCTGGTGGAGGCTCAGTCCATTCTCCACGGGCTGGAACCAGGCTGCTCAGCCGCAAAGCTTCTTCATGTTTGTTTGCAAATAAAGTCTTGGAAAGACATGGGGCACTCGATGAGATCTACAGCCCAGGGCTGCGTGGGAGTGTGCTGCTTCCACGGCACTGCAGTACCTCTGAGGAAGGACCTGAGCTGAACAGAGCTCCCCTAGATAGGGAGCAGGCAGCTCAGGCCCCACAGCAGCCTCGAGGGCACCCAAGCAGTTATGATTGGGAGCAGCATTTGAAAGACAGAACAAAGGGAAATGAGCCAACTGAATATCCAACGTAGGGCAGCTTTGCCTGCTGGAGCCTTTGCTTTACAAGGAGAGGAGCATGCAGGCAGACCCTCAGCTAGCAGAAGCTGGCACAGCTTTGTTAAAAATCAGTGGAGCTTTGCTGATTTCTATCAGCTGAGAATCAGTATCTGCCCCGGTGACAACAGGAGGCCGTGGAACAGAGTGGGGAGGCAAGAGGCTTTATCTGCAGTTACAGCAGCACAAGAGACACTAATTCTGCTCTAAAGCTTTCAGGAGAGAAGGTGTCTATGGGAATAGAGCCCTGACTCTGCTGGCTCAGCCTTGGCTTCTGATCACCGTGCCAAGACTGGCATCTCCTCTTCCCTGAACGAATCAGCATGGCTCCTGCAGCCTCTTCATCGGCTGCCAGTGCTGCGCTCCCCTCCGCTCGCCGCTGCTGAGAGCGCTCTGCTCTCACCCCGCGCAGGAGGGCTCGCTGCGGCGTGCCTGGATCTGCTCGCTCGCATACTTCAGCAGCATTATTAAACAGAATCAAAGGATTCTTTTGGGTTCATTTTTCATAAAATGTCTCAAAGCAGTTGATAAATAAATAATCTGCAGCTTAGAATGGGCATGAATTCCCTCCAGACTCCGAGGTGCGAGCAGGTATGTGCCAAGCCCAGCTCTCCTCCAGGGGGATGTATATATCTCTATACCTGTAATTATAGGCTGATAATTATATAATTCTCTGTATGTATATCATCATTTGTGAATAACTGGGTAAGCTGGCAGCACAGAAGGGCGGGACTGGATCATAAGCTAATAAAAAAAAGGCAATTATATTTCTTTCTGATCCAGTTCTCACCTTCCCAGCGAGATTGGGGCATTGTGCAATAAGTGAGAAATGAGGAACCTCGGAACACTTGGAAGCAAGATAAGCATCCAAATGCCTGACTGTGTCATTCAGGGCTCAGCTGAACTGTTTCAGGCAGGAAATTATGGGCTGCCATGGGAACAAAGGTCCCTTCCCAGATTACCGAAAGGAGCCTGAAGTGGGTCACCAATGTTACAAGAATAGGCTTTCAAATGGCATTTAGATTATTTCCCAGGTTAATACGAGGCTGAATCTAAAGCGCTACGGCTAATAGGAGAAATTTCATTTCAGCTTCACGCAACATCTCCTCGCTGTAGCTACAGTTCACCCCCCAAAAGACTCCTGCAAGAAGGCATCTCCATGGTCCTGCCTGCAGCTGCCACATCTCGTTTTGTGCTAACTTTACAAAGTGCTTAAATGGGGTTAATTTGTAACCTGTGCCGACGCAGAAGGTGCTCTTGGCGCTGACGTGTCAAAAATCGCTAAACTCTACATCAGCCTTCCAAAGTTGATAAATGATGAGCAAGTGCTTTTGTTTTCTAGGGTACAATCATCATGCCAGTCTCTGTTTCCTTTCCAGGAGGCACAGCAGAGTGTTCCTCGTGGAAGCAAAATGTCCACCCATCCTCTTGACTTCTAAATCCTTGGGGCTGCTCATATTGTAAAAGCCTGGAGACAGTGCCCAGTATCAGGGTAGGACTGAGCCTCTGGTACGTCATCCGGAACTGAACAAATCCAGGCATGCAGGAGGTAATTTAGTTGTGCAGAAGGAAAGTTTCTCAATTCTGGTAAATTCTTGGTAGCACAGCACTGGCAGTCAGTGGAGTGCTTGCTGAAATTGTGATGATTTGTTAAAGGAGAAAGAGAAGCCAACCCTGGTGAAAGAATTGCAGGCCATGGAGAAGAGAGGAAGGCAGCACTGTATTTACAGAGCCTGACCTTACAGCTCTGAATGCAACATCTTTTTTTTTTTTTTTTTTTTTTTTTTTTTCCAGAGGTTCAAGTGCTGGAAGCACAAATCAACCACATTCTCTACCATTTATTACAGCTTCCTGTCACTGTCTCTGTCTGTAAAGCAACAAAAGTGGGAAGTTGTTTTGCTGTCTGTGAGATGAAAACTGCCTGAGTGGGACAAGTTGCTCCCTCCCTGGAGGTGTTCAAAACCAGATTGGATGAGGCCTTGAGTAACCTGTACTAGTGGGAGGTGTCCCTGCCTATGGCAGGGGGTTGGAACTAGATGATCCTTGAGGTCCCTTCCAACCTTCCCATTCTATGATTCTATGATAAGTGTAGAGCTAAGCTCTCCATTTGGAGCTGAGCTGGTGATCTCACTCCTAAGGTCTTACTCAGCAGAAACCAAATCAGTGTCATCAGACAGTTTACTTATGCTGGAGCCTCTGTGGTTATTGCAAAGTCCTAAAAGGTCTACAAGGTGCTTCTGTCACTATTAGATCCTCTGCCCCCAAACCAGCAAGATCATAAAGGAAAGGTGGTTCAGTTCTGATGGTATTTGCCTCTGGTTCAGTAAAGCATGGAAGCACATCCTGAATGCAACCATCCAGGTATCAGGAAGGCTCAGAGCTGACTGTGTGCTGGTGCTGTGCTCAGTCACAAAAACTGGTGCTTTGAAATGGAAATGGAAATGAAGTTCAGGTTTGGCTGTTAGAGCCTCCAGAAGGTACTGGTGGGGAGAAGGGATGGTAGCAAGGAACAACTGTGCCAGACTTCTGGAAGGATTAAGACTCCCTCCCATAGTCCAGATCAAGCTGCTAGGACTGACCACAGCTGCACCAGCAAACAAGTTCCATGCACTTCACTCATTCCCTTTTGAGAAGCTCCATCCTGTACCCATGTTCAGCTCCTATCTGTGGCTGTGTGTCCATAATTCTCAACCAGGTGTGTGAAATGGAACTCTCAAACCATTCCTGAGCACCACAAAAGTGGAATGAATAAATTTCCCCTGGTTTTTAAGGAAAATTATTGCCTTGCTTTTCTACACCACACAGCTAATTAATATATCAAAGAACTTTGAAACCTGAGGCTCAGCACGTAAACAGCTCTCGCTGAGGGAAATGTCCACAGCCCATACAGTAAAACAAACAGTTTCTGGGATAATATGGAAGTCTGAAAGTTGGCTGTGGCATGGGACAGAATATTTCTCTACAGCTCCCTGAAAGCAGGTTGTAGGGAGGTGGAGGTTGGTCTGCCTATTATCAGGTGATAGAAGGAGAGGGGAGATGAGGAAAAATTTCTTCACTGCAAGAGTGGTCAAGGATTGGAAGAGGATGCCCAGGGAGGTGGGGGAGTCCCCATCCCTGGAGGTGTTCTAGACAGATGTGGCCATGGCACTTGGGGACAGGGTTTGGTGACCATGGTGGTGGTGCTGGGTTGATGGCTGGACTCAATGATCTTGGAGGGCTTTTCTAAGCCAAACAGCTAAATCTTCCAGTATCTGAAGGGGGCCTACAGGAAGGCTGGGGAGGGACTATTGACAAGGTCTTGCAATGCCAGGACAAGGGGAATGGGTTTGAAGTGTGAGAGGGGAGATTTAGACTGGATGTTAGGAGGAAGTTGTTTGCAGTGAAGGTGGTGAGACACTGGCACAGGTTGCCCAGGGAGGTTGTGGCTGCTCCCTCCCTGGAGGTGTTCAAGGCTAGGCTGGAGGAGGCCTTGAGTGACCTGTGCTAGTAGGAGGTGTCCCTGCCTATGGCAGGGGGTTGGAACTGGCTGATCCTTGAGGTCCCTTCCAACCTTCCCATTCTATGATTCTATGATTCTAATTCCTTGATTCCAGTGATTTAGAACGTGAAGAAGTTTTTTTTTTTGACAGTTTTTTCCCCCCCTCTTTATCTCAATAAGCCAAACTTGGCCCAAAGCACTCAAGATAACTGAAAAGTCTTTGGCAAGAGCATGCCAGGCAGAAGCTTAGTGCCCTCACAGCAGTCAGTAGGATATTGACCTAACAGGAACTACATTCTGTACTGGGCTCAGGTGTTCAGGCTTCTCAAAACCCTGCTTTATGCTCCCTTCCATGTTCAGGGTGGTACAAAACACCATGGCAGCTGGGAGCACTCTTAGAAAACTTTTGCACTTTTCTCATGTCTGTGGTCAAGGACTCTAAATGTGCTCAGTAATGAATCTGGGCACTCAGACCTGGGTAACACAGGTTAGCAGTTCATGGGACAGCAGAATGCATGGCAGGGTGGGGGTGGGGGTGGAAATCAGCCTTGGATGGTTAAGGAAGTGCTTTAAGAGCATCCCAAGTGTCATGTAGCTCTTTGGACACGCTTCAGAGGTGGACCAGTGCCAACCTAATGAAATTCAGCAAAGTCAACTGCAAGGTCCTGCACCTGGGTCAGGGTAACCCCAAGCACAAATCCAGGGTGGGTGGAGAATGGATGGAGAGCAGCCCTGCAGAGAAGGACCTGGGGATGCTGGAGGGTGCAAAGCTGGATGTGAAGCAGCACTGAGCCTGTCCTGGGCTGATTCTCTCTGTCCCTCTGCTGTGCTCTGCTGAGACCTCCCCTGCCCTGCAGTGCTGGGGCCAGTTTTGGAGCTTTCAACACAAGAAGGACATGGAACTTCCTTGCTGGAGTGGGTCTGAAGGAGGCCACAAAGATGATCAGAGGGCTGGGGAACCTTTTCTACAAAGACAGACTGAGAGAGTTTGGCTTGCTCAACCTGGAGAAGAGAAGGCTCCAGGGAGACCTTAGAGCAGCCTTCCAGTACCTGAAGGGGCTCCAGGAGAGCTGGGGAGGGACTTTGCACAAAGTCATGGAATGACAGGACCAAGGGCAATGGCTTTGATCTGGAAGGAGCTGGATTTAGATGAGACATTAGGAAGAAATTCTTTCTCATGTGGGTGGTGAGGCACTGGAGCAGTTTGTCCAGAGAAGCTGTTGAGGCTCCAAGCCTGGAAGTGTTCAAAGTCAGTTTGGATGGGCCCTTGAGCAACCTGGTCTGGCAGGAGGTGTCCCTGCCCACGGCAGGGAAGCTGGAACTAGATGAACTTTGAAGTCCCTTCCAACTCAAACCATTGTGTGATTCTGTGATCAGTAGAGGTAGTCACATCTTAAGAGACCCTAAACAACCCAGAGCTCCTGTTGAGTTTCACTGCCATTAATAATTGCTAGCAAGGTGTAGACAGTCAGCAAGCCTCGTGTGTGACTGTGCACTTCTGGTCTGGAGACCAGGCTAGCACATCCTACCACGCTGAGCTGGGGGTGTGTGTGAGGGTGTTGTTACCAAACATACCAACATTTGGATGCAGCAATGAACTGCTGCAGAGCCAGTGGAGCCCTGGAAAGGTGAGATATGGCAGCTGCACCTCTCCTGTCCCGTGAGCAAAATGATTGCTGTGTTCTTTTCACTACCTCTGCTGCTCTACAGGTTTCGGCTGCCCACCAGAGAGTTTGCCAGCTCTGGCTTCATTCATCTCTTTATTAACTCACAGAACCACAGAATCAACCAGGTTGGAAGAGACCTCCAAACTCAACCAGCCCAATCTAGCACCCAGCTCTAGCCAATCAACCAGACCATGGCACTCAGTGCCCTATCCAGGCTTTCCTTGAACACCTCCAGGGATGGCCACTCCACCACCTCCCTGGGCAGCCCATTCCAATGCCAATCACTGTGTCAACAACTTTCTCCTAACATCCAGCCTAGAGCTGCCCTGGCACAGCTTGAGGCTCTGTCCCCTCCTTCTCTTGCTGGGTGCCTGGCAGCAGAGCCCAACCCCAGCTGGCCACAACCTCCCTTCAGGGAGCTGCAGAGAGCAATGAGCTCTGCCCTGAGCCTCCTCTCCTGCAGGCTGCACACCCCCAGCTCCCTCAGCCTCTCCTCACAGGGCTGTGCTCCAGGCCCCTCCCCAGCCTTGCTGCCCTTCTCTGGGCACCTTCCAGCACCTCAACATCTCTCTTGAGCTGAGGGGCCCAGAACTGGGCACAGCACTCAAGGTGTGGCCTGAGCAGTGCTGAGCACAGGGGCAGAAGAACCTCCCTGCTCCTGCTGCCCACACTGCTCCTGGCACAGGCCAGGATGCCATTGGCTCTGCTGCCCACCTGGGCACACTGTTCAATGAAATTGTTGACAGGCCAAGGGGACTTTGTTTGCAAAGCACCAACAGTTCAGCACTTCTAGCTGAAAAAAAAAGGAGTGAGAGATGAATGCTTAGGAGGAATAATTGTGTTCTGCACACAGCCCTCTGTGCAGTTCCCTCCTGTGGTGGCAGGAGGAGGTGATACAAATCTACCTGTTCCCAAGGTGAATCTCTTGAGAATCTCATCTGAACAGGATGGGGGCATTGCTGGATGGGGAAGGGAAGAGGTTTGGTACATTTCTGAGGGCTAGTCTGGGCTAATTCCTGTGTGCTTGTCAGGAGTTATCAATTCCTGAAAAGGGAGTTTCCTTTCTCTTTCCTGTGACTAGCCAGGATGGTGCCTACACACTTAACATATCTACATATGGGCTGACTTCCCCGCCCGCCCGCTTGGTGCCTACTGGCCCCACTCCCTTATCTAATCAAGGTTCAATCAGAGTTAATTAGGGATCTAGTTTTCTGTTCCTACATTAGGTGTAAAGCAAAAGAGGCTCCTGGGCATATCTGATCAAGAAGCTGATCTGTGTTCTGAGTATGTAATAACTGGCACAACTGTGTGATTACAATGCAGCGCTATCTAAGGTTGCATCATTACCATCACGCCTAACACTGAAAGAAAACCATGATTGGTGTCAACACATTTGTGATGTGCCACCCAGGAAGATGAGGCTGGGTACATGTCACCCAAGCCCTGCTCCATGTCTCCCAACCAGTGGAAAAAATACCCAAAAGGTAGTTGCCGAAAATAGGGCAAAAGAAGAAAAAGAAATGAGTAGGACTTGGAGTATTTGGGGGTTCAGTTGAACCTTTCCTTTTTACCCTTCCCCTTCTCATGCCCAGAGCTTTACTTGTCAGTGAGAACATTGCCTCTGGAGTCACTGACAATAAAATGTCATCTACCTGTGCATGTCTATGATCTGCTTCCACAGGGAAGAGAACCTCCAAGCTCCCAGAAGAGAGCTAACTCAGAGCAGATCTGTTTGGCTTTGGTTTCGGTAGCTCAATGATCTCCTCTGTGTCTATGAAAAGCAGATGCCAACAAACATTAAGGAGTGGAATTCACTTGAAAGAAGGACAATATTGATAAGAGCATTTTAACATCTCCAGCTTCTTGCTGGCTTTGGCTGTGTAGTATTAGGGAAACCATATTGCAGAGCTTTCAGTGACTAATATTTGTGTGCAGCCTTAAATATCAACTGCTTCAGCCATCTCCTGCTAATGATAGGGCTGCCTGTGCTTTCTGAGCTAAAGACAGCTTCCTCAGCTTACCTCATATCATGGCATCTGGTATCTCTAATTGGAATCATTTTCATAATAACCATGAGCAATATACATTACCATCTAAATATGAAGGCTGACTACAATACAGACTTGTCTACAGCTCTTTAAGTACCCAGGATCCAGTCCAAAGCCCCTTCAACTGGAGGGGAAGGCTCCTGCTGACGTGAGGCTTAGCAAGCTTAGGTGCAATGTATCCAACCCTCCCAACCCCGAAACTCCACATCGGAAAGCAGAGAAATTCAGCATCAGACAGTCTCAGTCAACTGCCTCTCAAGGTGGTGTGTCCCATCCTGTTACTAAATAAGGCCAAATTCAGTCAGTATTTAGCTACTTGCACAACCTGAAATGCTGGAGTAGTTGTGTGGATTTTTAGGGAAGGGAACTCTGTAGGTTACTCTGCTTAGTAATTTACTACTTAGGAGTGCTTAATTGTTCCAAATTTTACTGCTTCATTACTGTTATTAGAAAATTACCTAATTCATAGAGAAACTCATGCTCAACACTGGTTTTTTTATGGTGTTATGTGCTTGTCTTGGATTACTTTAGAAGAAAACTTACTCCTATGCAACACTCACAAATTCATGAGACTACCATAGACAAAGTCTTCACAGAATCACAGAATGGTTTGGGTTGGAAGGGATCTTAAAGGTCATCTAGTTCCTACCCCCTGACATGGGCAGGGACATCCTCTCCAGGATCAACCAGATCAGGCTACTCAGAGCCTTGTTCAGCCTCACCTTGACTATCTCCAGGGATGTGGTCTCATCTACCCCCCTGGGCAGCCTACTGCTGTGTTCCAGCAACCTCCTGCTGCACAACTTGTTCCTCACATCCAATCTCCATCTGCTCTGCTCTCATTTCAAACCACTGCCCCTGGTCCTGTCCCTGCAGGCCTTCGGGAACAGTCCCTCTGCAGCCTGCTTGGGGCCCTTTCATGTACTGAAAGGCTGATCTAAGGGCTCCCCAGGGTCTTCTCTTCTCCAGACTGAACACCCCCAGGTCCCTCAGCCTGCCTTTGTAGGAGAGGTGCTCCAGCCTCACAGAATCACTTTGGCTACTCAGTTAGCAGTGGACATTTACGTCCTGTCCAAACTGTAACGTTTTATATTCATCACAATCAGAAGTTCTCAGTGAGATAAAAATCCCTGAATTCACCTCAATCTGGAGACTTCCTCCAGAAGGGACAAGAAATCCTCCTGTCAAATTGAAGGGAAAAGAAGAGATTAAGTAGAATCCTCTAACAACTGCACACACAGGGCTTGTTTCAGCTGAAATTTAACATAAAAAGGTGGAAATGCTTTTAAAGAGAACCATCCCAGGTTGCATTTTCTCGCTCTCTCCCATCTAATTGTAAACAGCTTTGATTTCAAAGGGAAAATCAGACAATTATTTTATAATGAGAGGTGTGGTGTAGTGATTCCAGCATCAGACTGGCAGCCAAAAACCACTGGAGTTTTAATCCTGGCTCTGACACCGACACCATCTATTGCTTCAGGCTAATTGCTATAGGTTTGACTGAGATCTGCTCCTTGTGGGTGCCAGAGCTAGGGATAGCTGCAGAATTGCAAGCTCCCGAGGTGAGCAAGGACCTTCCCTATGCTGCAGCCAGCAGCCAGCAGGTCCCTGAAGCTAAGGACAGTGTCCCTGACCAGAGGAAGACTTTCAACCTACGCAATGCTCCCCGGAGGCAAGCTGGGCTTGGGGAAAGCCCTAACTGTGAAGCGCTGTCAATAAAAGCTTTAAAACCTCTTTGCATAAGCATATTTCAGTAGGGCTCTGCTTTGAAGCCAGCCTGCTGCTTAGGTCGAGGGGTGAGTAAAGCCTGTCTTGCCTTCAGAACACTGCCGGCCCCCGGGGAGCTTTTTATTTCCTTTAAGCACCTTGTAGTTAAATTTTTAGTCATTGTTTGCTTTCTTCCTGCGCGCACCCAGCCCCCGGTGACCCCCAGCGCTTCCCCGGCCTTTGGCTCTTCAGTGCAATTCCTCCTGTCTCATTGAGTTGTCTGATTTCTTATCCTTGATTAATACAAGTACAGACAAAACTCCCATCCTTGGGGTTTTTAATTGGAAGGTTGATTGCCTTTTCTCCTTTGCTTGCACACTTTCCAGCTCTTTAGCTTCCTTGGGGTCCGCAGACAGAGTTTCAATCTCTCCCCTCGTGTTCGCCGTCGTGTTCTTGATCTTTGTTTGCTTGGGGCTCGGCTCCTTCTAATATAAGTATTAGGCATCTTGCCATTTCAGATGACAGATCAGCTCTTTGATGTGTCTAATTATGATGGAGAGGGGGCAGAGAAAGCAGGACCTCCTGAAGCCAGGATAAATTTGCTTGTCCATATGCACTCGGAGCAGCAGCGCGTCCCTCTGCTTTCCCTCTCTGGCGTGACAGCAGCTGAGACGCAAATCCTGCCCAGCCCGGAATGGGCCCATGAATATCCTCTCAAAGGGAAGTTTTTACATTTGAACCTGTGTAATTTGAAAGAGGGAAGCTGGCAGAAGCTGGGGTGCCATTATGATAGGGAGGAGTAGCAGAATGGGGAGTTCTGCCTCAGCTTTGCATGGCAAAAGCAGAGGTGGCTGACTGAAAGCAATCTAGTGAGACGATCTTGTTCCTTCACCTCAACTAACTCCTTCTCTTGCTACCACAGTGACAATATCCATGTCAGTGCTTTGCAAAAGTCACCAAGTTCAGCTTCTCAGCACCTTTCTATGCTGAATATTTGGTTCAGTGCTATGGGTGCTGTCGGGAGAGAAAAGGGCTGCAGCTCTGAGAGCAGGAAGCTTCGGAGCCCACTGGGATTGGGTCTTACTCTTAGCTAAGTGAGACATTTTCAGAGCATCCCATCCCAAGTTCTTTTTCTTTGGGTGAGAACCAAATTTGTGGTAAAGCAGGAACTGGATTGACTCTGGAGTATATGACAAGCAGACCTGAACTTAACTCAGAGTGGTCTAGAAGGTTACTAAACAGCCCTGTTTCATGAGTGAAGAGAAGCTGCCTTGCTGTGAGTGAAGAGTGAAGAGAACCAGCCTTCTGTGAGTGAAGAGTGACTAGAACC
>VWZE01008008.1:3835-17398 GCA_013396675.1 Eubucco bourcierii
CTCCACAACCTCCCTGGGCAACCTGTGCCAGTGTCTCACCACCCTCACTGCAAACAACTTCTTCCTAACATCCAGTTTCAATCTCCTCTCTGCCAGTTCAAACCCATCCCTCCTTCTCTTGTCATTACAAGACCTTGTCAATAGTCCCTCCCCAGCCTTTCTGTAGCCCCCTTCAGATCTTGGAAGGCCACTCCAAGGTCTCCTGGAAGCCTTCTCTTCTCTGGGCTACAGAGCCCCAACTCTCTCAACCTGTCCTCACAGCAGAGCTGCTGCAGCCCTCTCAGCATCTTGGTGGCCTCTTCTGGACTGGCTCCAACACTTCCATGTCCTTCCTGTGCTGGGGGCTCCAGAACTGCACACAGGACTGCAGGTGGGGTCTGAGGAGAGCAGAGTAAAGGGAGAGTCAAGCTAATAACTATCATCTGTGGAAGGAGGAAGATCATAATCTTTTAAATATTCTTTCAGAAAGTCCCCCAATCTCAGGTGATTTGTACTTAGAATTTCTTTAAGTGCAGGCAAAACTTAAGGCCTGGTTTCTTAAGTGCACACTTAGATAGGTAGATCTCAGTGAATCATTCATGAGCATAGGCTTTGGTGGGAGTGTTAGAGAGAATTCTGAAGGGCAGCCCCATTTTTAATAGATATGGTTATCTATTTCTGCAACAGGCAAACCTGTTTCAGTTAAAATCTGTGCTTATATTTGCCTCCATCTGGATACCCTGCTTTGTGAGCCTTCCTTTTCCCCCTCCTTCTTTTTTTTTTTTTTTTTCCCCTCATTCTAAAGGCAGTTTGGCAGAAATGTCAGTGTTAAATAACTAAATACCTTCCAATAGTATCAACTATGAGAAGAAAGCTGAACTTCCAACTCCTTCAGTTTGCATGAGTTGTGGAAGCTCAGTGATCATTTGGAGAAGTGGTTGGCATAACTCTTGCTTGTTCTTCCTCATGATGCATTTAACTTTAGAGCTGCTTTTATGGCTATGGTATTCTTCTGTGCCTGACTGATTATGAGCCTTGCAGTATCTGAAGGGGGCTACAGGAGTGCTGGGGAGGGACTACTGGTAAGGTCTTGTAATGACAGGATGAGGAATGATGGGTTTGAAGTGTCAGAGGGGAGATTGAAAGTGGATGTTAGGAAGAAGTTGTTTGCAGTGAGGGTGGTGAGACACTGGCACAGGTTGCCCAGGGAGGTTGTGGAGCACAGAAGCACAGAATGGGATCAAAAATCACATTCTGTGTTTCTGTGCTCCACAAGCTCCCTGGAGGTGTTCAAGGCCAGGTTGGATGAGTCCTTGAGTGACCTGTTCTAGTGGGAGATGTCCCTGCTTGTGGCACAGGGGGGTTGGAACTGGCTGAGTTTTGAGGTCCCTTCCGATCTAGACCATTCTATGATTCTATGAAAACCTAAAACCTGCTGAGTTTATGAAAGAAAGTTCACAGAATTATAGAATCACAGAATGCTCTGGGTTGGAAGGGACCTCCAAAGCTCATCTAGTCCTCCCCTCAAGTCAGCAGGGACATCCTCCACTAGATCAGGTTGTTCACAGCCCTGTCCAGCCTCACCTTGAATATTTCCAGGGATTGGGCCTCAACCACCTCCCTGGACAACCTTTTCCAGCATTCCACTATCCTCATGGCAAAGAACTTGTTCATCACATCCAATCCCAATTTGCTCTGCTGTAGTCTGAAGCCATCGCCCTCCTTCTGTCACTGCAGAGCTTTGCAAATAGTCTTTCTCCATCCTTCTTGTAGCCCTCTTCAGGTACTGGTAGTCTGCTATTATGTCTCCTCCAAGCCTCCTCTCCTCCAGGCTGAACACCCCCAGCTCCCTCAGCCTATCCTCATAGCAGAGGAGCTCCAACTCCCTGATCATTTTTGTGGCCTCCTCTGGACCTACTCCATCAGTTTCATGTTCTTCCTTTATTGAGCATTGCAGAGCTGGATGCAGTACTCCAGGTGAGGTCTCACCAAAGCAATGTGGCAGAATCACCTCTCTTGATCTGCTGGTCACACTACTTTTGATGCAGCCCAGGATGTGATTTGCCTTCTGGGAAGTTCTTAGAGCTCTGAAAGCCTCTTTACCTTTTCACATTTACATAGTGGTTTGTTGTTGTGTAAGGCTGAAGAAGAAGAATTCCTTGGGGAACTGGAACATCTGCAGCTCTGGAATCTGAAGCTGTAGCTAATGTATTTTCTGCAAACCATCAGATAAATGCAGCAGGTTGGCAGTGGTTTTCCACAGTTAAGCATTTGTGATGTGTAAAGGAGTAGCTGACTGTTTCAAAGCAGCCGTAGCCACCCCACTGAGTGGGCAATCAAACAGCTCCTCCTCAACCTTCTCCTCCCCAATTCCATGGACATGTTTTAATTAATGCCTCACATTGCTCAAGTCCTTTTATGCAATTACATGATAAATTATTCAACTTCTGATGCTAAGTTTTGGGCTGATGTTAAATCAAAGGATATAATCAAAGTGATTAAACACTGTTTAATAGATTTACCACTGCAGCTTTTACT
This sequence comes from Eubucco bourcierii, assembly GCA_013396675.1. Taxonomy (NCBI): domain Eukaryota; kingdom Metazoa; phylum Chordata; class Aves; order Piciformes; family Ramphastidae; genus Eubucco; species Eubucco bourcierii. Next base: position 6,353 of record VWZE01008008.1, read on the forward strand.
CACTTTAAATATATATATATATATATATATTTTAATTGACTTTTGGTGCTTATGAAAGTGGCCCGCCAAGAACCATTTCCTCAAAAGGCTCTTGAGTAAGTTTATGACTTATTATACAGTTCTGTATGCACTATGGATCATATTTCAAAAACAAAACCCCCTAGATTAAAAGGAATTAAGTGGCATTAAGCATAACCCATCCCTGGGACTTAAAAAACTTAATATAACTTAAATAAGCAACTCTAAGACTCTTTGTAACCTCAACTTTACAGCCACAGGATTTCCAGAGTCAGACTCCACACTTGAAAAAGAGCATTTCATCTGTTTCTTAAAGATAAAGATACCTGCTACAACTACTCAGCATTGCAGTGTAAAGCAAATACTAACCAATTGTTTTGGGTTTTTTTTTCTCTTGTGAGCCACCTGAGGACTGTTGCTACTCAGTCTCATTTTACATTTTCTCTGCAGAACTTTTCTTTGGATAGTTCTTATGGCTGTGAGCAAATAGAATCAGAGTGGTAGAATGATAGAATGATAGAATGGTAGAATGATAGAATGGTCTGGGTTGGAGGGGATCTCCAGTGGTCATCTAGACCAATAACTCCCTGAAGTCAGCAGTGACATCCCCAAGTAGATCAGGTTGCCCAGAGCCCTGTCCAGCCTCACCTTGAATATCTCCAGACATGGGGCCTCAACCACCTCCCTGGGCAACTTGTCCCAGTGTTCCACTACCCTCATGGTAAAGAATTTGTTCCTCACATCCAATCTCAGTCTGCTCTTCTCTAGTCTGAAGCCACTGCCCTCATCCTGACCCTGCAGGCCTTTATATAAAAGTCCCTCCCCATCCTTCTTGCTTCTCCCCTCAGATACTGGAAGGTTGTTATTAGGTCTCCCTCAAGCCTCCTCTTCTCCAGGCTGCACACCCCCAGCTCCTTCAGCCTGTGCTCATAGCAAAGCTGTTTTAATCCCCCAGTCATTTTTGTGGCCCTCCTGTGGATCTGCTCCATCAGCTCCATGTCCTTCCTGTGTTGAGGGCTCCAGAACTGGATGCAGCACTCCAGGAGAGGTCTCAGCAGAGCAGAACAAAGTGGCAGGAACCCCTCTCTCCATCTCTGGCCTTGCTGCTTTGAATGCAGCCCAGGTTGCAATTGGCCTTCTGTGCTGCAAGCTCACGCTGCCTGCTCTTGTCCAGCTTCTCATCCATCTGCACCCCCGAGTCCCTTTCCACAGAGCTGCTTTCTCTCACCTCCTCCCCCAGTCTGTATTGATAGTGAGGGCTTCTCTGGCCCAGGTGCAGAACCCTGCACATACTCTATTGAGCACATGAGATTCACCTGGTCCCACCTCTCCAGCTTATTGGGGTAGGATAGGATAGTAAGATAGGATGCAGGAGAACTACTCCATCAGTTTAACTTTGTGTTCCCACTCTAACTGGCTGGGTGCAGCATATTCTGTGTTACTGAGGAAGTGAACATCACAGAGTGTGGGGGGAAAGATGCAATTCATATCAGTGACTAAGATCTAAGGAGAAGATCTTCAGTGCTGCAGTTGTCACATTTCTGTGACAGCTTCTGGTTTTCTGCTTGTGTGCAACTAACAGGAGAATACGACCCAGTGTTGTACTCAGATAATCCATAGTAAGAGTCAGGAGATAAAAGCACAATGGACATAGAATCATAGAATGTGTTGGATTGGAAAGGACCTTCAAAGGACATCTAGTCCAACCCTCCTGCAGTAAGCAAGGACATCTTTAGCTCTGTATCTATCTATGGATACAGTATGTCTGAATTGGTTTATTTGCTTCCATATCTTAAGGCAGGTCATCCTTCATACGTACCAGTGAGAGGCATTCTGATTTACTGGCAAATATGAAATGACAATAATATCCTACCTGATTTCCCATCTTATTCTATAAACTACTCTCAGGGTCCCAGAGCCCTGGCACAGGCTACCCAGAGAGGTTGTGGAGTCTCCTTCTCTGGAGACATTCAAGACCTGTCTGGATGTGTTTCTGTGTAACCTGTGCCAGATTCTCTGCCCCTGCTCTGGTAGGGAGGTTGGACTGGATGATCTCCAGAGGTGTCTCCCAACCTCTAACACCCTGTGATCCTGTGAAAAGCTCATTTTGTGTTCTACTGCTCTCATTGTTGTGGTGCTGGCTTTGATTCTGGCTAATGAGTTTTACAAAGGCACAAAATGCCTTTCCAGCCCTGTCTGGATGTGTTCCTGTGCGACCTGCACTAGATTCTCTCCATCTGCTGTGGCAGGGGGGTTACACTTGAAGATTTCCAGAGGTACCCTCCAACCCCTAAAATCCTGTGTGATCCTGTGTGAGTTGTTTTATTGCTGCCATTTCTTAGGCAGGTCATCCTTCATCTCTAGCAGTGAAAGGTATTCTGATTTACTGGCAAATATGAAAATAAAATAATACAATATCTGACTTTGCAGCTTATTCTGTAAGACTAAGGTGTACAGAATAGAAAATGTTCTCTGGAACATCATTCCAGAAACTGTTTTTTACTTTTTTTTACTTTTCTTTTTTTCTCTAGTAGTTCCATTATCCTCTATTTTCATTCCCAGATATCACTCTGAAGTTGGCCAAGCAAAGGTAAAAGGCATTAACAGAACTCAGCAGAAATGGGAGTTGCCTCACAGTCAGACCAAAGTTTGCCTTTACTGCTAGCTAAGTACCACAGGACTGAGAAGTCAGAAATATTTTAATAGTAATATTGAGAATAATTTGAAGAAAAAGTTGTAGGTTCACCTCTCCTAACTTCTACTCATTTCTAATGCTTTTATATACAGATATATACACATACAAGACAAAGTACAGCTCCAGGCTGGGTAGGGAATGGCTGAGAGCACTCCTGAGGAACAGGACCTGGGGGTCGGGGGTGATGAAAAGCTCCAGATGAAGCTGCAGTGTGAGTGCAGCCCAGACAGCAACTGTGTGCTGGGCTGCAGCAAGAGCAGTGTGGGCAGCAGGGTAAGGGAGGGGATTCTGCCCCTTTGCTCTGCTCTCCTCAGACCCCACCTGGAGTCCTGTGTGCAGTTCTGGAGCCCCCAGCACAGGAAGGACATGGAAGTGTTGGAGTGGGTCCAGAGGAGGCCATGAAGATGCCAAGAGGGCTGCAGCAGTTCTGCTGTGAGGACAGACTGAGAGAGTTGGGGCTCTGCAACCTGGAGAAGAGAAGGCTTCCAGGAGACCTTGGAGTGGCCTTCCAAGATCTGAAGGGGGCTCCAGGAAGGCTGGGGAGGGACTATTGACAAGGACTTGAAATGCCAAGAGAAGGAGGAATTGGTTTGAACTGGCAAAGGGGAGATTGAAAGTGGATGTTAGGAGGAAGTTGTTTGCAGTGAGGGTGGTGAGACACTGGCACAGGTTGCCCAGGGAGGTTGTGGCTGCTCCCTCCCTGAAGGTGTTCAAGACCAGGTTGGATGAGGCCTTGAGGGAGCTGTGCTAGTGGGAGGTGTCCCTGCCTATGACAGGGGGTTGGAACTGGCTGAACTTTGGGGTCCCTTCCAACCTAAACCATTCTATGATTCTAAACAAGTAATATAATACTTCCTGCAGCACCATTTGTTCAAAGATTATCTATTAACTCTCAGACATTAATGAAGTTTCAGTCTATCCCTTTTTAACATATTTTCTTTCGGCAATATGAAACAAAAATGCTTTGTTTTCTCACTTTCCCAAAGTAGCAGACAACAATCTCTACTATTTTGCTCTAAGCAGCTTCCTGCCTGAAGAACTTTTATAAAATGAGATTTATTTTTTTTTCATGCTCTTAATATATCAAAAAAAAAAAAGTGAAAAGTTTCAAGTTTGGCAGGAAGCCTTTTTCATTTGAAGCAAAAGTCAACCTCCACACATTCACACCTGTGCTTGAAATAATAAAAAAAAAAATAAATGTAGTTACTTGGTAAAGCGATTTGGCTTCTCCATGTCTGAACTAAAGTTATATATCACTGTAAAGCAGATGTCTTTGAATAGAATCATAACATGGAGTAAGTGGGAAGGGACCTTGCAGATCATCTATTCCAATGCCCTTGCCATGGGCAGAGATACCTCTCATCTAGATTTGATTGCTCAAGGTCTCATCAAACCTGGTGTTGAGCACCTCCAGGAAGCTGGCAGTCATAACCCTGGGCAACCAATTCCAGAGTCTCACCACTCTTTGTGCTGGTTTGAGGCTAATTGGAATATTTTAATGGAGAAAATTCTATTATAGGCTGTGAAAAGCAAACACTGCTGATGTCTGCTTCACTCATAGGCTTGCTGAGATGTATAAGAAAAGAATAAAAAACACAGATAAGACACTCGGGCACAGACACTCTGGGGCTGTCTGGCTTCTTGCCTTCTCCTCTCTGCCAAGTATCCTCACTAATCACTTTCCTTCTAACCCCCCTGGCCCATCCTCCAAACTCACCTTGCACATAAACCAAACCCTGGGGGTAAAGGCAGAGAGGTGGAGAGAAGGTGGAAGGGTGGTTGGGAGCCCCTCCTGGGGTCTCTGATTGCTGGGAGGGGAATTGTGTTTCTGTATTCCCTTTAACTTGTCTATGTCTGTAACTATTCCTGTCTGTTGTGTCTATCTCTGCTTGCACATTGTGCTGAGCTGTAAATAGAGCTTCAGTCCTTAACTCCCAGCTGGCTGAATCTAGTCTGGGGGATTTTATAAAGTGTGGAGGGGCAGGGAAGTCCCAAACCATCACATCCTTGTACTGCAGAACGACCTCCAAAGATCCCAGTCTAAACCTACTCTCCCTCAGATTAAAACCAGTCCCCCTTGTTTAGTACAAAAATTCCCTCTCAAGCTTTCCTGTAGGATCCCTTCAGTTATTGGAAGGCAGCTCTAAGGTCTACTCCAGAGTCTTCTCTTCTCCAAGATGAACAACCCTAGCTCCCTCAGCTTATCACACAGTATCACAGGACGTTAGGGGTTGGAAGGGACCCAAAATGATCATCAATTCCAACCCCCCTGCCAGAGCAGGACCAGAAAATCCAGCTCAGGGCACACAGAACACATCCAGACAGGCCTGGATAGGCTCTAGAGAAGGAGACTCCACAACCTCTCTAGGCAGCCTGTGTCAGGGCTCTGGGACCCTTATAGTAAAGGAGTTCCCCCTTGTGTTGAACTGGAACCTCCTGTGCTGCAGCTTCCATCCATTGCTCCTTGTCCTATCCCAGGCAGCAGTGAGCAGAGCCTGTCCCCCTCTCCTGACCTCCAACCCTCATATATTTATAGACATTGATTAAATTCCCTCTCTGTCTTCTCTCCTCCAGACTAGGCAGCCCCAGGTCCCTCAACCTCTCCTCACCAGGCAGTGTTCCAGTCCCCTCATCATCCTTATAGCCCTCTGCTGGACCTTCTCCAGCAGATCCCTGTCCCTCTTCAATTGGGTAGCCCAAAACTGAAGGCAGGACTCAAGATGGGATCTCATCAGGCCAGAATAAGGGAGTGGAGAACCTCCCTGTATCTGCTGGACTCTAACCCTTAGATCATCTTTGTGGTCCTCCTCTGGACTCACTCCAGCAGTTTGATGTCCTTCCTATGACAGTGACATCAGAACTGGACACAATATCTGAGGTGGAGGTTCACAGGAGCAGAGTAAAGGAGAAGATTAACCTCTTTTGACCTTCTGCCCACTGATGTATTGGCCAGGAGCAGAAGACAGAATGGAAGGCATTAAATGTGCAATACAATGTGCCTATGTGTGCTTGGTTTACACTTGATTTCCTTATCACTATTGGAGTTAGATCTACTGATCAGACTAAAGAATGCTATTAAGATTTCTCTCTTTTTTTTTTTTAATTAAGAAAATAAAATATGCCTATTTGAAAAAAAGTAAAATTGGTCTAATTTAAAAAAAAGAATAATAAATTACATTCTTGATTCTCCTGATCCTAAGACAGAATTAAAACTCTCTTCATTGTGTCTGGCACTATCCATACAACACAAAATGAAATGCTGATAACTTCTCACATAAATTTAATGTATCATAAATCTAGAGGCTGAAAATTTTCAACCAGCAACAAATCAGAAAGGAACTCTCTGAGAAGTTCTGATACAATTTAGTGCTTTGATAATTTCTTGGAATGTAGGTTTTTCTACAGCTTTTTTTCCTTGCCAGATTCGAGTGGTGGGGGTGGGGGTTGGACTGGATGACCTTTGAAGTCCCTTCCAAACCCAGCCCATGATTCTAGGAAATTGTAGTGTCCAAAGTAATGCCATATTCAGAGTTTGATTCTTAAATCTGTGTGCACTCTCAGGGAACTTATCCTCTGTAAAGAATCTCTTCAGGCTATTTGGAAATGCAATTTCCTTTTCCCCCCCAAAACATCAAAAGGTTGCTGTAAATCACACTACACATTTCACCAGGTCCTCTGTCTGAAAGTGGGTTGGAAGAAAGAAAAATCTCTTTAATTGCACTCCTGCTACAGGAGTTCAATCACAATAATTAAAGGCCACCCTGCACCTACAGCAGAGTGACAACACAACTGGAATGGGGAGACAAATCCCAAGCACCCAAATCCAGACTAGGTGGGGAATGGCTGAGAGCAGCCCTGAGGAAAAGGACCATGGGGTCTGGGGTGATGAAAAGCTCCAGATGAGGCTGCAGTGTGAGTGCAGCCCAAACAGCAACTGTGTGCTGGGCTGCAGCAAGAGCAGTGTGGGCAGCAGGGCAAGGGAGGGGATTCTGCCCCTTTGCTCTGCTCTCCTCAGACCCCATCTGGAGTGCTGTGTGCAGTTCTGGAGCCCCCAGCACAGGAAAGACATGGAAGTGTTGGAGTGGGTCCAGAGGAGGCCATGAAGATGCTGAGAGGGCTGCAGCAGTTCTGCTGTGAGGACAGGCTGAGAGAGTTGGGGCTCTGCAGCCTGGAGAAGAGAGCCTTGGAGTGGCTTTCCAGTATCTGAAGAAGGCTAAATGAAGGTTGGCAAGGGACAAGGTCTGGTAATGACAGGGTAAGGAGGAATGGGTATGATCTGGCAGAGGAAAGGTTGAAATTGGATGTTTGGAAGAAGTTGTTTGCAGTGAGGGTGGTGAGACACTGGCACAGGTTGCCCAGGGAGGTTATGGAGCACAGAAGCACAGAATGTGATCTTGGATCACATTCTGTGCTTCTGTGCTCCACAAGCTCCCTGGAGGTGTTCAAGGCCAGGTTGGACAAGGCCTTGAGTGACCTGTTCTAGTGGGAGGTATCCCTGCCTGTGGCAGGGGGTTGCAACTGGCTGAACTTTGAGCTCCCTTCCAACCCAAACCATTCTATGATTTTATGAGTCAGCATCTGAAAGGGCTAGGAAATGAAAATCAAATTATTTGTAACGAATAAGCAAATTGCCATCACATCTAACATTCAGTTTTCATATCTACTGGTGTATTAACAGAGTTATTGATTGGATGCTTGAATTTATTCCAGTGACCTTCCCAGGACAAACACAATGACTTCAGGATAAGAATATTATTTATGTTTCAATATTTTTTTATACAGCACCTTGAGGAGTGGAGCATCAGTTTTTTATGTAGTGAGCCAAAATGAATTCTACTGAAATCCTCTCTGCACTACGCAGGTTTGAAATGATTTTTCTTTGAGTAGGAAGCAAATTTCTCCATCAATATTAAAAGCATCTCTGCACATAGAGGCTTTCTGTTAAAGATCCAGAATGTGAGGATTTTTCACCTCAACAATTTTTCTCTGGACAGTTCTTTTTTTTTGCTTTGCCCTGCAGGGCTCATATCAGAGAATATAAACACATAGTGTAAGAGGTGACTCAGAACTGGATCACTAAACAAAGATCCTAAATTCTCCTGAAGGACCTGAGGTTGTTCAGCCTGGAGAACAGGAGGCTCCAGGCAGGGTTAATAGCAGCCTGCCTACATGAAGGATGCAGAGAGACTGTTTGCAAAAACCTACAGAACAGGATGAGGGCAATGGCTTCAAACTAGAGAAGAGTGGATTGAGATTGGATGTTAGGAACAAGTTCTTGACTATGAGGGTGGTGGAACACTGAAACAGGTTGCCCAGGGAGGTGGTTGGGGCCATCCATGGAAATATTGAAGGTGAGGCTGGGCAGGGCTCTGGGCAACCTGATCTAGTTGAGGATGTCCCTGCTGAGTGCATAGGGGGTTGGACTGGATGAACTTAGGAGGTCTCTTCCAACCCAGACTGTTTTGTGATTCTGTGATTCCAAAGATGAATACAAGGTTCATTAATGTCATAAATCAGTGTCCAGTTCTGGGCCCCTCAGCTCAAGAAGGACCTCAGGGAACTGCTTGAGAAAATCCAGCACAGAGCCATAAAAATGATGGAGTGGAAGATCTTCCTCAGGAGGAGAACTTGAGGGAACTGGGACTGTGCTACTGGGAGAGGAGAAGCCTGAGAGTGACCTCAGTCGTGGGAATAAAGATGTGCAGGGTGAGTGCCAGGAGGCTGGAGCCAGGCTCTGCTGGGTGATGCCCAATGCCAGCACAAGGGCAATGAGGCCTTGAGTGACCTGTTCTGGTGGGAGGTGTCCCTGCCTATGGCAGGTGGTTGGAACTGGATGATCCTTGAGGTCCCTTCCAACCTTACCATTCTATGATTCTATGAATGGTGGAAGTTGAGGCATGGGAAGTTCTGTGGAAACATGAGGAGGATGTTTTTTCCCTGTGAAGGTAACAGAACCTTGGAAGAGGCTGCCCAGGGAGGTTGTGGAGTCTCCCACTCTGGACATACTGATTCCAGGATAACTCTTAACTAAGAATTTCATATATTTCTTAATCAGTATGAAAACTTCCTACTCAGAAGAACAGCAGAACAGCAGTAAAGGCTGTGGCAAGGCTGATCATGAAAGCAAAAGATTTAGAGAATTAATCAAGAGGAAACTGTGCAGTGCTCCATCCCTGAAGAAAAGGCAGGATACAATCCAGCTGTCTTTATTACAAACCTGCAAACATCTCTCTCAGTGGGCTGAAACATTGCTTACTATTTGATTCTATCTACCTTTTCCACCCACAGTTATCTGCTGGCAGGGAGCCTGAAGAGTATTTCAACCTTTCAGATCTCTGTTTACTAATGAACACACATTTCTTGGGTTGAAGCAAACACTATTAAAACTCCTTTTGAATTAAGAAGCATCTCAGAGGAAAACCTTGACAAAGGAGATGGAAATTTCTGGCAGGAATTTGCTTTTGTTCCTGCCCATAATTTTCATTCAAACAGGTGGGCAGCTCTAGCAGATGTATATTTACACCCATGGGGTTAGCAAGTGCCACATGCTTGGGATCACAAAGATGCTCAGAGGGCTGCTGCAGCTCTCCTGTGAGGACAGACTGAGAGAGTTGGGACTCTGCAGCCTGNAGGCACAGGTTGCCCAGGGAGGTTGTGGCTACTCCCTCCCTGGAGGTGTTCAAGACCAGGTTGGATGAGGCCTTGAGTGAGTTGTGCTAGTGAGAGGTGTCCCTGCCTATGGCAAGGGGTTGGAACTGAATTATCTTTGAGGTCCCTTCCAACCTTCCCATTCTATGATTATAGAATCATAGAATGGTTCTATAGATGGTTATAGATTATAGAATATATAGATTATATATTATATAGAATCTATGATTATAGAATCATAGAATGGTTCTAATCATAGAATCATATAGAAGCAGTACAGGGGCTCTGTCACTTTATCTGAACTTTGACAGAACTTCTTTTTTTTTGGTTTTTTTTTTTGTTTGTTTGTTTTGGGTTTTTTTGGTTTTTTTTTTGTGAGAGGCTTCCCTGCCTGTGCTGGGGAGGTTGGAGTAGATGATCTCTGAGGTCCCTTCCAAACTAAACCATTCTGTGACTCTGTGAGAACATCCAAGGTTTAGCCTCCAAGAAGAGAGGCTCTCCATTAATATTTCTGGAGAGTGGATTCAGTGGCATTTTGAAACGTATATCACCTTTCAATTTATCATCTTTGGCTTTGGAATCTCGGAAAGTAAAGAAGAAACTTAATCAAAATCTTACAGAACATGTTTCTTGTCCTCATAAATAATCTGAAGATAACATATTGCCACCTCAGGCCTCTTTTATCAGCATCAACCAAGCATCTGGGGTCTGATCCAAAATGTATTAATGTTGAGTCTTTCTGTTGACTTTGGCTGACTTGAATTTGATATATGTCTCTGTTTATGGATTCATGAGGACTGAAAAGGAAAATTACACACACACACACACACACATATATTCAATACATATTCAGGACCCCTCGTGCTTTGCTTTTAACATCCTATTTTCCTTCAAGATTGCCATTAATCAATAGCTGAGCATAAAGTGTGTTTTTCTACATTTTAGGGTTCCTTTTGAGCTCCAGAGTTTTCCATCAGCATAAAAAGTCAAAATCTAGAGAGTCTAGAAAAAGAAAAAAAAAAAAAAAAAAGCTTCCCCAGATCTGAAATGTCTAAGGAAGGATTGGATGTAGCACTTTGTGCCATGGTCTGGTCAGTGTGGTGGTGTTAGGTCATAGGCAGGCTGGACTTGAGGATCTCAGAGGTCTGTTCCAACCACAATAATTCTGTGATCCTGTAAATATAATGGTTTGAGAATTCCTCTAAGATAAAGCATGAATGTTTTGATCTTGCTCTCTTTTCAGTTTTCATAAATCAATTGTGTTCAGAGGAAAACCTCACATCAAAATTCATAACTGCTCCTGATTAGAATCTCAGGGGCTGTAACACTGCAAAACTGCATTGACTTCAATAAAGGAAAACCCTTCATGGAGACAAAGAGTTTGAAGTGTAAGGTCCTGCACCTGGGTAGGCACAATCCTAAGCACAAATCCAACCTGGGTGGGGAATGGCTGAAAGCACTCCTGAGGAACAGGACCTGGGGGTCTGGGGTGATTAAAAGCTCCAGATGAGGCTGCAGTGTGAGTGCAGCCCAGACAGCAACTGTGTGCTGGGCTGCAGCAAGAGCAGTGTGGGCAGCAGGGCAAGGGAGGGGATTCTGCCCCTTTGCTCTGCTCTTCTCAGACCCCACCTGCAGTCCTGGGTGCAGTTCTGGAGCCCCCAGCACAGGAAGGACATGGAAGTGTT
>VWZE01008008.1:26105-46611 GCA_013396675.1 Eubucco bourcierii
TCAATCTCCCCTCTGCCAGTTCAAACCCATTGCCCCTTGTCCTGTCATTGCAAGCCCTTGTCAATAGTCCCTCCACAGTCTTCCCGTAGCTCCCTTCAGATCCTGAAAGGCCACTCTATGGTCTCCTGGAAACCTTCTCTTCTCCAGGCTGCACAGCCCCAACTCTCTCAACCTGTCCTCACAGCAGAGCTGCTGCAGCCCTCTCAGCATCTTGGTGGCCTCCTCTGGACCCACTCCAACACTTCCATGTCCTTCCTGTGCTGGGGGCTCCAGAACTGCACACAGGACTCCAGGTGGGGTCTGAGGAGAGCAGAGCCAAGGGGCACAATCCCCTCCCTTGCCCTGCTGCCCACACTGCTCTTGCTGCAGCCCAGCACACAGTTGCTGTCTGGGCTGCACTCACACTGCAGCCTCATGTTGAGCTTTTCATGTGATTCTATGATTCTGTGATTACTGTATTTTTTAATAAAATACTTAACTGCATGTAAAAAACTTCCAAGCTGAAAGTCAGGATATAAACCCACCCATCTCTGCATGTGTATATTTGCACAAACCATTAACATACCTTATGGCCACAGTGAAGGAACCAAGATCATTATGGAAGCAGCTCCTTGTTAGAAGTCTCACCTTTAAATCCAAACTGAGACCTGGCCTGATTGTGCATGAGTCACAGAGGATTGTAATTCTTCTCTTCCTAATTAAACTCGTTTTCTGATTTCATTTGATATGCAAAGGTCTTCATCATCTTCTGCAGTTCCCTAGTTTAGTGCTGCACTCCTAACACAGCAAAAGAAACAGAAGAATTGAGGGGGGTGGGGTGGGTGGGTGTGGAGAGGACTGTAGAGTAGAGTGAGAATGCTGCAGTTTCAATTATCTTTACTGCCATAATTACATAAAAATAATCAATCTCTGAACATCATCATTTCATAAAACAAGAATATTTTAAGCTGCTGCAACTCTTAGTTTAACAAGAGACCAGGATGTTTTTATTGAATATTAAAAAAAGAAAAACCAAACCAAAACAGACAAACCCCAAAACAAACAAACAAAAAAATATCCACAACCTTCTCCCCCACCCCCCCAGAATTCAGCATCTATGGAAGATGTTTTCTGTCCTTTCTCAGCAAAGAGGTACAGCACTCACTGTTCTTGTGACAAGAGACAATGTCTTGTTTTAATCAGATGTTCTACTGAAACTTGACTGCTGTTTGTTACAACACCAAGGTATGCACAGAATGTTAGGGATGGGAGGGACCTTGAAAGATCACCCAGGCCAATCCCCTCCACCCCAGCCAGGGTAGGATCACCTAAAGCAGGTCACAAAGCAATGCATCCAGGTGGATTTTGGATGTCTCCAGAGAAGGAGACTCCACAACCTCCCTGGGCAACCTGTTCAAGTTTTCTGCCACCTTCATAGTGAAAAAGTTTTTCCTTGTGTTCACAGGGAAGCTCTTGTGCTCCAGGTTACACCCACCTCCTTGTTCTATCACTGGGCAACTCTGAGCAGAACCTGGCTCCAGCCTCCTGACACTGCCCTGCACATCTTTATCACCATGAATAAGGTCACCTTTCAGGCTGCTCCTCTCCAGGCAGCCCAGTCCCAGCTCCCTCAGGCTTTCCTCACAAGGAAGAAGTTCCACTGCCTTCAGTACCTCTGTGGATCTGTGCTGGACTCTTTCAAGCAGTTCCCTGAGATCTTTTTTAATTGAGTGGCCCAGAACCGAACTCAATATTCCAGATGTCAGTATTCCTCCAGGGTAAGGGCAGAGGATTCTGCCCCTTTGCTCTGCTCTCGTCAGACCCCACCTGCAGTCCTGTGTGTAGTTCTGGAGCCCCCAGCACAGGAAGGACATGGAAGTGTTGGAGTGGGTCCAGAGGAGGCCACCAAGATGCTGAGAGGGCTGCAGCAACTCTGCTGTGAGGACAGGCTGAGAGAGTTGGGGCTCTGCAGCCTGGAGAAGAGAAGGTTTCCAGGAGACCTTGGAGTGGCCTTCCAGGATCTGAAGGGGGCCTACAGGAAGGCTGGGGAGGGACTATTGCCAAGGTCTTGCAACAACAGGACAAGGGGCAGTAGGTTTGAACTGGCAGAGGGGAGATCAAAACTGGATGTTAGGAGGAAGTTGTTTGCAGTGAGGGTGGTGAGACACTGGCACAGGTTGCCCAGGGAGGTTGTGGCTGCTCCCTCCCTGGAGGTGTTCAAGGCCAGGTTGGAAGAGACCTTGAGTGACCTGTGCTAGTGGGAGGTGTCCCTGCCTATGGCAGGGGGTTGGAATCAGATGATCCTTGAGGTCCCTTCCAACCTTACCATTCTATGATTCTGTGATTCCCAAGTGGTCTTCTGCCAGTTCAGGCCTTCTGTGCATGCTGTAATCAAAGCTGGCATATGAAAATACATATGTCTTCACTGGGTAAAGTTCAGAAATGATCAGCTCTAGATCATCTCATGCAGGCATCACTGAAAGCAAATGTTTAAACAAAGATCAATGAAACAACTACTGTTACTAAACACTTTTTTTGTGTGTGTGTGTGTGAGCTAGACTTGCCAAATACAATGCCTTGAGAATCCTCCTGATGCAGAAAAAAGAATTTCTCTACTCCTAGTAAGGCATTTGAAGCCTCTTTAGAGTAGAATATGAGTAAATCTGCAAAGGGAAATACTTCATTCTGAGGACCTGAAATCTATATTATGTATGGTTTTCAGACTTGTAGTCCCTATATGGCTGAATGGCCATGAGTGGGTGTTAAGCATGAAGTGCACCCTTCCATCTTCCAGTTTTAGTTTAACCTGGAAGCAAATAAATTCAGAAGCTCTCTTTGAAGCTAACTGAAAAACAGCATGGGCAATTTCTCTCAGAAAATGAGTTCTGATGTGAACTGTAATACACCCAAGAGTTACCCTGAATTGTTCTTTGTAAGAAGAAGCAAACTACTCTCAAAGTACAAAAAAAAGAGAAAGCTCTGGAGAGATCTTTTGGTGGCCTTGCAGTACCTTGCCTACAAGAAAGGACCTTTTACAAGAGCTTGTAGTGATAGGATGAGAGGGAACGGCCTGGAGATTGAGGAGGGGAGATTTAGCCTGGAGATTAGGAAGAAATTCTTTCCAGTGAGGGTGGTCAGACACTGGCACAGGTTGCCCAGGGAGGTTGTGGCTACTCCCTCCCTGGAGGTGTTCAAGGCCAGGTACAGCTAAGCCCATTTGAGAGTCCTTCCTGCCCATAGCAGGGAGGTTGGAGTAGATGATCTCTAGGGTCCCTTCCAGTCTAAGACATTCTAGGATCCTACACTCAGCAGGCTGAAGCACCTCTGCTATGAGGACAGGCTGAGGGAGCTGGAGGTGTTCAGTCTGGAAAAGAGAAGGCTCTGGGGAGACTTAATTGCACCATCCAGTACTTGATAGAGGACCTGCAAGGAGCCTGCAAAGGGACTGTTTGCAAAGGCCTGTAGTGACAGGATGAGGGCAATGGCTTCAAATTAGAGAAGAGCAGATTGAGATTGAATGTTAGGAAGAAGTTCTACNCAGTTAAGCCCATTTGAGAGTCCTTCCTGCCCATAGCAGGGAGGTTGGAGTAGATGATCTCTAGGGTCCCTTCCAGTCTAAGACATTCTAGGATCCTACACTCAGCAGGCTGAAGCACCTCTGCTATGAGGACAGGCTGAGGGAGCTGGAGGTGTTCAGTCTGGAAAAGAGAAGGCTCTGGGGAGACTTAATTGCACCATCCAGTACTTGATAGAGGACCTGCAAGGAGCCTGCAAAGGGACTGTTTGCAAAGGCCTGTAGTGACAGGATGAGGGCAATGGCTTCAAATTAGAGAAGAGCAGCTTGAGATTGAATGTTAGGAAGAAGTTCTACACCATGAGAGTGGTTGAGGTCTGGAACAGGTTTCCCAAGGAGGTGGTTGAGGTCCCATCCCTGGAGATATTCAAGGTGAGGCTGGGCAGGGGTGTGGGCAGCCTGATCTAGTGGAGGATGTCCCTACTGAGTGAAGAGGGAGTTGGACTGGATGAACTTTGGAGGTCTCTTCCACCCCGAGTGATCCTATGATACTATGACTCAAGTTGCCTTCAATCTAGTATTGCTTCCTAGTGATTAGAGATGCCCAGTGTCATGGTGGTGAGCATGAAGAGTGGGAACATGAATGATATTTGTGTTGTGATTCAGCTGCATCTTGCCATTGCCCTGTCGTACCTGCATTTTAATTTCAGCACACTGCTTGTATCACTGTTACATCCAAATCCTGTGTTGTGGTCAGTAAATCTGACAGAATCACAGAATGTTAGAGGCCAGAAGGGATCTCCAAAGCTCATCCAATCCAATGCACTACCAGAGCAGGATCACCAAGAGCAGATCATACAGGAATACATCCAGGCAGGTTTTGAGTATCTCCAGAGATGGAGACTCCACAACCCATCTGGGTAGCCTGTTCCAGGATTCTGTCACCCTCACAGGGAAAAAATTCCTCCTCACATTCCCATGGAACTTCCTATGCCTCATTTGCCTCTTGTGCTGGCATTGGGCATCACTCAGCAGAGCCTGGCTCCAGCCTCCTGCGCATCTTTGTCCCCATGACTGAGGTCACTCTCAGGCTGCTCCTCTCCCAGCAGCACAGCCCCAGCTCCCTCAGGCTCTCCTCCTAAGGAGGATCTTCCACTCCACTTAAGCATCATTTTTGTGACACTGTGCTGGACTCTATCAAGCATTTCCCTGAGGTCCTTTTTGAACTGAGGGGCCCAGAACTAGACACAATATTCCAAATGCAGCCTCAGCAGGGCAGAGTAGAAGAGAAGAACCTCTCTTGACCTACTAACCACTAAATTTGGTATTGCAGGTTAATACCTACTCACATGAATGAATGTTTCTCTGAAAGAACCTGAGCAGAAAGTATTGGACTGTGACAAGACAGCAGAGCATAAAATCTGTTTGGTTTTGGGGTTTTTTTTGCCTCAGTTTGGTGTGAATTTTAATTCCCTCAGCATATCTTCAATCAACCCATGACAGAGGTAGTCACTACTGCTCTTATTTGAATCTGTGATGAATTTCTCTGGTAACCTTACCCTCAATTTGATCATCTGCACATCCAAAGTAATTGCAGCTTGGATTGAAATTGAAAAGATGCTTTTAAAAAGTACAATTATACACACATATTGCTGCCCTACTCTGTTATCTTCATCAATAAAAGGGTTCATTTACATCAACAGCGTGAAAGTCAAACAGGCGCTCGGAGGAGAAGTGTGACGAATAAAAAAGAAAACCACCTCAGCTGCTAACGTGAGTAAAGCTTTGTCACAAGAATAGCCTCACCAAATCCAATAAGGTTTCCTTTTACTCATCCAAATGTCATCTGGATTAAATTTTGCCCTGGCTGCAGAGGATAATATCTGAAAGATCAGCTTGTGGATGCTGACAGCTTTCGTTTTGTTCGGAATGCATCTGGCGTTGAAAGATATTCAAGCAGAGGAATAAAGGAATTAATTGCATGATTCTGCTTCTCCTCTGGTTAATTACATATATACATTAATCACCTTGCTGTGGGATTTTTTTTTTTTTCCCCCTGTTAAAAGCTCTACAAAATGACTGGCAGCAAAGTTACTGTGGAAATCATAGAATCATAGAATGGTAAGGTTGGAAGGGACCTCAAGGATCATCTAGTTCCAACCCCCTGCCATAGGCAGGGACACCTCCCACTAGCACAGGTTACTCAAGGCCTCATCCAATCTGGCCTTGAACACCTCCAGGGAGGGAGCATCCACAACCTCCCTGGGCAACCTGTTCCAGTGCCTCACCACCCTCACTGTAAAGAACTTCCTCCTAACATCCAGTCTAAATCTCCCCTCTGCCAGTTTAAGTCCACTGCCCCTTGTCCTGTCATTGCAGGACCTTGTCAATAATCCTTCATTGCAGGACCTTGTAAATAATCCTTCGTCAGCCTTCCTGTAGGCCCCCTTCAGATACTGGAAGGCTACTATCAGGTCCCCTGGAAGCCTTCTCTTCTCCAGGCTGAAGAGCCCCAACTCCCTCAGCCTGTCCTCATAGGAGAGCTGCTCCAGCCCTCTGATCATCTTTGTGGCCCTCCTCTGGACCCGCTCCAACACTTCCATGTCCTTCCTGTGCTGAGGGTTCCAGAACTGCACACAGTACTCCAGGTGGGGTCTGACGAGAGCAGAGTAAAGGGGCAGAATCCCCTCCCTTGCCCTGCTGGCCACGCTTCTCTTGATGCAGCCTAGGACTCGGTTGGCTGTCTGGGCTGCATGTGCACACTGCAGGCTCATGTTGAGCTTTTCATCAACCCAGACTCCAAGGTCCTTTTCCTCAGGGCTGCTCTCCAGCCATTCACCACCCAGCCTGTATTTGTGCTTGGGATTGTGCCTACCCAGGTGCAGGACCTTACACTTGGCCTTATTGAATTTCATCAGGTTGGCCTGGGCCCAACTCTCCAGCCTGTCCAGGTCCCTCTGGATGGCATCCCTGCCCTCTAGCAAGTCGACTGTGCCACACAGCTTGGTGTCATCTGCACACTTGCTGAGGGTGCACTGATTCCTCTGTCCATGGCACTGACAAAGATGTTAAACAGCACTGGTCCCAGCACTGACCCCTGAGGGACACCACTTGTCACTGGTCTCCAGGTGGACATTGTGCCGTTGATCGCCACTCTCTGGGTTCGACCATCCAGCCAATTCCTTATCCAGCGAGTGGTCCATCCATCAAGTGGCTTGTTACAGAAATGTTCTTATTTTTGCTATAAAATATATTTATGTATTTATAGCAATATATATATATATATATATACTATTCTATGATTTAACAGACATTGATAACCTGTCTCATCTATTTGGAATTAATTGATACTTGTAATTGTAGGTTGCCTGGGAAAATACTCATTTGTCTTTTAGGCTTGTTAACTGATAATTTTGCTGTATGGGCTTTGTGTGATTAATCATTTCCTATAAACAGTTTTGATGCCATTCATAAGGTTCTGAGTAGAATCATGTTCCACTGCCCCCTCACCTGTTACTTGTCGCAGAATCACACAATATTAGGTGTTGGAAGTGCCCTTTAGAGATGATTGATCCCAAACCCTGTGCCAGAGCAGGATCACCTAGCGTAGGTCACAAAGGAACACATTCAGGTAGGCATTGAGTGTCTTCACAGAAGGAGACACCACAACCTCTCTGGGCAACCTGCTCCAGGGCTCTGGCACCTTCAGAGTGAAAGAAGTTTTTCCTTGTGCCCTCATGGAATCTTCTATGTTCCACCTTGAACTCATTGCTCCTTGTCCTATCATAGAATCATAGAATCACAGAATCACAGAATGGTAAGGTTGGAAGGGACCTCAAAGATCATCCATTTCCAACCCCCTGCCATAGGCAGGGACACCTCCCACTAGCACAGCTCACTCAAGGCCTCATCCAATCTGGCCTTGAACACATCCAGGGAGGGAGCATCCACAACCTCCCTGGGCAACCTGTTCCAGTGCCTCACCACCCTCACTGCAAAAAACTTCCTCCTAACATCCAGTTTCAATTTCCCCTCTGCCAATTTAAAATCATTCTTCCTCATCATCTCATTCCAAGCCCTTGTCAATAGTCTCTCCCCAGCCTTCCTGGAGCCCCCTTCAGATCCTGGAAGGCTATTCTAAGGTCTTCTGGAAGCCTTCTCTTCTGCAGGCTGCAGAGCCCAAATTTTCTCAACCTGTCCTCAGAGCAGAGCTGCTACAGCCCTCTGAGCATCTTTGTGGCCTCCTCTGGACCCTCTCCAACACTTCCATGTCCTTCCTGTGCTGGGGGTTCCAGAACTGCACACAGGACTTCAGATGGGAATGTCACCCAGCAGAGCCTGGCTCCAGCCTCCTGACACTCGCCCTGCACATCTTTATTACCATGACTGAGGTCACCCTCAGGCTCCTCCTCTCCAAGCAGCACAGCCTCAGCTCCCTCAAGCTCTCCTCACAACAAAGATGTTCCACTCCCTTCACCATCTCTGTGGCTCTGTGCTGGACACTTTCAATCAGTTCCCCAAATTCCTTGTACTGATGGCCCCAGAACTGGACACAATATTCCAGATGTGGCTTCACCAAGACAGAGTAGATGGGAAGGAGAACCTACTCACCACAACCCTTCTGTCACACACCAGGATTCCATTGGCTTTCTTGACCTCAGGGGCACATTGCTAGCTCATAGGCATCCTTTTCAGGCTGGTGAATTCTATTCTGTTAATTCTTTCTGATCCCACCTTTGTTTCTCTCCCCTGTTCTGTTCTCTATCTGAATATCTGTTCTGCATGTCATAGTGTTCCAAGCTGTTTTCTGTGATGCATGCTAGATC
The DNA here is from genome assembly GCA_013396675.1 of Eubucco bourcierii. Classification (NCBI taxonomy): domain Eukaryota; kingdom Metazoa; phylum Chordata; class Aves; order Piciformes; family Ramphastidae; genus Eubucco; species Eubucco bourcierii. The sequence goes on from VWZE01008008.1 coordinate 34,425, forward strand.
CATATCTAATTAAGAGACAGTGCACAGCAGAGCAACAGGGTAATGAACCATGGGAAGGGCTTGCTCTGAGCAAATTTTCAGTTGCTTAGTGTCACAATGTGGCACAGTGAACATAAAGACCATTCACTAGAAGTAAATTTTATATATTAACACCACGAAAAAGCAGAGAAACATAGCAAGTTGTTCACCACAAAATGCCCTGAAGAAACCTAATGGGCACAATTCTGTCTCTGACAAGGTATCTGTCATCGTAAAGAATTCCTTCTACAGCCTGTGGAACCACCAGCATGTGTTTGATGCACACACAGAGTTTAAGATGCATGAATTTGTACTGTGGATTGAGACATTGGGACAGGCTGCCCAGAAAGGTTGTGGATGCTTACTCCCTAGAGGTGTTCAAGGCCAGGTTGGATGAGGTTTTGAGCACCCTGGTCTAGTAGAAGGTGTCCCTGCTCGTGGCAAGGGGGTTGGACCTGGATGATCTTCAAATTCCCTTCCAACCCAAATGAAAGAGGCTACAGGAGGGCTGAGGAGGGACTATTTGCAAGGTTTTGTAAGGACAGGATGAGGAGGAATGAGTTTAAACTGGCAGAGAGGAGATTGAAACTGCATGTGAGGAAGAAGTTGTTTACAGTGAGGGTGGTGAGACACTGGCACAGGTTGCCCAGGGAGGTTGTGGAGCACAAAAGCACAAAACATAATCAAAGGTCACATCCAGGGTTGGTGACTCAACTACCTCCCTGGACAACCCATTCCAATACCTGACCAAAAGACCTTGCAGTGAACAGAAGCCCTTCCTGCAGCTTCCCAAAACTATTACCTTTTGATTAGTGTTTGAGAGTATTTGTTGAGAATGGGTTTAAACTGGCAGAGGGGAAATTAAAATTGGATGTTAGGAGGAAGTTCTTTACAGTGAGGGTGGTGAGACACTGGCACAGGTTGCCCAGGGAGGTTGTGGCTGCTCCCTCCCTAGAGGTGTTCAAGGCCAGATTGGAGGAGGCCTTGAGTGAGCTGTGCTAGTGGGAGGTGTCCCTGCCTATGGCAGGGGGTTGGAACTGGCTGATCTTCGAGGTCCCTTCCAACCTTACCCTTCTATGATTCTATGATTCTCTAATTGTATGATTCTAACCATTTCCCTACCTTTTTAACCAGCCTGCAGCATTGTGACAGTCTGAAGGGCCCGAGGTTAATGTCTCGAACACTGCACTGAGAAAAATCAAACACAAGGGATGAGTTTATACAAACCCCATGAAAACAGGGAGATGTGGTGAAGGAAAATGTGCCCCATGAAGGTGAGGCAATGCCTTCTTAGAGCCACACTGCCTGATCTTGAACAACTCTGTGGGAAGAGAGAGAATTGCGTCCACAAAGAATGGGCCAAGCAGCTAAGCAGGGGAGGAAGAGAGGAGAGAAGGTTCTCTATGCAGTACATGTGGGACAAAGGAAGGTCAAACAGCTGACATAGCAGCAGCAAAAGATCCACTCCCAAGCCCACTGACTCACTCCCAAGAAGATTCTAGAAGCATAGTGTGCACATCAGAATTACAGAATCACAGAATATTGAAGGTCATCCAACCCTCAACCCAGTACTGAAGGGTCAATGCTAAATGATGTTCCTAACTGCCAGGTCTGCACAACACTTACAGAATCAGAGAATCATCAGAGCTGGAAGGGACCTCAAGGATCACCTAGTCCCACACCCCCTGCCACCTCATACTATATCAGGTTGCCCAGAGCCACATCCAGCCTGGCATTAAAAGCTTCCAGGGGTGGGACTTCCACCACCTCCCTGGGCAACCTGTGCCAGACTCTCACCATCCTCACGGTGAACTTCTTCCTAACATCCAATCTGAATCTACCCACTTCTGGTTTTGCTCCATTCCCCCAGTCCTGTCACTACCTGACATCCTAAAAAGTCCCTCCCCAGCTTTCTTGTAGGTCCCCTTCACATACATTAAGGCCACAATGTGGTACCCTCAGAGCCTTCTCCTCTCCAGACTGAACAGCCCCAGCTCTCTCAGCCTGTCTCCACAGCAGAGCAGCTCCAGCCCTCTGATCATCCTTGTGGTTCTTCTCTGGAGACCTTCTAGCAGCTCCAGATCTTTTCTGTAACAGGGGGTCCAGAACTGGATGCAGTACTCCAGGTGGGGTCTCACCAGAGTGGAATAGGAGGAAAGAATCATCTCCCTCAACCTCCTGGCTAGATTTCAACACCTCCAGCAATGGTGACTCCATCACTGCCCTAGGCAGACTGCTCCAATGATTGAGAAGCCTTTCAGAGAAGAAATATTTCCTAATACCCAGCCTGATCCTCCCCTGGTGCAGTTTGTAATTAATTAGCATATGTTCACTGTCCTGGAAGCTGGGGACATTACAAGTATATGAAGCAATTTCCTTTTTAATCCCATGAATAAGTCAGCTTTTAAATGATCCTTTGATGAAGGATATTATGAAAACCTTCTTGAAAATTCAGATGCATTACATCAGCGACATCCTCTTGCTCAAGGGTATATTGAAATCCTTCAAGCAACTCTAGTGGATTTGTGAGGTATGATTTTCATCTTCATATTCTTCTTGGGTTTGTGATATTTATCCAGAAATGGCAAAATTGCTTTTTGCTCTTGCTTCTGATATTCATCTTGCAACTGGGGAAGAACCATCCTGTGGGTCAATACAGGCTGGGGGCATACCTAGAAGAGAGCAGACCTGGGGAAAAGGACCAGAGTGTTCTGGTGGACAGCAGGATGACCAGGAGCCAGCAAGGTGCCCTTGTGGCCAAGAAGGTCAATGGTATCCTGGGATGCATCAAGAAGAGTGTGGCTAGCAGGTCAAAGGAGGTTCTCCTCCCCCTCTTCTCTGCTCTGGAGAGGCCACATCCAGGCATACTACATCCAGTTCTGGGCTCTCATAGGGACTTGCTGGAAAGGCTACAGAAAAAGTCTACAAAGATGCTGAGGGAATTGGGACATCTTTGTGGTGAGGAAAGACTGAGAGAATCAGGGCTTTTTAGCCTGGAAAAGAGCAGACTGGGGAAACTCTCCTCAGTGCTTACAAATACTGAAAGGGTGGGTGTCAGGAGTTTGGAACCAGTCTTCTTTCAGTGGCATCCAGTGACAGGTCAAAGAGGAATGGACACAAACATGAAGGTAAGAAGTTCCATCTAAACATGAGGAGGAACTTCTTTAACTTAAAAGTGACTTAAAAGAGGACTGGAAGAGCCTGCCCAGAGAGGTGGTGGAGTCTGCACTTTTGGTGCCATTCAAACCCACTTGGGCATGTTCCTGTGTGACCTTCTTTCTCAGCAGGGGGTAGGTTGGACTTGATGATCTCCAGAGGTCCCTTCCAACCAATGCTATTCTGTGTGATTCTGTGCATGATTTAAATGGAAACTGCTGTCTTTTTGATTCCTTTTGTTCTTTCAGCACCAAAGCCAAAGCAGTTAATGGGTTAGGCTCTCTGATGTCTGTGGTGTTGTCATAGAATCCTGGCATGAATCCACATCTCACAGGATCACACAATCAGAGAAAGTTAAGGGTTGGAAGGGACCTTGAAAGATAATCTAGTCTAATCCCCTTGATACAGTAGGATCACCTAGTGTAGGTCACCAAGGAATGCAACCAGGTGGGTTTTGGATGTTCCCAAAGAAGGAGACTCCACAACCTCTCTGGGCAGCCTGTTTCAGGCCTCTGGCACCCTCACTGTGAAAAAAAAAAATAAAAAAAAATTCTTTAATGTTCCCATGGAACCTCCTCTGCTCCAGCTTGCACCCACAACTCCTTGTCCTGTCATTGGGCATCACCCAGCAGAGCCTGGCTCCAGCCTCCTGGCACTCACCCTGCACATCTTTATCACCAGGCATGAGAGCAGCCCTCAGTCTCCTCCTCTCCAAGCTAAAGACCCCCAGCTCTCTCAGCCTTTCCTCACAAGGGAGGTGTTCCTTTCCACAACCTCTGTAGTTCTGTCCTGGACTCTCTTAAGCAATTCCCTGAGGTCCTTCTTGAACTGAGTGGCCTCGAACTGAACAAAATATTCTAGAAGCAGGCTCGCTAGGGCAATGTAGAAGGCTCTCAGAAGGCAAGAAAGCATTCTTATCCAGGAAATTCTTCTCACAAAATAGCTTCAGAAAAGTGATAGTCATAACCTCGACTTACTAGAGGGCAGGGATCCATCCAGAGGGACCTGGACAGACTGCAGAGCTGTGCCCAGGCCAACCTCAGGACATTCAACAAGGCCAGGTGTAAGGTCCTGCACCTGGGTAGGCACAATCCCAAGCACAAATCCAGCCTGGGTGGGGAATGGCTGAGAGCAGCTCTGAGGAAAAGGACCTGGGAGTCTGGGGTGATGAAAAGCTCAAGGTGAGGCTGCAGTGTGAGTGCAACCCAGACAGCAACTGTGTGCTGGGCTGCAGCAAGAGCAGTGTGGGCAGCAGGGTAAGGCAGGGGATTGTGCCCCTTGGCTCTGCTCTCCTCAGACCCCAGCTGCAGTCCTGTGTGCAGTTCTGGAGCCCCCAGCACAGGAAGGACATGGAAGTGTTGGAGTGGGTCCAGAGGAGGCCATGAAGATGCTGAGAGGGCTGCAGCAGCTCTGCTGTGAGGACAGGCTGAGAGGGTTGGGACTCTGCAGCCTGCAGAAGAGAAGGCTTCCAGGAGACCTTAGAGAGGCAGTCCAGGATCTGAAGGGGGCTGCAGGAAGGCTGGGGAGGGACTATTGACAAGGGCTTGCAATGAGAGGAGGAGGACAAATGGTTTTAAACTGGCAGAGGAAAGATTTAAACTGTGTGTCAGGAGGAAGTTACTTGGAGTGAGGGTGGTGAGACACTGGCACAGGTTGCCCAGGGAGGTTGTGGCTGTTCCCTGCTTGGAGATGTTCAAGGCCAGATGGATGAGCTCTTGAGTGAGCTGTGCTAGTGGGAGGTGTCCCTGCCTATGGCAGGGGGTTGGAACTGGATGATCCTTGAGGTCCCTTCCAACCTTACCGTTTTATGATTCTATGTTATGAGTACTTTTAATCATCTCACTCACACTTAGTGGCTACTGCAGTTCAGGTGACAGAGCCCATGACTATGGAAGGTATCCTTTTTTCTAGCTGAACTCCAGAACAGACTGGAATGGAATCCATAATAATATTGTGTAGGTCTGGGTGTTTGTTGGCCTTTTCTTTGTGGTTTATTTTCTTGCTTTTTTTTCCACATGAGGCTCACCTCTTCCTGTAATTGATATGACATAGAAGGTCTTCCTTATCTTTCCCAGAGACAGAGAGACTTTCTTGGGAACCTAAGTTCAAAGTGTCTCCAGTGTATCCTAGATTATAAATAATGAGTTTACTGCAATCCCTTCTATATAAATATTATAATACAGAGGCCATTTATACTCCAGAGGGCTAACAAGCTTAAACCCAGACAAAAACATGCAAGATGCATGGCACTTCCTAGATTTTTTTTTTATGTTGTTTTTTTAGGTCTGCAGTGCAATGAGAATTTAATTCAGGCAAGCTGTGTCCCATTTGGTTACACTAATATGTATTTCCTGGGCTAAATCTTACCTCATTATGAAATATTTATCTGATGTCAGGGCAGCTCATGCAGGCTCAAAGTAAAAGTTGCATTTTTTTTTCAACCTTATTCATACGACACAGAGTTGATTTTGCTTCTGTTGCCATTTGTTTCTCCATTATTCACTGAGCGAAGAGAAATTGGCTGCGGGCTCTTATGGGAAGAGCCTGTTTATTACACCTTGGCTCTGAGCCATTAACCTTCCTGTCCTGTTGTGCTGCAGTGTATATTTACATGAGATTTCAGTACACTGCAATCATCTTTATTTGTCCACACAAATAAAGGGGGAAATCATTTTCTGCTCCTAGTTGATGTGAATGAAGCATCCTTACGAAATCCCAGCCCCCATTTAAGTCTGAAATACAGAACAGCTCTGGATTTATTTACCTTTCATCTTCTTCCCTCTGACCATACAGATTGCTTTCAACTTACAGCAGTTATTTTTGGTTAGCCTCAATCTTTTATGAAACATGAATAGATTTATAACATCAGTGGCTGAGTTGTTGTTACTGCCACGCTAAAGGCAAAGTTAACTTATCTCATAGAATCGTAAAATAGTAAGCTTGGAAGGGATCTCAAAGTTCAGCCAGTTCCAACCCCCTGCCATAGGCAGGGACACCTCCCACTAGCACAGGGCACTCAAGGCCTCTCCCAACCTGGCCTTGAACACCTCCAGGGAGGGAGCAGCCACAACCTCCCTGGGCAACCTGTGCCAGTGTCTCACCACCCTCACTGCAAACAACTTCCTCCTAACATCCAGTTTCAATCTCCCCTCTGCCAGTTTAAAATCATTCCTTCTCCTCCTCTCATTCCAAGCCCTTGTCAATAGTCCCTCCCCAGCCTTCCTGGAACCCCCTTCAGATCCTGGATGGCCACTCTAAGGTCTCCTGGAAGCCTTTTCTTCTCCAGGCTGCAGAGCCCCAACTCTCTCAGCCTGTCCTCACAGCAGAGCTGCTGCAGCCCTCTCAGCATCTTCGTGACCTCCTCTGCACTGGCTCCAGCACTTCCATGTCCTTCCTGTGCTGGGGGCTCCAGAACTGCACACAGGACTGCAGGTGGGGTCTGAGGAGAGCAGAGCCAAGGGGCACAATCCCCTCCCTTGCCCTGCTGCCCACACTGCTCTTGCTGCAGCCCAGCACACAGTTGCTGTCTGGGCTGCACTCACACTGCAGCCTCATCTTGAACTTTTCATCACCCCAGACCCCCAGAGCCTGTTCCTCAGGGTTGCTCTCAGCCATTCCCCACCCAGCCTGGAGCTGTGCTTGGGATTGTGCCTACCCACGTACAGGACCTGCCTTTCTTTCAACTCTTATGTCCCCATATTCACTTCTCTTCTATATTTTAAATTTTAAATCTTCCAGTCTCTACTATGTACCTACCTTATTGATTCTCCATTCCCAGTACCAAGATTTTTTGGGGGTCCTATGTGTACTTACTGTATAATTATTCCTGTGTGCCTCCTAGATCTCCCCTGACAATATCACTAATCTTCTAACTTTCAATACAATCCTTTTTTCAGTAGTTTTTTCCTACTCTCAAATCTCAGATCTTCTGCTTAATGTAAAACCAATAAAGGCAAATTAATTATTTACCAGGAGGCTCTTTAGAATGTGCAGCTAAACCACAGATATTTCTAAAGGAGTAATTAATTATAGATACAAACTGTCAGTATGTGAAGTTCAGTTCACTTCCCATATCTGGTTTTGGAATTAGATGTCATTAGTTCTGTTTTAATTTTACCCTTTGGTGCTATCCTTTGTGTCTTTATGTTTATGATTGAAGTTCCTGGTTATTGTTCCTCTCCAACATTTAGAATGTCCTCCTAGTTTTGGTACAGTTCACAGGATCACAGGATGGGAGGGGTTGGAAGGGATCTTTGGAGATCTAAAGAGTCCAAACCCCTACCAGTGCCCAGGTTGCACAGGAATGCATCTAGACAGGGCTGGAAAGGCTGCAGAGAAGGAGACTCCCCAAGCTCTCTGGGCAGCCTGCTCCAGGGCTCTGGCACACTTTCAGTACAGAAGTTCTTCCTCGTCTTGAGGCGGAACTTTCTGTGCTGCACTTTGCATCCCTTGCCCCTTGGCCTGTGCCAGGGCACAAGTGAGCAGAGGCTGTCCCTGGGCCTTCCTTCCTGCTCCCCAGCCCTCAGCTACTGACAGACATTGCTCAGATCCCCTCTCAGCCTTCTCCTCTGCACACTAAGCAGCCCCAGGGCTCTCAGCCTCTCCTCCTAGGGCAGTGCTGCAGTCCCTGCAGCATCCTTGCAACCCTCCCTTGGCCTCTCTGCAGCAGGTCCCTGTCCCTCTGCAACTGGGCAGCCCAAAACTGGATGCTTTATTCCAGGTGGAGTCTCACCAGGGCAGAGTAGATGAGGAAAACCTCCCTCAAACTGCTGGCCACACTCTTCCTCATGCAGCCCACGATCCCATTGCTCTTCTTGGCCACAAGGACAGGAGAGCCTTCCCTCCTCCAGTTATCTGCATGAATTTGGTAAACTTTCCAACTGCTGTGTGTATATGGAAATATTTAACAAGTACATCAGTATTTATCTATTATGTGTTGTTAAATGGAATAAAACCCAAACCAAACAGAGGTCCTTAAATCAAAGTAGGCTGTATGAACTTAGGGTTTATTAGTTGAAAAAAATCAGGATTATTATTTTTATTTATTACTTTATTATTTTAATATTTTAATTTTTACATGATAATTCAGGTATAAATGTTCCTATATTAGCTTTTCATTTCTACTCTTGACTTAAACATGTCAAGAGTGTCTTCTACTTGTACTGTTCCATAATACAATACTACAGGATTTTGTAATTGATGGAGAATGAGACTGCAATTATCAACAGAGCAGGCTTTTGGTATCCAAAGTAAGTGTTACTGTTTCTGTCAAAACAGAAAAGAACAAAAACATTCTGAGCATTGTGTTGCTCAGGGATGAGAAAGAAATGATAGGAAAGAAATTAGAACACCCTCATTAGTAGTTCTTTACAGTGAGAGTGGTGAGACACTGGCACAGGTGGCCCAGGGAGGTTGTGGATATCACCTCCCTGGAGGTGTTCAAGGGCAGGTTGGATGAGGCCTTGAGCAACCTGCTCTAGTGGAAGGTGTCCCTGCCCATGGCAGGGGATTTGGAACTAGATGATCTTTAAGGTTCCAATCCAAACCCTTCTATGAATCTCTGAATGTGATGAACTCTCATGAACTCTGGACTACTGTGTGCAGTTCTGGAGCCCCCAGCACAGGAAGGACATCGAACTGTTGGAACCAGTCCAGAGGAGGCCACCAAGATGCTGAGGGGGCTGCAGCAGCTCTGCTGTGAGGACAGGTTGAGAGAGTTGGGGCTCTGCAACCTGGAGAAGAGAAGGCTTCCAGGAGACCTTGGAGTGGCCTTGGAGGATCTGAAGGGGGCTCCAGGAAGGCTGGGGAGGGACTATTGACAAGGGCTTGTAATGACAGGACAAGGGGCAATGGGTTTGAACTGGCAGAGGGGAGATTTAGACTGGATGTTAGGAGGAAGTTCTTTACAGTGAGGGTGGTGAGACAGTGGCACAGGTTGCCCAGGGAGGTTGTGGCTGCTCCCTCCCTGGAGGTGTTCAAGGCCAGGTTGGAGGAGGCCTTGAGTGAGCTGTGCTAGTGGGAGGTGTCCCTGCCTATGGCAGGGGGTTGGAACTAGATGATCTTTGAAGTCCATTCCAACCTAAACCATTCTATGATTTTATGATTCTATGATTCATATGGGCTTGAGTAGAAACTGACAACTCAGTTGAACCAGCAGTGAATGAATCCAAGACTGGGCCATCTAGAGCACAGCAAAATTTTAAGGCAAATCTTGTTTGCTAATAGTCTGAATCTTGAGCACAAACCTGTATTCTGCCTACAAGATGCTTGAATAGATAGTAGGGTGAATATGAGCCACCAGTGGGTGGCCCAGGTGGGTAGGAGAGCCAATGGCATCCTAGCCTGAATCAGGAGCAGTGTGAGGACAAGAGAGGTTATTCTGCCCCTGTACTCAGCACTGCTCAGGCCACACCTTGATTGCTGTGTCCAGTTCTGGGCCCTTCAATTCAATAGAGATGGTGAGGTGCTGGAAGGTGCCCAGAGAAGGGCAGCAAGGATGGTGAGAGGCCTGGAGCACAGCCCTGGGAGGAGAGGCTGAGGGAGCTGGGGGTGTGCAGCCTGCAGAAGAGGAGGCTCAGGGCAGAGCTCATTGCTCTGTAAGCTTCCTCAAGGGAGGTTGTAGGCAGCTGGGCTTGGGCTCTGCTGCCAGACAAGCAGCAACAGAACAAGGGGACACAGTCTCAAGTTCTGCCAGGTGGGCAGGTCTAGGTTGGATGTTAGGAGGAAGTTCTTACCAGAGAGAGTGATTGGCATTGGAATGGGCTGCACAGGGAGGTGGTGGAGTGCCCATCCCTGGAGATGTTGAAGTAAAACCTGGCTGGGGCACTTTGTGCCATGGTCTGGTTGATTGGCTAGGGCTGGGTGCTAAGTTGGGCTGGGTGAGTTTGGAGATCTCTTCCAACCTGCTTGATTCTGTGGATTTTCAGAGCTAATCTGTATCTGTTAAAATGAAGTTACACAAGATGAGAGTCTGTCTGGCAGGAGACTGAACACAGGAGGAATATGTGGATGCAACCAGAGGCATTTGCTCAAACTGCTGGAAGCTAATCTAATTTCAGTATAAAGTTCTTTTAAGAACAGATGAATGAAGGAGGTAAAAATACAGTTTTTAATGACTACTGTTGGCTTCACCAGAGACAGGACTTTGTACCATTCATCATGCTGAAAAATTCCTAGCTATTATTTATGGAGAAAAATAGCCCAGATGATGACAATATCAAGCAATCTCCAATTTAATTTTTGGGTTTTTTCCTGATGACATTGTAAGACTCAAATCCAGGGGATATGTCCATACCACAAATTCTGAGTTAATTAAACTTTACCTTAAAAAGCCCAATCTGTGTTACTATAAAATGAGATCAAATCTTCAATCAAAACCAACTCTTAACTACTTTTTCCTTCTTCTTTTTTTTTTTTTTTTTTCAACCACCAGGACATGGGTAGACATTTTCAGATGTTGTCTGTTAGAGCAACTCTCTGGGACATTTTTTCTTCTCTGAATTTTTAATTGAATCAGAGAAATGCTAAACTAGAAATCAGAGAACCACAGGATTATTGAGGCTGGAACAGACCTCCGAGATCAAGTCCAGCCTGTGAACTAACACTACTACAGCAACCACACCATGGCACTGAGTACCACATCCAGGCTTTCCTTAAACACCTCCAGGGACAGGGACTCCACTACCACCCTGGGCACTCCATTCCAGTCTCTAATCCCCTTTGCCACATCCAGGCTTTCCTTAAACGCCTCCAGGGTCATAGAATCATAGAATCATAGAATGGTAAGGTTGGAAGGGACCTCAAGGATCAGCCAGTTCCAACCCCCTGCCATAGGCAGGGACACCTCCCACTAGTACAGGTTACTCAAGGCCTCATCCAATCTGGCCTTGAACACCTCCAGGGAGGGAGCATCCACAACCTCCCTGGGCAACCTGTTCCAGTGCCTCACCACCCTTACTGTAAAGAACTTCCTCCTAACATCCAGTCTAAATCTCCCCTCTGCCAGTTTTAGCCCATTGCCCCTTGTCCTGTCATTGCAGGACCTTGTAAATAATCCTTCCCCAGCCTTCCTGTAGGCCCCCTTCAGATACTGGAAGGCTACTATCAGGTCCCCTCAAAGCCTTCTCTTCTCCAGGCTGAAGAGCCCCAACTCCCTCAGCCTGTCCTCATAGGAGAGCTGCTCCAGCCCTCTGATCATCTTTGTGGCCCTCCTCTGGACCCGCTCCAACACTTCCATGTCCTTCCTGTGCTGAGGGTTCCAGAACTGCACACAGTACTCCAGGTGGGGTCTGACGAGAGCAGAGTAAAGGGGCAGAATCACCTCCCTTGCCCTGCTGGCCACGCTTCTCTTGATGCAGCCTAGGACTCGGTTGGCTGTCTGGGCTGCATGTGCACACTGCAGACTCATGTTGAGCTTTTCATCAACCCAGACTCCAAGGTCCTTTTCCTCAGGGCTGCTCTCCAGCCATTCACCACCCAGCCTGTATTTGTGCTTGGGATTGTGCCTACCCAGGTGCAGGACCTTACACTTGGCCTTATTGAATTTCATCAGGTTGGCCTGGGCCCAACTCTCCAGCCTGTCCAGGTCCCTCTGGATGGCATCCCTGCCCTCTAGCAAGTCGACTGTGCCACACAGCTTGGTGTCATCTGCAAACTTGCTGAGGGTGCACTCCATTCCTCTGTCCATGTCACTGACAAAGATGTTAAACAGCACTGGTCCCAGCACTGACCCCTGAGGGACACCACTTGGCACTGGTCTCCAGTGCTTTCCTTAAACACCTCCAGGGCCAGGGACTCCACTACCACCCTGGGCAGTCCATTCCAGTCTCTAATCCCCTTTGCCACATCCAGGCTTTCCTTAAACACCTTTAGGGACAGGGACTCCACTACCACCCTGGGCAATCCATTTCAGTTTCTAATTCCCTTTCCATCAGGAAGTGCTTCTTAACATCCAACCCAACCCTCCCCTGGTACAGCTTCAGGCCATGCCCTCTCCTCTTGGCACAAGTTGCCT
>VWZE01008008.1:52500-65066 GCA_013396675.1 Eubucco bourcierii
TTACAGATTTGGTATTACAGATTTGATATTACAGATTTGATTTTGCAGATTTGGTATTACAGATTTGATGTTACAGATTTGATATTACAGATTTGATTTTGCAGATTTGACATTACAAATTTGGTGTTACAGATTTGATGTTACAGATCTCATATTACAGATTTGGTGCTGCAGATTTGATATTACAGATTTGATGTTACAGATTTGATTTTACAGATTTGATGTTACAGATTTGATGTTACAGATTTGATTTTACAGATTTGATGTTACAGATTTGATGTTACAGATTTGGTATTACAGATTTGATATTACAGATTTGATATTACAGATTTGATTTTACAGATTTGATATTACAGATTTGATATTACAGATTTGATTTTACAGATTTGATGTCACAGATTTGATATTACAGATTTGATGTAACAGATTTGATATTACAGACTTGATTTTACAGATTTGATGTAACAGATCTGATATTGCAGATTTGATGTCACAGATCTGATGTCACAGATTTGATATTACAGATTTGATGTAACAGATTTGATGTAACAGATTTGATATTACAGATTTGATTTTAAAGATTTGATATTACAGATTATTTGATATTGCAAAATTACAGATAAAAAGAATAAAATTACTAATTCAAACTTAGAAAGACCCTCAGGAAGTCTCTTGCTCAACCTCCTGCTCCAAGGGCAGCTGTGCTGTCACCAGGCTGCTCAGGACTTTATCTATCCTTTCATATACTCATAAATTCCTCCTTCCTCCACAATGGCTACAAGACCTGAAGGCAAAAAAGTCCAGAGCACAGGTTTGAAACAACTCCCCTAAATTCTTTCAGTTCATAACCCACATTTCAATTAAAACCATTTGAGATTAAAATTATTATTTCACCAAGACAGAGAGGTCACTTTTATAGTTCCTAATCGTGCATGACCTAAGCACAGTAACCTTGATTTACAGTGCCATGAGCTGATATTCAAGCAGGCAGTGTTCATTCATTAAAGACTCATTTGAAATTCCTCTCTAATAAGCAATTATCTCTCCAAAGTCTTACACAATGTCATACGTTTAAGCCACTGACACACAAAATTCCCTTGCAGGCCAGGGGAAAAAAAAAATAAAATAGAATTGTGTGACACTGAGCATAGAAGTTGCTCAAAAGAGTTACCTCTGCAGCATTAGGAAGCTTAACCCCTGTGAGCCATCCTAAAGAACCTGTAATGGTCCCTTTGTACAGGTCCTGTATTAACGGCTTGGGAGTGAGGAGGGAGCAGCACTGAACTGCGAGTGCTGAGGCAGAACCTCATGCAAAACACAGACATTTTGCTGTTCCCATGGCTTTTGGGGGCTTTAAGGCAGCTTCTGGGTCAGAGCTCTGCCTCACAATCTGAACGAAATATATATTTCATAGGGACTTTTGACAACTGAGTGTTTTACTCTAACTAACTGACTAACTAACAAAATAACAAACTAGCCAACAAACTAACTAACCAACAAACTAACTAACTAACAAACTAACAAATAAACAAACTAACTAGCAAACAAACTAATTAACTAGCAAACAAATAAACAAACTAACAAACAAACTAATTAACTAACAAACTAACAAATAAACAAACTAATAAACAAACTAACAAACTAACCAACAAACTAACTAACAAATACACAAACTAACAAACTAACAAACAAAATAACTAACAAATAAACTAACTAACAAACTAACAAATAAACTAACTAGCAAACAAACCAATTAACTAGCAAACAAATAAACAAGCTAACAAACAAATTAACTAACAAACTAACAAATAAACAAACTAACTAGCAAACAAACTAATTAACTAGCAAACAAATAAACAAACTAACAAACAAACTAATTAACTAACAAACTAACAAATAAACTAACAAATAAACAAACAAACTAACTAACAAATAAACAAACTAACAAACAAACTAACCAACAAACTAACTAACAAATACACAAACTAACAAACTAACTAACAAATACACAAACTAACAAACTAACTAACAAACAAAATAACTAACTAACCAACAAACTAACTAACAAACTAACAAATAAACTAACTAGCAAACAAACTAATTAACTAGCAAACAAAGAAACAAACTAACAAACAAATTAACTAACAAACTAACAAATAAACAAAGTAACTAGCAAACAAACTAACCAACAAACTAACAAAATAACAAACTAACAAACAAACAAACTAACAAACTAACAAATAAACTAACCAACAAACAAACAAACAAACTAACAAACTAATTAACTAACAAATTAACTAACAAACTAACTAACAAATACACAAACTAACAAACTAACTAACAAATACACAAACTAACAAACTAACTAACAAATACACAAACTAACAAACTAACTAACAAATACACAAACTAACAAACTAACTAACAAATACACAAACTAACAAACTAACTAACAAATACACAAACTAACAAACTAACTAACAAATACACAAACTAACAAACTAACTAACAAACTAACAAATAAACAAACTAACAAACAAACAAATGAACTAACAAACTAACAAATGAACTAACAAACTAACGAACTAACAAACTAACAAATAAGCAAACTAACAAACAAATTAACTAACAAATAAACTAACAAGCAAACTAACAAACAAACTAATTAACTAACAAATTAACTAACAAACTAACTAACTAACTAACTAACTAGAAACAAACTAACAAACAAGCAAACAAACAAACTAACTAACACAAAAGCAAACAAGCAAACTAACAAACAAACAAACTGAGTAACTAACAAACTAACTAACTAACAAACTAACTAGAAACAAACTAACAAACAAGCAAACTAACAAACAAACAAACTGAGTAACTAACTAACTAACTAAGAAACAACTGCAGGATGAAACAGAAACCATAGCTTTCGATATAGCAGCCAGTGCCAAAGCGATAGCTCCCTGCTGTCCTTATTTTCACCCTACCAACTGGTTAACTTTTCTCTCTCCTCCTCCTCCTCCTCCCCACCGTGCTGTGTGCTGCAGAAAACAGGCTCCTTAGCGAACCCTGTGCACACAGCAGCCTGAAGAAATGTCTCTGTAGCTGAGTGTAAAAGGTCATGTTTTCTAGAACTGGATGAACCACTCACACTGAAGAGCTCTACTCAACAGTTTACAAAGAAGAAACAAATCAGTCAGGGTCAGAGTGTGCACGCTCCTTTTGCTGTCCCTTCCCACCCTAATGAGTGTGCCATGGTTCCAACTCAGTCGACCTTGCTTATTTTAGCTCAGCTTGAACTGATAAAAAAAAAAAAAAAAAAAACCAACTCTCAGTGACTTGTTCATAACAGAAGATAAGGTCTTGTGACCTAGCTGTGAGGAAGCAGAGTGGAAGCATAGCAGGAGGACTGAAAGCATAAAGAAGGACACTGTGTGTGCCTGGAGACGTTTGTGCAGCAATTCAGTGTGCACGGAGCCACCCATGACCTTGGGTTCCAATTTGAGAGTTATTATATGGAGAGCTACCTCCTCCCAGGTGCTCTTCTCAAGCCATTCTCCCTCTTACCACAGCTGGGCTGCTCTAGCAAGTGTCTAATCCCTCCTGTTGTTGAAGCTCAAATACTCAGGATCAGACCTCATGTGGCCCTGGGCAGCCTGATCTAGTTGGAGGTGCCCTTGCTCACTACAGGGGGGCTGGACAAGATGACTTTTGAGGGTCCCTTCCACAGAATCACAGAATTAAACAGGTTGGAAAAGACCTCTAAGATCATCCAGTCCAATTTATCACCTAACCCTTCTCATTAACTAACCCATGGCACCAAGTGCCTCATGCAGCCTCCTCTGAAACCCCTCCAGGGATGAGCACTCCACCGCCTCCCCAGGCAGCCCATCCCAACGCCAATCACTCTTGTTGGCAACAGCTTCTGCCTAACATCCAACCTGAACCTGCCCTGGCACAGCTTGAGGCTGTGTCCTCTGCTTCTCCTGGCTGCCTGGCAGCAGAGCCCAAGCCCAGCTGGCTACAGCCTCCTTTCAGGTGGCTGCAGAGGGCAATGAGCTCTGCCCTGAGCCTCCTCTTGTGCAGGCTGCACACCCCCAGCTCCCTCAACCTCTCCTCACAGGGCTGTGCCCCAGCCCCCTCCCCAGCCTTGCTGCCCTTCTCTGGGCACCTTCAAGCACCTCAACATCTTTCTTAAATTGAAGGGCCCAGAACTGGGCACAGTTTTGGGGTGTGATCCTGGGAAGGACACAAAGCACACCTCAGAGAAGGGCTGTGACTGCCCTGAAACAACCAGCACCAACTGTGAGCCCCAGCCCAGTTCTGAAGCTCACAAACAGACTGAGCACTCAAGTGCCCCGCAATCCAGACAGCCAATATTACAACACAAGACTTCAGTCTTGAGGACTGGAACTGGCCCAGCAGCTCCCTGGCTGCACAGAAGGATGTTAAACCCAGCAGTGAAGGACACCAATGATGCTTAACTACTCCACATAATCACAGAGTTATTGAGGCTGGAACAGACCTCTGAGGTCATCCACATCACCACATCAACCACACCATGGCACCAAGTACCACATCCAATCTCTCCTCAAACACTTCCAGGGATGGTGAGTCCACCACCTCCCTGGGCAGTCCATCTCAGTCTCTAATTCTCCTTTCCACCAGGAAGTGTTTCCTAACATCCAACCTAACTCTCTCCTGGCACAGCTTCAGGCCATGCACAAGTTGCCTGGGAGCAGAGCCTGAGCCCCACCTTACTGCCAATTTCCTTCAGGTAGTTGTAGAGTGGTCCCCTCTGAGCCTCCTTTCCTCCAGGCTGAATCTCCCCAGCTCCCTCAGCCTCTCCTCACCTACCTTCTCCTCCATTTCCTTCCCCAGTCTTGTCCTCTCCTCTGGCCCCACTCCAGCCCCTCAATATCCCCCTTGAAGCAAACGTAACATCAGTGCTTCATCTCCGAAGAGCCACACAACTCCCCTATCAAAGTGACTAGTAAAAATCACAAAGAAATGTGTAAGCTTCCAGGAAAGAGTTGTCAGAGCTTTGTAGCTATATACAGGATTAAAGGTGGCTGTAAAACTGGAAAAGTGCCTTTTGCTGCTGTGCCCTTCACAGAGTTTCTAAATTTGCAGCTACCTCTGAATTAGGATTTGGAGTGAGTGTAACATAGAATAGCTGCTTGTGGGTAACTTCATATTTGGCTTTTTGTGATCAAAGCTTCTCCTTGCTTTGTAGCTCATGACACTCAGGGATGGAGACTGCTCTATCATTTCACATTTTATATAGACTTCCAACCTCAAAGCTCAAGATATTTATGAGTAAACTTTACTGCCCTTCTGCTTTTACTGCTCAAAAGCAGAAGATGAAAAACAAAACAAAACAAAACAAAACTAACCCGACAAAACAGCCTAATTATTTCTGGGTTTGTATGCCACAAGTTTTAAGAACGAAAAAGGGAGGCAAATTTACAGGATACTGCTCTTCAGGATGACTTCTGCTCTCTAAACAGCTTTATAGTGGCTGTGTAGTATTAGTAACTGCAAATTTTCCCTGTGCCTCTTCTGAGTCCTGTGTTAAGTGGTTTACTGTGCTGAGGAAAAGATGGGCATAGGCTAAAGATATGTTTCAGAAGGAAAAAAAAACCCCAAAACTAATTATTTAGTAGGGGTAGTGTGCAGTACCCAAATAATAACTTCACACTACCCCTATTAAATTATTACACTGCAATTTAGTGTTTGGTGGTGGCTAAGTAGGCAAAGGCTTTGTGCTACCAGTTCTTTTCCTTCTGAAAATACAAAAGGAAAGAAATCTCAGCTTCCAACACCACACTGATGAACCAAGGTTATTACTAAGATTGATGGAACCCCACTCTGATCTTGAAATCATAGAATGGTAAGGTTGGAAGGGAACTCAAAACTCAGCCAGTTCCAACCCCCCTGTGCCACAGGCAGGGACACCTCCCACTAGAACAGGTCACTCAAGGACTCATCCAACCTGGCCTTGAACACCTCCAGGGAGGTTGTGGAGCACAGAGTCACAGAATGTGATCAAAGATACAAAAAAAAAAGAAAAAAAAAAAAAAAGAAAGAAAAAAGAATGTGATCAAAGATCCCATTCTGTGCTTCTGTGCTCCACAACCTCCCTGTGCAACCTGTGCCAGTGTCTCACCACCCTCACTGCAAACAACTTCCTCCTAACATCCAGTTTCAATCTCCCCTCTACCAGTTCAAACCCATTGCCCCTTGTCCTGTCATTGCAAGCCTTTGTCAATAGTCCCTCCCCAGCCTTCCTGTAGCCCCCTTCAGATACTGGAAGGCTACTCTATGGTCTCCTGGAAGCCTTTTCTTCTCCAGGCTGCAGAACCCAAACTCTCTCAGCCTGTCCTCACACAGAGCTGCTGCAGCCCTCTCAGCATCTTGGTGGCCTCCTCTGGACTGGCTCCAACAGCTCCATGTCCTTCCTGTGCTGGGGGGTCCAGAACTGTACACACAGTTCTAACTTCTAATCTTGAAGCAGAAGCCTTTCCCTTTCTGACTGCAGTGAGGATGTCTTTGTTGCCCTTTATCTTTTCTCTTAGAACCCCTTCATTAGTTCACCAGGACCCCACGTGCCTTTTCTTCCACGATTTAATACTTCCCAAAGCCCACACTCCACCGTCCCAGGAAACTGAAATTAATTTTTTACTAAAGGTATAGCAACTGTGAGATCGTGACAAAAGCACTGCAGAAGCAGTCCATGCTGCTGCCCCATGGAGCAGGAGATAAATGTTGTGCTTACACCTGGAGCTGTGAGCAATACATCAAAAAAAGGAACCTCTCAGGGTAAGGCTGCACTGCAAGCTACAATTAATCTTCCCAGCAGGGCTCCCTCTCCTAGGCTGCAACAGGTCAAAGACTTCTATGGAACTTTACTTTATTTGTTGTAAAAAGGAAAAAAAAAATAAAATAAAAAAAATTATATGTTCTGATGGAGGAGGTCTGGAGGAGAGCCACAAAAGTGCTCGGGGGATTGGAACATCTCTGCTATGAGGACAGGCTGAGGGAGCTGGGGGTGTTCTGCCTGCAGAAGAGAAGGCTCTGGGGAGACCTAATAGCAGCCTGCTAGGACCCAAAGAGGTCCAACAAGAAGGTTGCAGAGAGACTGTTTGCAAAGGCCTGAAGGGACAGGATGAGGGCAATGGCTTCAAACTAGAGCAGAGCAGATTGAGATTGGATGTGAGGAACAAATTCTGCACCAGGAAGGTGATGGAACACTGGAACAGGTTAAACCATGCAGGTGTTAAGTTCTCCAAGCTAAAAGCAAACTCTCCACAAAGCACACAGAAAAGGAGATTGCTAACCTTTACCACTTGGAAATTTACTTAGATTTTAAGAAATTGCCTTTTAAATAGACACAATTTCAATATATAAATTTCCAATGTATGTATTTCCAACATGTGCATTTCCAATAGATACATTTGCAATTAGAAACTTTGGTACACAATAGAACTAGTGAATAATGTAACTGAGTGTCCTTCCCTTTCTCCATTAGAGTTCCAAATTGCTAAACTGCACAAAAATGCTCAGGGGGTTGGAGCAGCTCTGCTACAACAACAGGCTGAAGGAGCTGAGGTGTTCAGCCTGCAGAAGAGAAGGCTCTGGGGAGACCTAATAGCAACCTGCCAGTAGCTGAAGGGGACCAACAAGCAGGCTGCATAGAGACTGTTTGCAATGGGCTGCAGGGACAGGACAAGGCCAGTGGCTTCAAACTAGAACAGAGCAGATTGGGATTGGATGTGAGGAACAAATTCTGCACCAGGATGGTGGTGGAACACTGGAACAGTGGAGCTCCCTTCCCTGGAGATATTCAAGGTGAGGTTGGACAGGGCTGTGGGCAACCTGATCTAGTTGAGGATGTCCTTGCTGAGTGCAGAGGGGGTTAGACTGGATGAGTTTTGGAGGTCACTTCCAGCCTAGACCATTCTATAATCCTGTGATTGTTAAGAGTTTGCAATGTTCAAGCACTGCAGTATCTGGAAGGTTAGTTCCATTTCAACCTGTTCCAATCTCTTTGTCTAAAAAGTAGTTTAATCTCTTAACCAGCTTGGCTACTGAAGGGCACAATGAGAGGATGAATGAGTTTTGTAGGAATTATACTCTTCCACATATGTGAACACCTAGATTTTGCCTCATCTAGCCCAAAACTGCAGTGCTCTTCTGAACTGAAGTGGGACACTGCCCATACAAGCCAGCAAAAGACTTCATTCCAAACCCTTTTTTTCTCCAAACCCAGCAGGTGTCTACTTTACAGGGAACTATTCTGACCTCTTGGAAGCAGTGAAAGGGAAAAGGATCTGGGGGTCCTAGTTGATGTGAGGTTGAACATGAGCCAGTAATGTGCTCTGGTGGCAGAAAGGGTGGATGAGACAGAATGCCATTCTGGGGTGGATTAGACAGGCTGTGGTGAGAGTGAGGTTCTCCTGCCTCTTTACTCTACCCTGGTAAGGCCACATCTGGAATATTGTCTCCAGTTCTAGGCCCCTTAGTTCAAGATGGACCTCAGGACTCGACGATCTTTGGAGGTCCCTTCCAACCTTTAAGATTCTGTGATTTTGTGATTCTGTGATTCAGTGAAATTCTTGATAGAGTCCAACACACAGCCACAAAGTTGATGAAGGTATTGGAAGATGTCCCTTGGGAGCCTGAGGCAGCTGGGGCTGTGCTGCTTGGAGAGGAGGAGCCTGAGCATGGCCTCATTCATGGGGATGAGGTCACATCTGGAATGCTGTGTCCAGTTCTGGCCTCCTCAGTTCAAGAGGGACATAGAACTGCTGGAGAGAGTCCAGCACAGAGCCACAGAGATGCTGAAGGGAGTGGAACAGCTCTGTTAGGAGGAGAGACTGAGGGAGCTGCTTGGGCTTTGCTGCTGGGAGAGGAGAACCTGAGAGGTGACCTCAGCTATGGGGATAAAGATGTGCAGGTGAGTGCCTGGAGGCTGGAGCCAGGCTCTGCTGGGTGATGCTCAATGAGGTAATGGGTGGAAACCGAGGCATAGGAAGTTCCATGTAAAAATGAGGAGGAATTTTTTCCCTGTGAGGTTAAGAGAACCCTGGCACAGGCTGCCCAGAGGGGTTGTGGAGTCTCCCTCTCTGGAGATTTTCAAGACCCACCTGGATGTGTTCCTGTGTGATCTGCTCTGGGTGCTCCTGCTCTGGCAGTGGGTTGGACTGGCTGAGCTTTGGAGGTCCCTTCCAGCCCCTGACCTTCTGTGATTCTGTGAACAATTTACTGAACAGCATTTTTTAAATTTTTCCTTTATTTTCCATGGTGATTCTCTTCAGATTCCTCAAAGAACTAATCACACACTTGCAAGGCCTGCAGATGTGTCACTGCTTTCTGCTGAAGGACCAGGGATAGAACAGAGTTTTACTTCAAAAAACTCTTCTGATGGTGTGTCTTGTATTTTTTTATTCTTTTATAGTTTAAGCCACATAAATTCTGCCCAGAATTTTAGAACTGACCTCTGTAAGCCCTGTCTGAGATAGAGGATGACAAGATGCTCAACCCAATAATGAAAACCACCAGAGATCAGGGTAGAAGAAATATTCCTCAGGGAGCTTTACAAGCTTGCATGGCAAAAACTGCGACCTTAAGACACCTAAATGTTGGACAGAAGAAGAGACTTAGCCTTGAGCACCTATATTCTGTAGATCTTTCTGTGGATCTGGGCCAACATCATTAAGAATTCTAACTGATCCCACACAGCAGCTTCAATGAATCTTAACTTTCATTTTTAGCTCTCTAACCATGTACAAAGCAGTGGACCCAAGGGAAAGATATAAAGCCCCATATTTCAGGCCAGAACGACCTCTAACTGTCAAGAGTTGGGAAGAAATTTTGTCTGCCAATGTTATGTCTTAATTTTCTTGCAGGCTTCCTTCAGCTATGCTAAGGAAAGCATCAGGCAGCACAAATTAGCAGTTTGAATCAGAAGATTATTGCCTGTGCCTGTGTCTGAGCTTAGCTTTTTTTTTTCCTAGGTACTGGTATCAAAACCTGGCACCTGCCTTTCAGCTGCCTTAGTTTAAATTGTAAGAAATAATGATTTTTTAAAAGGATTAAGTTTAAAATATTTGCAATAATCACAGAATGCTATAAAGCAAAATTAGTTTCTGCTATAACTTTTAAAATCAGCTCTAGAAGTGAGAGCATTTCACAGAATTGCAAGGGTTGGAAGGGCCTGCATGAGGAATAGTGTGGCCAGCAGGAGCAGGGAGCTCATTCTCCCTCTGGACTCTGCACTGCTTAGGCCACACCTTGAGTGCTGTGTCCAGTTCTGGGCCCCTCAATTTAGGAAGGACATTGAGGTGCTTGAGTGTGTCCAGAGAAGGGCAATGAGGCTGGGGAGAGGCCTGGAGCACAGCCCTATGGAGAGAGGCTGAGGGAGCTGGGATTGGTTAGCCTGGAGAAGAGGAGGCTCAGGGGAGACCTTCTTGCTGTCTCCAGCTACCTGAAGGGTGGTTGTAGCCAGGAGGAGGTTGCTTTCTTCTCTCAGGCAAGCAGCACCAGGACAAGAGGACACAGTCTGAAGCTGTGCCAGGGGAAGTTTAGGCTGGAGGTGAGGAGAAAGTTCTTGCCTGAGAGAGTCATTGACTGCTGGAATGGGCTGCCCAGGGAGGTGGTGGAGTCACCGTCCCTGGAGGTGTTCAAGGTGGATTTGGACATGGCACTTGGTGCCATGGTCTGGTCTTGAGGGCTGTGGTAATGGGTTGGACTTGATGAGCTTTGAGGTCTCTTCCAACCCTGGTGATACTGTGAGACTGTGACCTCAAGGTTCATCCCGCTCTGGATTGCGGATTCTTATCTTCCAACAAGATTAATGAGCTAACTGCTATAGATCACAGGATTCCAGGATGTTAGGGGTTGGAAGGGACCTCTGCAGATTTAAAGAGTGCAAACCCCTGCCAGTGCCCAGGTTGTACAGGGATGCATCTAGACAGGGCTGGAAAATATCCAGAGAAGGAGACTCCACAAGCTCTCTGGGCAGCCTGTGCCAGGGCTCTGGCACCCACACACTCAACAAATTCTTGCTCATCTTGAGCTGCAGCTTCCTGGCTGCAGTTTCCATCCCTTGTCCCTTGTCCTGTGCCAGGGCACAAGTGAGCAGAGGCTGTCCCTGGGCCTTCCTTCCTGCCCCCCAGCCCTCAGCTACTGACAGACATTGCTCAGATCCCCTCTCAGCCTTCTCCTCTGCACACTAAGCAACCCCAGGGCTCTCAGCCTCTCCTCAGCAAGCAGTACTCCAGTGCCTGCAGCATCCTTGCAGTCCTCCCTTGGCCTCTCTGCAGCAGATCCCTGTCCCTCTGCAACTGGGCAGCCCCAAACTGAATGTAGACTTTCAGATCTGCAGATGGTTGCTACTATACACTATTTAAGAAAGCTTAATATATTTATCACAGAATCATTAGTTCAACACTCTGCCTATCAACAATGTGGCACAAATATCAAATTATGGACATCACCTCTGAAAATTTCATTTACCATCAAAGTGGGAACAACCTATTCTCCACCTGGCCTGACAGTGAGGTTAATGTTGATGATGGTCTCTAATTAAATAATTGACTACCTTTTCCACCATCCCTTTATAAATTTCCTCTTACCTAAGTCCATTCATTTACCTTGTAGCACTATACCAAGTGAGACCACACCTGGAAAGCTGTGTCCAGTTTTGGGCTCCCCAGTTCAGGAGAGACAGAGACCTTTTGGAGAGAGTCCAGCAGAGAGCCAGGAGGATGAATGGGGGACTTGAGCATCTACCCTGTGGAGAGAGCCTGTGAGCCCTGGGGCTGTTTAGTGTGGAGCAGAGAAGGCTGAGAGGGGATCTGAGCAATGTCTGTCAGTAGCTGAGGGCTGGGGGGCAAGTGGAGGGGGCCAAGCTCTGTTGGGTGCTGCACATCAATGAGCCAAGGAGCAATGGATGCAAAGTGGAGCAGAGAAAGTTTCAGCTCAGCATGAGGAGAAACTTCTTTAGAGTGAGGGTGACAGAGCCCTGGAGCAGGCTGCCCAGAGAGGTTGTGGAGTCTCCTTCTCTGGAGACTTTCCAAACCCACCTGGATGCATTCCTGTGTGAACTACCCTGGGTGATGCTGCCTTGGTAGGGAGGTTGGACTGGATGATCACTGGAGGTACCACTCAAACTCTAAGGTTCTGGCATTCTGTGATTCTATGAAGTGTTACTGACCAGTCAGGAGAAATATTTTGTCTACAGAAAACCTGACACTTAACAGAAGCAAAAAAACCCACAGACTTCCATCCAAACAAACAAAGAACACCCAATAGAAAGAACCCCAAACAAACCAAAACCCAAATCAAACCAACCCAACCAAACCAAAACCCAAATCAAACCAACCAAACCAAAACAAAACCCAAATCAAACCAACCAAACCAAACCAAAACCCGAATCAAACCAACCAAACCAAACGAAAACCCAAATCAAACCAACCAAACCAAACCACAAACCAAATCAAACCAACCAAACCAAACCAAAACCCGAATCAAACCAACCAAACCAAACCAAAACCCAAATCAAA
>VWZE01008010.1:11229-24923 GCA_013396675.1 Eubucco bourcierii
ATTATATATATATATAAACATATCTGTGTATGAGGAAAAAATATATATAAACATATCTATCTATATATATATAAAGCATATCTATATATCAATATTTAGATAAATAAATATGTATATGAATTTATATATTATATATAGAGAGATATAGAGATATAGATAGATCTAACATATCTATATATAGGGAAAATATATATAAACATATCTATATATACATGGGGGGAAAAAAACAAAGATCATATAGGCTGATTCTGTGCTCCACAACCTCCCTGGAGGTGTTCAAGACCCAGCTGGATGAGTCCTTGAGCAACCTGTTCTAGTGGGAGGATTTGTCTCTGCCTATGGCAGGGCTTTGAGACTGGCTGAGCTTTGAGGTCCCTTCCAACCTAAACCATTCTATGATTCGTTCTATGATTCTAAAGCATGCTAGACTGTAAAAACTCTGTCTGATCAGTGGTGTGCAGCTGTATTTCTCCTAAAGTTTGCACAATTTTGTCAATACACTTCCTTCAATTACCAGTGGAGGAAGAGTCTCCTCCACATCTCTCTTGTAAAGTGACCTTTTCTGTAAAGTTCAGCCCATAGTAACCACAACTTCTGCATCAGGCACATGAACCTCAATTTCTCTGTTCCTCTAGATGTAAAACCACCTACAGACATCTATGGCTGCACCACAAAGAGCACAAGATGAGCATTAGATCCTCACACTCTACATTTCCCATTTGAACCAGATATAGAATGACTTTGATGGTGAGAGGCTCCCAGGCTTGGCAGTCACACCTGGCTGAAGCCAGAATTGCATCTGTGGGTTGATGCATTCACTCCTTTCTCTGTGAAGAGCAGGTAAGAAGATTATTGCTGCAATTCCAACTAGGCCACTCGAGATGTCTCATCCATATTTGAATGCTAACTGAGTCAAAGAGCCCCACATACACTTTTTCTTGGTTGAACCATGACAGCATAGAGAATGCAGACTAAAAATGATTGCCTAAGACCCACCTGAGGCTTACAACTTTTGTTTATACAAAAGCACAAACCCTCAGATGCTTTTGTCTGCATCTGCTTCCTCATGTAGGTAATTCATTGTTCAGCAATACTGGATATATTACCTTTCAAAACAGCATCAATTATTCAATAGGTTGAAATAACTTTTGCCTGTTTTTTTTCTTTTTTTTTTTTTTCTTCCCTCCCCCTGCCCCTGGCACTAAAACCCTCAGGAAACAGAAAATTCAGACACTTTATGCAAAGTTTTATAATTCTTTTCATAGAATCATAGAATCAGAATGGTAAGGTTGGAAGGGACCTCAAGGATCATCCAGTTCCAACCCCCTGCCATAGGCAGGGACACCTCCCACTAGCACAGGGCACTCAAGGCCTCTAGGTATGGAGGATGGACTTGATGGATGGACCACTCACTGGGTAAGGAATTGGCTGGATGGTCGAACCCAGAGAGTGGTGATCAAGGGCACAATGTCCACCTGGAGACCAGTGACAAGTGGTGTCCCTCAGGGGTCAGTACTGGGACCAGTGTTGTTTAACATCTTTGTCAGTGACATGGACAGAGGAATGGAGTGCACCCTCAGCAAGTTTGCAGATGACACCAAACTGTGTGGCACAGTCGACTTGCTAGAGGGCAGGGATGCCATCCAGAGGGACCTGGACAGACTGGAGAGGTGGGCCCAGGCCAACCTGATGAAATTCAATAAGACCAAGTGTAAGGTCCTGCACCTGGGTAGGCACAATCCCAAGCACAAATACAGGCTGGGTGGTGAATGGCTGGAGAGCAGCCCTGAGGAAAAGGACCTTGGAGTCTGGGTTGATGAAAAGCTCAACATGAGCCTGCAGTGTGCACATGCAGCCCAGACAGCCAACCGAGTCCTAGGCTGCATCAAGAGAAGCGTGGCCAGCAGGGCAAGGGAGGTGATTCTGCCCCTTTACTCTGCTCTCGTCAGACCCCACCTGGAGTACTGTGTGCAGTTCTGGAACCCTCAGCACAGGAAGGACATGGAAGTGTTGGAGCGGGTCCAGAGGAGGGCCACAAAGATGATCAGAGGGCTGGAGCAGCTCTCCTATGAGGACAGGCTGAGGGAGTTGGGGCTCTTCAGCCTGGAGAAGAGAAGGCTTCGAGGGGACCTGATAGTAGCCTTCCAGTATCTGAAGGGGGCCTACAGGAAGGCTGGGGAAGGATTATTTACAAGGTCCTGCAATGACAGGACAAGGGGCAATGGGCTTAAACTGGCAGAGGGGAGATTTAGACTAGATGTTAGGAGGAAGTTCTTTACAGTAAGGGTGGTGAGGCACTGGAACAGGTTGCCCAGGGAGGTTGTGGATGCTCCCTCCCTGGATGTGTTCAAGGCCAGATTGGATGAGGCCTTGAGTAACCTGTACTAGTGGGAGGTGTCCCTGCCTATGGCAGGGGGTTGGAACTAGATGATCCTTGAGGTCCCTTCCAACCTTACCATTCTATGATTCTAGGTACAAGGCCTCAGTAGTACAGGTCACTCAAGGCCTTTTCTTCTGTCATTCCATGTATTGTATTCCTAACACAGACAAAACACTCTTCCCAGCTGAGCAGGTAGGGCTACATTCCTTTGCATGCAGTGCCATAAGTAGGGAAACAGTTCAGAAATAATTTTATCACAATCAAAGAGTGGTAAGAGTTGGAAGGGACCTCTGCAAATCATCAAGTCCAATTCCCCTTGGATCTTTGATCACGTTGGGTGTTTCTGTGCTCCACAACCTCCCTGAGGTGTTCTAGGTCAGGTTGGATGGGGCCTTGAGTGACCTTTTCTAGTGGGAGGTGTCCCTGCCTGTGCCAGGGGAGTTGGGACTGACTGAGCTTTGAGGTCACTTCCAACCTAAACCATTCTATGATTCTATGAAATGATGATCTGAGCTTTTTTAAAACGCCTTTTCAGTCTTAGCTGTTCTCTCCACCACTGTCAATGCCAAATAAGAGAAGTATCAATGGCGACCCTTCCACTCTCTAACCTTGTGACTCCCTTGAAGGAGCCAGGCTGTGAAACCTGAAGGGCTCCTCTGTCAAAGGGGCAGGACTCCTGTCATGGGTGATCAGTTGGGACTGCAGTTTCTTTGCCACACCAGCACAGAAGGACATAGGTGTGCCAAGCATTTCCTCTGTAGCCTTGGCACTATCCTTATCCAAGGATTAGATGAATTAAAAGAAAAAAAAAAAAAAAAGGAAAACCTTGCATGTAGTCTTCCCTCAGTTTAATTTTGTGAGGCTTAGCCATGGTTCACTGCATGACCTTGTGTTTACAGGATTTTGTTCTATGAAAACATTGCCCTCAGGAAAAAGTTTAATAGAATTTAATAGAGATTAATCCAAAAGCCCTAACCAAAGTACAGTAACAAACCTTAATCTGGAAGAATTTTTTTATTTTTTTTTCCCATGGATATGCATGAACCAGGAAAATCCTTTTGCTGCTCAGTTTGTGAACAGTTGGAGAAGTGGAGTGAACTTTTCACTCAAATTCAAATGCTAACCAAAAAGCTGATTTAAAAAAAAAAACAAAACAATAAAGGATATTCACAGAATCACAGAATCAGGTAAGTTGGGAAAGCCCCTCAGGATCACAAAGTTCAACCTATAACATCTGGAGTCCTGTGTGAACTTCTGGAACCTCTAGCACAAGAAGGACATGGAAGTGTGGGAGCAGGTCCAGAGAAGCCACCAAGATGCTGAGAGGGTTGCAGCAGCTGTGCTGTGAGGACAGGCTGAGAGAGTTGGGGCTCTGCAGCTTGCAGAAGAGAAGGCTTCCAGGACACCTTGGAGTGGCCTTCCAGGATCTGAAGGGGGCTCCAGGAAGGCTGGGGAGGGACTATTGACAAGGTCTTGCAATACCAGGACAAGGAGAAATGGGTTTGAAGTGTCAGAGGGAAGATTGAAACTGGATGTTAGGAGGAAGTTGTTTGGAGTGAGGGTGGTGAGACACTGGCACAGGTTGCCCAGGGAGGTTGTGAAGCACAAAAACACACAATGTGATTTTGATCACATTCTGTGCTTCTGTGCTCCACAGCCTCCCTGGAGGTGTTCAGGACCAAGCTGGTTGAGTCCTTGAGTGACATGTACTAGTGGGAGGTGTCTCCACCTATGGCAGGGGGTTAGAACTGGATGGTCCTTGAGATCCCTTCCAACCTTACCATTCTCTGATTCTATGATTCTACAAGATTCACCTTAAACCATAGCCCTACTCATAGAACTCTCCTTAAATTGACAGTTTTAACAAAATTGTGCTTATTCTTTTCTTTCAGTGTGTAAAAGACACAAAGGTTCCTACCTGTAGGTGTTAGCAGCTTTCATCAAAGATCCTTTTCATTCTGTGTTCAGACAGATGGGGCAGTTTTGACCTTTTCACAGCTCTTGTTAGGATCTATTGTTCTGCCAGCATTGACATCACTGATGCCCAGTTCATTATTGGAAGTCAAAAAGGGACTATTTCTAGCTTGGCTTTGTTTATAAAACTTTCAAGCTTCCAATTTAGCACATTTTCAGAGTGTGCTGACTGTTAAAAATAGTCAACCTGTTCCTGTTTTGTTGCTTTTCACACTTGAGCAGCAAAGATAAGATTTATTTGTTGGATTGGTTGGTTGAATATACAATGCTAATATTATTTCCTAACTTTAACTAAACATGCAATTTATTTGCTTATATAATAAAAGCTAATGTGTTGGCAGCATCCTTGTGTTGCTTGCACTGTCCTGTGGCACAGTCACCTCACATTTTGATAACACAGAATCACAGAATCAGTCAGGGTTGGGAGGGACCACAAGGATCAACCAGTTCCAACCCCCATGCCATGCCCAGGGACACCTCACACTAGATCAGGCTGCCCACAGTCTCATCCAACCTGGCCTTAAACATCTCCAGGGATGAGGTTTCCACCAATTCCTTGGGCAGCCCCTGCCAGGCTCTCATCACCCTCATGGTGAACAACTTCTTTCTAACATTCAGGTTGAACCTCCCCATTTCCAGGCTGGTTCCATTCCCCCCAGATGTATCACTACCTGACAGCCTAAAAAGTCCCTCCCCAGCTTTCTTGTAGCTCCCTTCAGATACTGCAAGGCCACAAGAAGGTCACCTGGGAGCCTTCTCCTCTCCAGACTGCACAGCCCCAACTGCCTCAGTCTCTCCTCACAGCAGAGCAGCTCCAGCCCTCTGCTCAACCTCGTGGCCCTGCTCTGGACACCTTCCAGCACCTCCACATCCCTCTTGTCCCAGGGGGTCCAGCACTGGATGCAGCACTCGAGGTGAGGTCTCAGCAGTGGGTAGCAGAGAGGCAGGATCATTTCCCTCCCCCTGCTGCCCACACTGCTCTTGCTGCAGCCTAGGCTCTGGTTGCTCTCTGGGCTGCAGATACACACTTGAGGTTTACATTTAGCTTCTCACCCACCAACACCCTCAAGTCTTTTTTTTCAGGGCTGCTCAATTCATTGTATAATCATTATCCTGCTTGATGTCATTCATCTTTGGGGTGCAGGAGCAAATCATTTTCAGTATCCAGATATTACACTGTGCATAGACTTAGACTGAGTTTTTGTAAACTGTCTTTGTCACAAGCACAACTTGCTACTTGCTGTATTATTTCTCTGAATTAATAGGTAGATTTTTTTTTTGTTGTTGTTGTTATAAACTCACTATTTAAA
The DNA here is from genome assembly GCA_013396675.1 of Eubucco bourcierii. Taxonomy (NCBI): domain Eukaryota; kingdom Metazoa; phylum Chordata; class Aves; order Piciformes; family Ramphastidae; genus Eubucco; species Eubucco bourcierii. Next base: position 16,894 of record VWZE01008010.1, read on the forward strand.
TCAATGCTTAATGAGGAGGTCAATGGGGAAAGTGCAGTAAAGTGGTGCTTATTTTTGTCCTTTTTCTGTCCAGCAATAGAAACTCTAACATATGCTTCTTTCAACATTTCTCTTGGTGCAGAACTGCTTAGAGAAATTAAATGATCACTTCTGTGTCTCTTGACCTCTCCTTCTATGAAATACACTTTCCACCCACGACCTTTCTGAAGTCATAGAATCATAGAACGGTAAGGTTGGAAGGGACCTCAAAGATCATCTAGTTGCAACCTCCTGCCATAGGCAGGGACACATCCCTCTGGAACAGGTCACACAAAGACTCTTCCAACCTGGTCCTGAGCACCTCCAGGGAGGTTGTGGAGCCCAGAATCACTCAACGTGATCATGTTGGGTGCTTCTGTGCTCCACAACCTCCCTGGGCAACCTGTGCCAGTGTCTCACCACCCTCACTCCAAACAACTTCCTCCTACCATTCACTTTCAATCTCCCCTCTGCCAGCCTCCTGGCACTCACCCTACACATATTGATAACCATTGCTGAGGTCACCTCTCATTCTCTTCCTCTCCCAGCAGCACAACCTCAGCTCCCTCAGGTTCTCTTCCTAACAGAGCTGTTCCATTCCCTTCAGCATCTGCTCTGGAGCCTCCAGCACAAGAAAGACATTGAAATGTTGGAACCAGTCCAGAGGAGGCCACAGAGATGCTGAGAGGGCTGCAGCAACTCTGCTGGAGGACAGGTTGAGAGGTTGAGATGTTAGGAGGAAGTTGATTGCAGTGAGGGTGGTGAGANTCACTTTCAATCTCCCCTCTGCCAGCCTCCTGGCACTCACCCTACACATATTGATAACCATTGCTGAGGTCACCTCTCATTCTCTTCCTCTCCCAGCAGCACAACCTCAGCTCCCTCAGGTTCTCTTCCTAACAGAGCTGTTCCATTCCCTTCAGCATCTGCTCTGGAGCCTCCAGCACAAGAAAGACATTGAAATGTTGGAACCAGTCCAGAGGAGGCCACAGAGATGCTGAGAGGGCTGCAGCAACTCTGCTGGAGGACAGGTTGAGAGGTTGAGATGTTAGGAGGAAGTTGATTGCAGTGAGGGTGGTGAGACACTGGTACAGGTTGCCCAGGGAGACTGGGGAGCACAGAAGCACAGAATGTGATCAAAGATCTTTGATCACATTCTGTGCTTCTGTGTTCCCCAACCTCCCTGGAGGTGTTTAAAGTCAGGCTGGATGAGGCCTTGAGTGACTTGTACTAGTGGGAGGTGTCCCTGCCTATGGTAGGGGATTGGAACTGGATGATCTTTGAGGTCCCTTCCAACCTTACCATTTTATGATTCTACCTTTGTGGCTCTGTGCTGGACAATCTCCATCAGTTCTATGTCCCTCTTGAACTGTGGGTACAATCTTTTCTCTCAAGGAGAAAATCTTCTGGTTTATTCCAGATTGTTTCAGGACTAAAACTAATTAGTTCCCCTTCAAGTGAAGAGAATTCCTGCCAAAAAGAAAAATAATAAAACTGTGGTAACCTATTTCAGAAGTGAGTCCAAACAGAGTTGCTTCTTTAAATAGGTAATGGATAATAGGGATTTAAAAAAATCAACTCATGGAATGAATTGCAGAAACACAGTTTAAAGATGCAGGCAGTGAGCTGTTCTCGAACTCCTTTGCCCTGACAGTGTGAGCTCAACACTGATCTTTCTGGTTCAGCATATGACACCTGCCAAAGCATGAGCTCTGAGGGCACTGCATTATTTTCATTTCACACAGGACAAAGTCATTCTTCAACAGAATCTAATCTCAGAACCAAGAACAAGACATACTTGAGCTTTCAGATGGAGCATCTCAATATAAAAGGACTACAGATGAGAACATTTCTCTTGCTTTGACATTTTTAAAGGACAAATAACTGACCTACATATTGATCCAGTGGAGATGATACTGAACATCTTCTGTCACATTTTCACACGTTCTTCTGTCACCTGCAGTCTTGTGTGCAGTTCTGGAGCCTCCAGCACAGAAAGGACATGGAAGTGTTTGAGCCAGTCCAGAGGAGGTCACCAAGATGCTGAGAGGGCTGTAGCAGCTCTGCTGTGAGGACACGTTGAGAGACTTGGGACTCTGCAGCCTGGAGAAGAGAAGGCTTCCAGGAGACCTTAGAGTGGCCTTCCAGGATCTGAAGAGGGCTTCAAGAGGGCTGTGGAGGGACTATTGACAAATTCTTGTAATGCCAGGACAAGGGGCGATGGATTTGGAGTGTCAGAGGGGAGACTGAGACTGGATGTTAGGAAGAAGTTGTTTGCAGTGAGGATGGTGAGACACTGGCACAGGTTGCCCACGGAGGTTGTGGAGCACAGAAGCACAGATCAAAGATCATGTTCTGTGCTTCTGTGCTCCCCAGCCTCCCTGGAGGTGTTCAAGACCAGGTTGGATGAGTCCTTGAGTGACCTGTACTAGTGGGATGTGTCCCTGCCTATGGTAGGGGGTTGGAACTGGATGATCTTTGAGGTCTCTTCCAACCTAAACCATTCTATGATTCTGTGATTCTATGACTTTCTTCTTCTGCAGCTTCACTGCAACGCAAAGTAAATAAATAAATTAATTAATGAAAGCTCAATGCAGTTTGTAAGTCATTATCAGGAACAGATATCACTTGTGACAGCTATGTGCCTTCATGTCTGCAGGGCACTGAAGTAATTACAGGGTTCTTATCACCACTGTGTGCTAAAATGTTTTTCTACATGTGTCTTTGCTGAGAGCAGGTTTGGGATTGCTTATACACAGCAGCTCATGAGTAAGTGTATAATAAACAGTGTCTTTCTACAAGAAACTTTAATGTCAGAATTCTATTTTCCTTATGTGCTCCCTTAGTTGACCAAACTTTCACATGAAATAAGTAACTAATTTCATTAATTCATTTTTTTTTTAGGACCTCTAATGGAAGGAGCTGTAGAGTTCAGTTACTTCTTGTGGCCTACTAGCACATTCTTACTTTCCCTGTTTACTCACACAGTAAAAGTAGTGCTGGTCCAGAGGGAGAGTTCTGTGTTCATTTTGGCATCCCAGGACTTAAAATAAGTAAGGAAGGAACAATGAATGAATTAGCTACATTCCTTACCTCATCTCTGGTGGAAGCACCAAGTGCAGCCATTGAATCATAGAGCCAGGGTTAGAAGGGACCACAAGGATCAGCCATTTCCAACCCCCCTGCCATAGGCAGGGACACCTCATACTAGATCAGGCTGCCCACAGCCTCACCCAACCTGGCCTTAAACACCTCCAGGGATGAGGTTTCCACCACCTCCCTGGGCAGCCCCTGCCAGGCTCTCACCACCCTCAGGCTGAACAACTTCTTCTTCACATCCAGTATGAATCTCTCCATTCCAGCTTTGGTCCATTCCCCCCAGTCCTGTCACTACCTGACAGCCTAAAAAGTCCCTCCCCAGCTTTCTTGTAGCCCACTTCAGATACTGCAAGGCCACAAGAAGGTCACCTGGGAGCCTTCTCCTCTCCAGACTGCACAGCCCCAACTGCCTCAGTCTCTCCTCACAGCAGAGCAGCTCCAGCCCTCTGCTCATCCTCGTGGCCCTGCTCTGGACACCTTCCAGCACCTCCACATCCCTCTTGTCCCAGGGGGTCCAGCGCTGGATGCAGCACTCGAGGTGAGGTCTCAGCAGTGGGTAGCAGAGGGGCAGGATCACTTCCCTCGCACTGCTGCCCACACTGCTTTTGCTGCAGCCCAGGCTCTGGTTGCTCTCTGGGCTGCCAGGGCACACTGACAGCTCATTGTTTGTTGCTCATTTACATTTGGGACCTTTGCTTGACATTTTGTTTGGTCTCTGTTTCCTACCAAGCAGATCAATAGCAGTCCATAGCTATAATTTGGTGTAGATGTATAATCTGGCTATTTATATTGAATAAACTCTCTGTTGTCCTTTCTTTATAGGACGGAATCTTCATAGGATTCACAGGCTCACAGGATGTCAGGGGTTGGAAAGGACCCAAAGAGCTCATCCAGTCTAACTCCCCTGCCACAGCAGCACCAGACAATCCAGCTCAGGGCACACAGGAACACATCCAGACAGGTCTGGAAAGGCTCCAGAGAAGGAGACTCCACAACCTCTCCGGGCAACCTGTGCCAGGGCTCTGGGACCCTTCCAGGTAAGAAGTTGCCCCTTGTGTTGAACNTCATTTCCTATAATTTTTCTACCTCTTTCCTTTTCCTTAACCTCTTTGGGATTTAGATTTATGCCAAGATAAATGTTTTAGTACTAATTCTAAGACCTAAGTCATGCAAACAGAGGATTTTGTTTTCTGGCCTCCTTTCTGCCTTTATGTTGCTCAGGGCAGTGAAAGATCCATGAAGTAGGGAGTGATTAAACAAATTCATTCCAGTTTTGGCAGGTCTTTTTGAATCTGACAGTGTGTGACCCATCTGCGTGCCAGACAACAGGATCTAGGAGCTCATGCAGAGCTGTGCATACAGCTGAATGCTCTGCAGAGGCTTTTTGGTCAAGGCTAAGACCCATCTCAGTGTCACTGCAGCTTCATAGCTTCTGATTCACAACTGTATTATTCCTGGTTGGATAAATATGCAGCCAAAATAGATAGATACTTCTGGAGGCATTCTGAGGTACCATGTTGGTTAATTTTGGAATTTCATATCCCTAAATCATAGAATCATAGAATGGGAAGGTTGGAAGGGACCACAAAGATCATCTAAAGTTCCAACTCCCCTGTGCCATAGGCGGGGACAACTCCCACTGGAACAGGTCAATCAAGGACACATCCAGCTTGGTCCTGAACACCTCCAGGGAGGTTGTGAAGCACAGAAGCACAGAATGTGATCTTTGATTGCATTCTGTGCTTCTGTGCTCCTCCACTACCTCCCTGGGCAACCTGTGCCAGTGTCTCACCATCATCACTCCAAAGAACTTCCTCCAAACATCCAGTTTCAATCTCCCCTCTGACACTTCAAACCCATTGCCCCTTGTCCTGGCATTCCAAGACCTTGTCAATAGTCCCTCCACAGCCTTCCTGGAGCCCCCTTCAGATCCTGGAAGGCCACTCCAAGGTCTTCTGGAAGCCTTCTCCAGGCTGCAGAACCCCAACTCTCTCAACCTGTTCTCACAGCACAGCTGCTGCAGCCCTCTCAGCATCTTCATGGTCTCTTCTGGACCCACTCCAACACTTCCATGTCCTTCCTGTGCTGAGGGTTCCAGAACTGCACACAGGACTCCAGGTGGGCTCTGAGGAGAGCAGAGCAAAGGGGCACAATCCCCTCTCTTGCCCTGCTGACCACATATGTATGTGAACATATACAATGGTCTGTTTACTTTCACTGCAGTATTCTTTTGCCCTTTTGAAAGCAGAGACTCCAACTGTGTCAGTTCATGTGCAATGCATGTAAAAAACACTCTGTGTCCTTTAGTCTTCTTAAAGGCATGAGGTCCACATTCTTTTCTCCAAAATCTACCTTTCCATTGAGTTAGAGGCTTTATTATAAACTGCTTTATGCTGCTTGCCTACCTTTCTGCATTAAGCCCTGTGAAGAGAGGCTGAGGGAGCTGGGGGTGTGTAGCCTGCAGAAGAGGAGGCTCAGGGCAGAGCTCATTGCTCTCTGCAGCTACCTGAAGGGAGGTTGTAGCCAGCTGGGGTTGGGCTCTTCTCCCAGGTACCCAGGGACAGAACAAGAGGACACAGCCTCAAGCTGTGCCAGGGCAGGTTCAGGCTGGATGTTAGCAGAAGTTCTTCCCAGCAAGAGTGATTGGCATTGGAATGGGCTGCCCAGGGAGGTGGTAGAGTGCCCATCCCTGGAGGTGTCTAAAAGGAGGCTGCATGAGGCACTTAGTGCCATGGGCTAGTTAATTAGAAGGTGTTAGGTGATAGATTGGACTTGATCCTAGAGGTATTTTCCAGCCTGCTTAATTCTGTGCTTCTGTGACTGATAACATAGCTGGGGGTTTTGTGGGATTTTTTAAGTATTGGTATTAAAAATATTCAGAATTCAGACAAGAATCATGCATTCTATGAGCAAAATTTCTGTCACTAAATAGGACTGTACTTGAAATTGTATTTTCTGGAGTCTGAAAGCCCTGCAGTGTTTACAGTTCAGCAGTGATGAGATAAATGGAAACTCTGAGTCTCACAAGCTTGGTCAACCTTCTGCTTCCTCACTGGTTCTCAGCTACACGACAATTTCATTGTCTGTACTTCTTTGGGAAGCAAAAAATTAGCAATGAGGGCAAAAAATCTTTTCTGAAGTCCATTTTTTTGTTTGTCTTTAAGACACTTGTGAGTTCTCTCAGGGCCAGAATTCAGAATGGCATTTTAAATCTTGAAGGTTTGAGGGTGCTGGTGGTGCAGCTCTGTTAGGCATACTTGAAGTCTCTGTAATTTGCTTTTCTTAGCTGTGAAACTATCACCTCTGAAGCTGAGATGTCTGCCCTAAGTATAGAGATTATGAAAATAACACAAGTGAAAACTCGCTGCTTATCTAAATGATTTTCTGGGCCACAGCTACCCTACCCAATCTTACTTGCTGGCAGTGTGAGAGACACAAATACTGCAGTGGGTTTGAGTCAAAAAGTGTGGAGAGAAAGCACTGGTATGAAAAACATTCTTTTATATGGTGTGGTGATTAACTTGGGTGATTCTGTTCTAACCTTTCACATACAGGCTGCAGAGCTGTGCCCAGGCCAATCTCATTCACCAAGGCCAAGTGTAAGGTCCTGCACCTGGGTAGGCACAATGCCAAGCAGAGCTCCAGGCTGAGTGAGGAATGGCTGAGAGCAGGATTCAGTGTTCCCTAGCCATCTCGAACATGTCCTTCTAAACTCCAACTTTATTTGACATCTATTTAAAGCTTTTAATCCTCACCTCTCAAAAGATCCTGAAGGTTGATTACGTTCATTCCTGTCTTGAATGCCTTCACTTCTTCCTATTTTATATATTTACTGTTGTTCAATCAACCCTTCAATGACTTTGCATCCTTTTTCCATTCTTGCCTTTGGGCCTTGTGGGTCAAATTAACATTACAATTCCTTTCTCAAAGGGTGTTGCTGTGCTGTGCAACCCACTTGCAAAGGAGTGATGGTAAATCTGTAAGCACAGGTGTAACTACAGTTTGTAGCTATATGCTGACACACCAAACTTCAGAGGGGATCAGACTGCTGCAGACCCAGTGAGTTCTCTTTGTACTAGTGGGAGGTGTCCCTGCCTATGGCAGGGGCTTGGAACTAGATGATCTTTGAGGTCCCTTCCAACCTTACCATTCTATGATTGTATGATTATTGATCACAGGCTCATAGGATGTCAGGGGTTGGAAGGGACCCAAAGAGTTCATCCAGTCCAACTCACCCTGCCAGATCAGGACCAGACAATCGAGCTCAGGGCACACAGGAACACATCCAGACAGGCCTGGGAAGGCTCCAGGGAAGAAGACTCCACAACCTCTCTGGGCAGCCTGTGCCAGGGCTCTGAGACCCTTCCAGGCAAGAAGTTGCCCCTTGTGTTGAACTGGAACCTCCTGTGCTGTAGCTTCCATCCATTGCTGCTTGTCCTATCCTAGGACAGTGAGCAGAGCCTGTCCCCCACTCCTGACCCCCAGCCCTCAGATATTTCATAGAATCACAGAATGCTAAGTTTGGAAGGGACCTCAAAGATCATCCAGTTCCAACTCCCTGCCATAGGCAGGGACACCTCCCACTAGTACAGGTTACTCAAGGACTCATCCAACTTGGCTTTGAACACCTCCAGGGAGGGAGCAACCACAACCTCCCTGGGCAACCTGTGCCAGTGTCTCACCACCCTCAATGTAAAGAACTTCCTCCTAACATCCAATTTCAATCTTCCCTCTGACACTTCAAATCCATTCCCCTTGTCCTGGCATTACCAGACCTTGCCAATAGTCCCTCCCAAGCCTTCCTGGAGCCCCCTTCAGATCCTGGAAGGCCACTCCAAGGTCTCCTGGAAGCCTTCTCTTCTCCAGGTTGCAGAACCCCAACTCTCTCAGTCTGTCCTCACAGCAGAGCTGCT
>VWZE01008011.1:0-18747 GCA_013396675.1 Eubucco bourcierii
AACACCTTCTAATTAACTAACCCATGGCATCAAGTGCATCATGCAGCCTCCTTTTAAACACCTCCAGGTGTGGTCCATTCCAATCCCAATCACTCTTTCTGTGAAGAACTTCTTCCTAACATCCAGCCTGAACCTGCCCTGGTGCTGTGTCCTCTTGAGGTCTGCTTGAGGCTGTGCCCTCTTTTTCTGTCCCTGGCTACAGACTCCCTTCAGGTAGCTGTAGAGAGCAATGAGGTCTGCGCTGAGCCTCTTCCTCTGCAGGCTGCACACCCCCAGCTCCCTCAGCCTCTCCTCACAGGGCTGTGCTCCAGACCCCTCAACAGCCTTGCTGCCCTTCTCTGGACACCTTCCAGCACCTCAACATCTCTCTTGGATTGAGAGGCCCAGAACTGGACACAGCACTCAAGGTGTGGCCTGAGCAGTGCTGAGCACAGGGCCAGAAGGACTTCCCTGATTCTGCTGACCACACTGCTCCTGATCCAGGCCAGGATGCCGTTGGCTCTCCTACCCACCTGGACACACTGCTGGCTCATCTTCAGTTGCTCTCTACCAGCACCCCCAGGTCCTCCTGTGCCTGGCTGCTCTCCAGCCACTCTGTCCCCAGCCTGTAGTGCTGCTTGGGGTTGTTGTGGCCAAAGTGCAGAACCCTGGCACTTGGACTTGTTCAAACTCCTGGCACAGGACTGTGCCCATCTGTGCAGCCTGCCCAGGTCCCTCTGCAGAGCCTCCTGCCCACTAACAGCTCCACACTTGCTCCCAACTTGGTGTCATCTGCACACTCAGGCTCAGTTTCCCCATCCAGACCATCGATAAAGATATTAAACACTGATCCCTGGGGCACACCACAGGTGTCTCATCACCAGCTGGATGTGGCTCCATTCACCACCATTCTCTGGGCCCAACCATCCAGCCAGTTCTGAACCCAGCACAGAGTACCCCTCTCCAAGCTAAGGGCTGCCAACTTTGGCAGAGGTTTGCTATGGCAGTGTCAAAGGCCTTGCTGAAATCCAGGCAGACTACAGCCACAGCCTGCCCCACATCCATCTGGGCATAAAAAGAGATCAGGTTGGTCAGACAGGACCTGCCCCTCCTCAATCCATGCTGGCTGGGCCTGGCCCCTTGGCCATCCTGTAGGTGCTGTGTGAGTGCACTCAGGATGAGCTGTTCTTAACCTTGCCTGGCACTGAGGGTCAGGCTTACAGGTCTGGAATTTCCTGATTCCTCCTGCTGACCCTTCTTGTGGATGGGCAACACATTGGCAGCTTCCAGTCTTTGGGGACCTCTCCAGTGAGCCAGGACTGCTGATAAATGACAGAGAGCAGCTTGGGCAGCTCATCTGCAGCTCTCTCAGCACCCTAGGGTGGATCCCAGCTGGTCCCATGGACTTGTGAGGACCCAAGAGGCTCAACAGGTCCCTAACTGCTTCCTCCTGGATTACAGGGAGGCTACTTTGCTCCCTGACCCCAAATAAACCAAAGATGATGAGGGTGATTTTTGGGAATACTTTGTTTTTCACATCTTCCATCATTACTTCAGACTGCTGGGCTGCAATCTTTGTAGACTTTCAGAAGGTAACTCGCAGGGTCTTGCCTTGACTGGAAGATTTAGAGTTTTAATAACTGGGTTGTTTTTAATTAGCATAGTAGGGTCTGCATAATCAGTCTTGAGAATTTGGACAATTCTCTAGATTAAAGCTATGCATTAGAAGTGTCCTTTGCACATGCATCATAAAATAATCTTGAATTTGTTGTGTTGCTTTTCTTTTTTTTTTTTTTTTTTAAATTTGTGTGCATTTTGGTTTTTAAATCCTTTTGGATATGGGATAGGTGATGTTTATGTAGAATAGATTAGTTTCACCTCAGTTTAGCTGCCTACCAATTAGGAGTACAGCTTAAGCCAGACATTTAATTATCCTCTAAAGTCGAAGTGTAAACAGAAGCAGCTAAGTGTGGTTATTCTTTGTGCCCGTCTCAGAAGCTCTCCAGAGAGGAGAGAGTGGACATGACAGCATTAGAGAGGGCCTTTTGCACAGCTGAATTAGGATGATATAAATCTATCCTGTCTTTAGTGGGTAATTATTCAGTGTCTTTTGCTGTGTTCAATGTTCAATATGCAGTGCAAGTCTTTAGTGCCATGTTGGGTAACTTCCTATTCATACGCAGCTCTGGAGACAGAATTAATTTCCTCTGAGCCTTTCTAAAGCAACTGTCAGTGTTTTATCTGGGTGCTTCCCAAATGTGAGCTATTTTGACAACCACCTTGGGAGACCAGGAGCTCTCATTATTCCCATTTCATAGGTCACACTCAGTTTTGGCATTTCTTTGGATCCGGAATGTATTACTCTCCAACTTCAATAATACGCCCTCAATAACTTTCTGTCATGGGTTGGTTTTAAATCAAAGCAAGTATGCAGAAGGCAGCTGTGATAATCTGGCAGGTCTTCTGCTTGCCAGGGAAGGTTTCTGCTTACCTGTCCCGCACTGCTCTAGTAGCACTAAAGCAGACACTTGCAGTTCAGAAATGAAGGCAGTCATTCTTTTCTTGCCTGTAACATATGAGTTTGGAATGCTCCAAAGTGTGTGTGAGGGACTGCAGTGGTTACTGACATAGCTCTGAACTTTTCTTGCATTTGTTTGCTTTCATTTTCAATTTTCCATGTGTGATTTTAAATTGTCACTTAAATACCTGCAACTATGTCTTACAGCTTGTATTGGCTTTGATGAAAATATCTTGTGTGATGTTTCCAGACCTTCTGATGCTTAGAGGTTTCTCTAAAGTGTTCTTGAACATTATGAACTTTACAAACATTATGAACTAAAGTGTTCTTTAACATGATGAACTATGATTATTTGAGGTCCTGTGCAAAGAGGTCTGAAGGATTGCATGAGGAAAAGATGCCCACACTTTAATCCAAATATCACTAATACGTTTCATTTTATTTGATGAGGTTGCAAAGATCATTTCTAAAAGTCTAAAAACTGTGTTTATTAGTCTGTACAACCTCTGACTGTCAGAAAATGGATCAGGTGATTTTAAGGATATGTAGAAACTAAATTTAAGCCTGCAATGTCAGATATTTTCTTCAGAAGTGCATACTGGGAATTAACCTGCTTTGAGCATCATAGCTCCTTATAAATCTTACTGCATGTGCCTGCATGTGTCAAAGGATTGACCTGCACTGCTCATGGGCTGGTGAGCTTGAAATCCAAACAAGGTTTGATTTTTTTTCCCCCCTGTATCTTTTTTAAAAGACTCCTTAGCAAGAACTATAAAGTGTTGCATTGTAAGATAGTATAAACCTGGCTATGATTTTTTTTTTCACTGAGGACAACAAAAGGAGTCAGTTTTGCACCTACCTATTCTCTGAACTCAAAGTTTTGATACGGAGTGGCAAAGCTTTCTCATCCATTCCTCCTTTCCTGCAATAACCCACTGTGATGAGATATTAACAACCACATATGAATTATGATTATTAATATATCTGAGTATTATTTTTATTATTAATATTAAAAAATAAGGAAAATTCCCTCAGATTCTTTGGATTTTCAGTTGACAGGAAATATTTGCACGAAGGATATTTATTAACACAGAATGAAATAGTTTAAACAGTCAGAACTTGGAAAAATAGGAACATGAAACAGGGAAAAATCTAACTGTGCTGCAGAGGCTTAGCATTAACCCTAGCACATGGCACTCACCATGCCGTGGATCTCTGAGTAAGTTTCCCGTATAAGAACACTTCCAAACTCACCATAATGATCCTGCGGTAAAACACAAAATATTCCAGGCAGAGGGGGGAGAGAGAGAGGAGCTGCTGCTGAGCCACTGTAAGCTGCAAACACCTGGGCATTGTGATTCCCAGTCTAATGAGCCACTAAGAGATACTGCTTCCTGTTGGGCAGGTAAGTCTGTCTGTATAGAAAGCTTGTGTAAAAAGGCGCGGCTTCTAAATCACCCCCCCTTAAATAGACCAATTTGAAACTTAAACTGGCCAATAGGCATTTAGCATCCTTGTTCTGCCTAATGCGTTCAAAGCTTCGTGCCTCCGGTGACCACACAGGCACACTGAGGGGCTGCACCAGACACCTGACACGTAGTGCTAAACTCCTAACCTCAAGGCTTTGTTTTGCTCATCTACTTCAACTTCCGGACCCTGAACAGAAGGAGGATGAGCAAGGTTATGTTTAAACCAACCTGGCAGGATTTAGGCCTTACCAGGACATCCACACAACTTACCCTTTATGGATGAAAGATGCCCTGGGTGAGGTCAGAGTGGCAGAATGCATCCCTGAGGATGCTGTGTGACACATCCCTGCCTCTGGAGGATGCAGTGAAGTTTACAGTTTAGGGAAGGGGATGGTAAATGTGATCAGACAGGACATGGTTACAGTGCACTAGAGAGCACAGGGCAAAATCAGTCATTGTTCAGAAAGTGTCATGCAGTAAAAGATGAAAGACCAAGACTTCTATTTTTCACTTTCAACTGGTCTGGACAGAACCTGTATGCAATTGCATACAATTTTTGGAGACAATCTGATCACTTTCACTACCCAAATTCACTCCAAATGGTCTAATCACAGCCAATCCCTGTTGGCATTTGTCTACACGCCTGGCAGACGGGTAATTATCACAGGAAATGAACTTAAATAGCATTTCTGCTTCTGTACAGAGGCAGAACTCTTTCTCATAGGTAATTATTTTCTTTACCATCGTCTGCTACATTCCCAAAATGCATATTAATTCTGCTGGTGGTGTTTCCTATAATTTGCATTTTAATGCATAGTATTTAAAAAAACATCTTCTGCCAAGTTACAACATGGATTTGTTTGTGAGTAAGACACACCAGCATTATGTTGGACTGTAGTTGTTAAATAGAACGCAAATAATACCTGATGTAAGTAACTGCTCTTCAAGAAGTTGGCAGTCCCTTGAGTGGTCAGTGTGAGCTGTGCTGGGGTAGTTAAGACACCAAGGCTGTACCTTGCTCAAGGATCAGCTACCTCAAGGACTCTCTTGTACTTTGAGAACCAAGGGAACCTCTGTGTTGTTTTTCATTGAACAAATACTGTCCTCCTTCACTTGCAGTTTCATTCTTTACAAAAGGAACCTGGCTGGGTACACAGTAAACTGGGTGATACAGATGGCAGAAGAGGAATGTACTACATTTAGTGCTTGGATTTGGGCTTATTCCAAACTTTTCAAGGACACATTTATATGAGGATAAGTGGAGAAATTGGTGTCCCTTACCCCTGTACATTCTGTCCTCATGAAACAGTTGTATAGAAAATGCAAACAAATAATCCATAGATGATTTTCTGTCTTGTTAAGAGTGGTGTGTAAAAAAATCTAGCACTTACCCATGTAGCCCAACTAGTAGTAGGCAGTAATAGTAGTATGTTTCCCTGAAGAACCCTCTTGTTCCTAAAGCTTTCCCATGTGGTAATATCCTTCCTGAAGCTCCCTCTAGGCATGCTTTGCCCTGACACCACTCTAGGCAGGCACAGCTGCCTCCCTGGCTTTTCTCACAGAGCTTCTCTATAACATATCCTTCCTTCTCTCCACCTTACTCCTGCATGTAATTTTGATAGCCTTATATCAATCTTCCCCCCCCACTCCTCCCTTTTTTTTTTTATTTAATAATGATTCTGAAATTATGATCACCAATCAACCTTGATTGTTTTACATACTGAAGTATTTTGGGCTCTAGAGCACAATCTGTTGTGGTCTTGTGACTGAACTTGTGTGGCCTGAGAAGTGACTACATCTCTGTTTCTATTCAGTACTGCCCTCTGTCAATCTCTGCCATTCTAACAGTTTAGGCGTTTCAGTCAGAGCTGCTCAGTCTACTGAATGTCCTCTGTCATTGGCAACGCACAGCACAGCAATGATGCAAACTGTTTCTCACATGTTGGTTGTCTTCAATACAATTACTGAATACAATAATTGGAGCTTTATCCCAAACACCATTTAATATTCTGGTTTCATCTTGCATGGATTTCTGAATGGAGTCCTGAAAATGCTTAAAAAACCTACACTGCTTAAGTTTTCCTTTTGAAACTGTGTGACAGGGCACACCCAAGTCCCTGCCCCACCGTTGGTTTGAATGGGGCACAAAATTGTTTTGCTCTCCCCAACCTCTAGCTCTAGGGGTTTGTAATGTGAAAGAAGTAGGCACTAAGTTCCTTACCCCACACCCGCAGGCTTGAACGGGGCAGAGCAAATCGCCCCATCATAGATGTATGGCAACTGGACACAGAGTAAGCACTACTTTAAGAGCTGTATTATCTAGAAGATACATTGGACAGATGCAGAGATCAGTATTTTAGCCCACAGCTCAGAGAACTGAGAATGTCCCTAAACTGTTTGTTGAAATATCATTTTCTGTTTCTGTGTAAGAAAAGAACATTTTAGGTAATCATAGAAATAAACACTTTGTTCTTCATTTTCCATAACTGTAGGTTCCTTTCAACAATAGCCTATTCTTACTAACATCTGCAGGAGTCTCACATGGAAATTTGTGTCAAGGCAGGACTCCTGATTTAGTGATTGCACTTTACACCTGTGCTGAGGGATGAGAATATTTCTGAATGGTCTCCTGGGTATGTCCAGTAAAAACTGATGTGAGGCAGATGTAATTTCTGATCTGCAAATATGCCAGCTATCCAAGCAATTTGGGTGCCAGGTGAAGTAAATGAAGTAAAAATCCCCAATTTATAAATGCAATGCTGAGCACTGAAGCCACTCTGAGCAGGTTCCTGGACTCCTCAGTAGCCTGCAGAGGAGGATTTGGAGTTGACTTGCACAACCTGTTCAGGTAGCCACCCTTTGGGGCTACCATTATTCAATCTGTCCCTGCCACAGGAGCAGTGTGTCCTCCTTAGCTCAAGGAATGCTCCCTCCCAGGGCACACTCCTGGTTCAAACTCTCAGTCTGGATTACTTGCAGATTATAGACAGAGCTTTGCCCAGTACTTGAAAGACAATTAGACATGATCATGGTTGCTGACTCTGACAGGCAATTACCTTAAGAAATGAAGTTTCAGCTCTTGGTCCAGTTAGTTTCAAGACTTGGAGACTAATTCTCGTTCTCATAGCTATTGTAAAAATATGTAACTGGTACATCTGCCAAGGGATGCCCAGGGCTTTACCTGCACAGTGCCCATTGGCTTCAGCAGGAACCTGAGTACTTTATCTCACCATGTTGTGTCTTACTTAAGATGTTTAAAAACACTGCCTATTGTTTTAGAGTCTGCATTATGTATTTACAGTCTGTCACCTTGTCTGTGAATGCATGATGGGGATAAAATAGGCACAAGCATAGCCTTGAAAAGGTGATTTGCTATCATCTTGAATAAACCTTCATAAACAACTTTGAAGCACTTACCCCAATCTGGAATGAAAGTGATCTTGTCTGAGTTTTGTGTTTTCTCACAGTTGTGGAGCCTACAGCAATATTTGTTTGAGCTATTTCACCATAGTGATCCAGGGGTACTTGGCTGGTGTCTCCTTTGCATCTCTAAGGTACTTCTTCAGAGCAAAGAAACCACCTACAACACTCTCCAGTGGTACATGATATGGCCTCTGTCTGATTTAATGCTTCTGGTACCATTTTGACTCATGGCCAATCCATACAGAAGAAATTGGGGTATATATTGTGCTGGTTTGAGGCTAATTTGAGTATTTTAATGAAGAGAATCAGATGCTAAGCCGTGAAAAGCAAACACTGCTGATGTCTGCTGCACTCATAGGCTTGCTGAGAGGTATAAAAACAAGACCACAAACATAAATAAGGGAGAGACTCTCTCTGCTGTGTCTTCTCTCTGCTGTGTAACTCAACTAACAACTTTACTTCTAACCCCCCTGGCCCATCCTCCAAACTCACCTTGAATGTAAGGCAGACCCTGGGGCAAGGCAGAGGGGTGGGGAGAAGGTGGAAGGGTGGTTGGGAGCCCCTCCTGAGGTCTCTAATTTCTGGGCAGGGTGGGGGAATTGTGTTTCTGTATTCCCTTTAACTTGTCTATGTCTGTAACTGTTCCTGTCTGTTGTGTCTATCTCTGCTTGTACATTGTGCTGAGCTGTAAACAGAGCTCCAGTCCTTAACTTCCAACTGGTTGAGTCTAGTCTGGGGGATTTTACAAAGTGTGGGGGGGCAGGGAGCTCCCAAACCATCACAATATTACTATTAGGAGATTAATGTTTCATGACTTTAAAAAATGCTCCCATGACTACTATGAAATCTAATCCTCTAGCTTAAAATGTTACCAATGTCTGCTTGCTTTAGGTAAACCAAGGCATATGCTAGCTGAGATCCATTCTGAGTGGAGTCCCTGCCCTTTCCTTTCACTCTCTGTCCCCTCGTTCCTATAACTCTAAAGTGTTGTAATGTCAGAGTGATGCAGGAAATCCCCTGTTGCTAATTTCCTGCAGGAGAACATGGCATGCCAGCTCTCATCATCAGGGGTGGAAATGTCAGGTTCTTAACAATAAGATATGCATGAAAAGTTAATTTATAGTGTTATGTATAGCCAGTGGTCATATTCTAATAACTTAAGTCTATGTTTACTGTGCTACTCTCCATGGCACAAGATGATTTTCCTCAAGGCCCTTGGCAGTGTTCACTGCAGAGTCAGAATGAGTAATTTTAGAGCCTTTGCTCAGTGATGGTAAATATAAACATATAATATTCTTATCTCTCTCAGATTCAGATTTGCTCCTTTGAGTGTTAAAATGATGTCCTGCTGTATTTTGAGGACATCATTTTAAAATCCCAAGAGCTGGGATTTTTTCTTTCCTGCATCAGCATCAGAAGGATTCTGCAACCTGCACTCAGTCTGAACTAATAGCCACTCCTTACCCTGACTCCACAACCTACCCCTGAGCTGCTGAGCTGTTACCAAGTCACCAGTGTAAGCAATAAACGGGTGGGCCCAACAATTTCCAGTTATTGAGCTGCTAAGGGGTACTGCAAAAAGGCGATGCAGCCAGGAAAGGCTGTCAGAAAAGGGGTGCAGAAAGGTGATGGAGGCAGGAAAGGTGGTGCAGAAAGGCGATGGAGTCAGGAAAGGCGGTGCAGAAAGGTGGGGCAGTCAGGAAAGGCAGTGCAGAAAGGCGGTGCAGAAAGGTGATCCAGACAGTAAACGCAGTGCAGAAAGGTGGTGCAGTCAGGAAAGGTGGTGCAGAAAGTTGATACAGAAAGGTGATGGAGTCAGGAAAGGTGGTGCGGAAAGGCAGTACAGAAAGGCGATGGAGTCAGGAAAGGTAGTGCAGAAAGTCAATGCAGAAAGGTGATGGAGTCAGGAAAGGTGGTGCAGAAAGTTGGTGCAGTCAGGAAAGGTGGTGCAGAAAGGTGATGGAGTCAGGAAAGGTGGTGCAGAAAGGCAATGCAGAAAGGTGATGCAGTCAGGGAAGGAGGTGCAGAAAGTTGGTGCAGAAAGGTGATGGAGTCAGGAAAGGCGGTGCAGAAAGCGATGCAGAAAGGTGATGCAGTCAGGAAAGGAGGTGCAGAAAGTTGGTGCAGAAAGGTGATGGAGTCAGGAAAGGCGGTGCAGAAAGGCAGTGCAGAAAGGCGATGCAGGCAGGAAAGGCGGTGAAGAAAGGTGGTGCAGAAAGGTGATGCAGTCTGCAAAGGTGGTGTAGAAAGGCGGTGCAGAAAGGTGGTGCAGAAAGTTGATGGAGTCAGGAAAGGTGGTGCTGAAAGGAGATGCAGAAAGGTGATGGAGTCAGGAAAGGTGGTGCAGAAAGGTGGTGCTGTCAGGAAAGGTGGTGCAGTTAGGAAAGGTGGTGCAGAAAGGTGGTGAAGAAAAGCGGTGCAGAGAGGTGATGCAACCAGAAAAGACTCTCAGCAAAGGTGGTGCAGAAAAGCGGTGCAGAAAGGCGATGGAGTCAGGAAAGGTGGTGCAGAAAGGCAGTGTAGAAAGGCAATGGAGGTAGGAAAGGCTGTCAGGGAAGGCTGTTAGGAAAGGCGGTGCAGAAAGGCGATTGAGTAAGAAAAGGCTGTCAGGAAAGGTGGTGCAGAAAGGCGATGGAGTCACGAAAGACGGTACAGAAAGGCGGTGCAGTCAGGAAAGGAAGTGCAGAAAGGCGGTACAGAAAGGTGATCCGGACAGTAAGTGCAGTGCAGAAAGGTGGTGCAGTCAGGAAAGACTGTCAGGAAAGGCTGTCAGGAAAGGTGGTGCAGAAATGTGATGGAGTCAGGAAAGGTGGTACAGAAAGTTGATACAGTAAGGTGATGGGGTCAGGAAAGGTGGTGAAGAAAGTTGGTGCAGTCAGGAAAGGCGGTGCAGAAAGGGAGTGCAGAAAGGTGATGGAGTCAGGAAAGGTGGTGTAGAAAGTTGGTGCAGTCAGGAAAGGTGGTGCAGAAAGTCGATGCAGTCAGGAAAGGCGGTGCAGAAAGTTGGTGCAGTCAGGAAAGGCGGTGTAGAAAATCGGTGCTGTCAGGAAAGGCGGTGTAGAAAGGTGATGCAACCAGGAAAGGCTGTCAGGAAAGGCGGTGCAGCAAGGTGATGGAGTCAGGAAAGGTGGTGCAGAAAGGCGGTGCAGAAAGTTGGTGCAGTCAGGAAAGGCAGTGCAGAAAGGTAATGGAGTCAGGAAAGGTGGTGTGGAAAGTTGTTGTAGTCAGGAAAGGTGGTGCGGAAAGCTGGGTAGTCAGGAAAGGCAGTGCAGAAATTTGGTGCAGTCAGGAAAGGCAGTGCAGAAAGGCGAAACAGAAAGGAGATGGAGTCAGGAAAGGTGGTGCGGAAAGGCGGTGCAGAAAGGCGATGGAGTCAGGAAAGGCGATGCAGAAAGTCGATGCAGAAAGGTGGTGGAGTCAAGAAAGGCGGTGCAGAAAGGTGATGCAATTGGGAAAGGCTGTAAGGAAAGACTGTCAGGAAAGGCAGTGCAGAAAGGCAGTGTAGAAAGGTGTTGGAGGCAGGAAAGTGGGTGCAGAAAGGTGATGGAGTCAGGAAAGATGGTGCAGAAAGGCAGTGTAGAAAGGCGATGGAGGCAGGAAAGGCGGTGCAGTGAGGCGGTGCAGAAAGGTGATGCAGTCGGGACCAACAGTCAGGAAAGGCGGTGCAGAAAGGTGGTGCAGAAAGGCAGTGCAGAAAGGCGATGGAGTCAGAAAAGGTGGTGCAGAACGGGGATGCAGTCGGGAAGGGCTGTCAGAAAAGACAGTGCAGAAAGGTGATGGAGGCAGGAAAGTCGGTGCAGAAAGGTGATGGAGTCAGGAAAGGTGGTGCAGAAAGGCAGTGTAGAAAGGTGATGGAGTCAGGAAAGGCGGGGCAGAAAGGCAATGCAGAAAGGTGATGGAGTCAGGAAAGGCAGTGCAGAAAGTCGATGCAGAAAGGCGATGGAGTCAGGAAAGGTGGTGCAGAAAGGCAGTGTAGAAAGGCGATGGAGGTAGGAAAGGCTGTCAGGGAAGGTTGTTAGGAAAGGTGGTGCAGAAAGGTGATGGAGTCAGGAAAGATGGTGCAGAAAGGTGGTGCAGAAAGGTGATGCAGCAGGGAAAATCTGTGAGGAAAGGTGGTGCAGAAAGGTAATGGAGTCAGGAAAGGTGGTGCAGAAAGGCAGTGTAGAAAGGCGATGGAGGTAGGAAAGGCTGTCAGGGAAGGTTGTTAGGAAAGGTGGTGCAGAAAGGTGATGGAGTCAGGAAAGGCAGTGCAGAAAGTCGATGCAGAAAGGCGATGGAGTCAGGAAAGGTGGTGCAGAAAGGCAGTGTAGAAAGGCGATGGAGGTAGGAAAGGCTGTCAGGGAAGGTTGTTAGGAAAGGTGGTGCAGAAAGGTGATGGAGTCAGGAAAGATGGTGCAGAAAGGTGGTGCAGAAAGGTGATGCAGCAGGGAAAATCTGTGAGGAAAGGTGGTGCAGAAAGGTAATGGAGTCAGGAAAGGTGGTGCAGAAAGGCAGTGTAGAAAGGCGATGGAGGCAGGAAAGGCGGTGCAGAAAGGCAGTGCAGAAAGGCAATGCAGTTGGGAATGGCGGTGCAGAACAACGGTGTAGAAAGTTGTTGCAGAACAGCGGTGCAGAAAGGTGATGCAGTCAGGAAAGGCGGTGTAGAAAGGCAGTGCAGAAAGGTGGTGCAGAAAGGGGATGCAGTCAGGAAAGGTGGTACAGAAAGTCGATAGAGAAAGTCGATGCAGTCAGGAAAGGTGGTGCAGAAAGTTGGTGCATTCAGGAAAGATGGTGCAGAAAGTTGGTGCAGTCAGGAAAGGCGGTGTAGAAAGGCGATGCAGTCAGGAAAGGTGGTGTAGAAAGGCGGTGCAGTCAGGAAAGGCGGTGCAGAAAGGCGATGCAGAATGGCAGTGAAGAAAGGTGGTGCAGAAAGGTGATGAAGTCAGGAAAGGCGGTGCAGAAAGGCAGTGCAGAAAGGCAGCACAGAAAGGTGGCGCAGAAAGGTGGTACAGTAAGGCGATGGAATAAGGAAAGGCAGTGCAGAGAGGCGGTGCAGAAAGGCGATGCAGTCAGGAACAGCAATCAGGAAAGGCGGTGCAGAAAGGCAGTGCAGAAAGGCGATGGAGTCAGAAAAGGTGGTGCAGAAAGGTGATGCAGAACGGTGATGCAACCGGGAAAGATTGTCAGGAAAGGCAGTGCAGTAAAGCAATGCAACCAGGAAAGGCTGTCAGAAAAGCCAGTGCAGAAAGGCGATGGAGTCAGGAAAGATGGTGCAGAAAGTTGGTGCAGTCAGGAAAGGTGGTGCAGAAAGGTGATGCAGAAAGACGATGGAGTCAGGAAAAGTGGCGCAGAAAGGTGATGCAGTCAAGAAATGCAGTGCAGAAAGGTGATGGAGTCAGGAAAGGCAGTGCAGAAAGTTGGTGCATTCTTGAAAGGTGGTGCAGAAAGTTGGTGCATTCAGGAAAGGTGGTGCAGAAAGTTGGTGCATTCAGGAAAGGTGGTGTAGAAAGACGATGCAGTCAGGAAAGGAGGTGTAGAAATGCGGTGCAGAATGGCAGTGAAGAAAGGCGGTGCAGAAAGGTGATGCAGCCAGGAAAGGCTGTCAGGAAAGGCGGTGCAGAAAGGTGATGGAGTCAGGAAAGGTGGTGCGGAAAGGCGGTGCAGAAAGGTGATGGAGTCAGGAAAGGTGGTGCAGAAAGGAGGTGCTGTCAGGAAAGGTGCAGAAAGGCGGTGCAGAAAGGCAGTGCAGAAAGGCAATGGAGTCAGGAAAGGTGGTGCAGAAAAGTGGTGCAGAACAGCAATGCAGTCGGGAAAGAGTGTCAGAAAAGCCAGTGCAGAAAGGTGATGGAGTCAGGAAAGGCGGTGCAGAAAGGTGATGGTGTCAGAAAAGGTGGTGCAGAAAGGTGGTGCAGAAAGGTGATGGAGTCAGGAACGGTGGTGCAGAAAGGTGATGGAGCCAGGAAAGGTGGTGTGGAAAGGCAGTGCAGAAAGGTGATGGAGTCAGGAAAGGCAGTGCAAAAAGGCGATGCAGTCGGGAAAGGCTGTAAGGAAAGATTGTCAGGAAAGGCAGTGCAAAAAGGCAATGTAGAAAGGTGATGGAGGCAGGAAAGGTGGTGCAGAAAGGTGATGGAGTCAGGAAAGGCGGTGCAGAAAGGCAATGTAGAAAGGTGATGGAGGCAGGAAAGGCGATGCAGAAAGGCAATGTAGAAAGGTGATGGAGGCAGGAAAGGTGGTGCAGAAAGGTGATGGAGTCAGGAAAGGCGGTGCAGAAAGGCAATGTAGAAAGGTGATGGAGGCAGGAAAGGCGATGCAGAAAGGCAATGTAGAAAGGTGATGGAGGCAGGAAAGGTGGTGCAGAAAGGTGATGGAGTCAGGAAAGGCAGTGCAGAAAGGCGATGCAGAATGGCAATGAAGAAAGGCGGTGTGGAAAGGTGATGGAGACAGGAAAGGTGGTGTGGAAAGGCGGTG
This sequence comes from Eubucco bourcierii, assembly GCA_013396675.1. Classification (NCBI taxonomy): domain Eukaryota; kingdom Metazoa; phylum Chordata; class Aves; order Piciformes; family Ramphastidae; genus Eubucco; species Eubucco bourcierii. The sequence continues at coordinate 13,837 of VWZE01008011.1, forward strand.
CAGAAAGGTGATGCAGAAAGGTGATGGAATCAGAAAAGGTGGTGCAGAAAGGTGGTGCAGAACGGCGATGCAGTAGGGAAAGATTGTCAGGAAAGGCGGTGCAGTAAAGCAATGCAGCCAGGAAAGGCTGTCAGAATAGCCAGTGCAGAAAGGCGATGGAGTCAGGAAAGGTGGTGCAGAAAGGTGATGCAGACAGGAAATGCAGTGCAGAAAGGTGATGGAGTCAGGAAAGGCAGTGCAGAAAGTTGGTGCATTCAGGAAAGGTGGTGTAGAAAGACGATGCAGTCAGGAAAGGAGGTGTAGAAATGCGGTGCAGAATGGCAGTGAAGAAAGGCAGTGCAGAAAGGTGATGAAGTCAGGAAAGGCGGTGCAGAAAGTGATGCAGCCAGGAAAGGCTGTCAGGAAAGGCGGTGCAGAAAGGTGATGGAGTCAGGAAAGGTGGTGCGGAAAGGCAGTGCAGAAAGGTGATGGAGTCAGGAAAGGTGGTACAGAAAGTCGATAGAGAAAGTCGATGCAGTCAGGAAAGGCGGTGCAGAAAGATGATGCAGTCAGGAAAGGCGGTGTTGAAAGGCGATGCAGAATGGCAGTGAAGAAAGGTGATGCAGAAAGGTGATGAAGTCAGGAAAGGCGGTGCAGAAAGTGATGCAGCCAGGAAAGGCGATGCAACCAGGAAAGGCTGTAAGGAAAGGCTGTCAGGAAAGGTGGTGCAGAAAGGCAGTGTAGAAAGGTGATGGAGGCAGGAAAGTCGGTGCAGAAAGGTGATGGAGTCAGGAAAGGTGGTGCAGAAAGGCAGAGTAGAAAGGCGATGGAGGCAGGAAAGGTGGTGCAGAAAGGCAGAGTAGAAAGGTGATGGAGGCAGGAAAGACGGTGCAGAAAGGTGATGGAGTCAGGAAAGGTGGTGTAGAAAGGCAGTGCAGAAAGGTGATGGAGGCAGTAAAGGCGGTGCAGAAAGTTGGTGCAGTCAGGAAAGGTGGTTCATAAAGGTGATGGAGTCAGAAAAGGTGGTGCAGAAAGGTGGTGCAGAAAGGTGATGGAGTCAGGAAAGGTGGTGCAGAAAGGTGATGCAGACAGGAAAGGCAGTGCAGAAGGTTGATGGAGTCAGGAAAGGCGGTGCAGAAAGGTGATGCAACCAGGAAAGGCTGTCAGGAAAGGCGGTGCAGAAAGCTGATGCAGTCAGGAAAGGTGGTGCGGAAAGGCAGTGCAGAAAGGTGATGGAGTCAGGAAAGGCGGTGCAGAAAGGTGATGCAACCAGGAAAGGCTGTCAGGAAAGGCGGTGCAGAAAGCTGATGCAGTCAGGAAAGGTGGTGCGGAAAGGCAGTGCAGAAAGGTGATGGAGTCAGGAAAGGCGGTGCAGAAAACCGATGCAGAAAGGTGAAAGAATCAGGAAAGGCAGTGCAAAAAGGCGATGCAGTCGGGAAAGGCTGTAAGGAAAGACTGGCAGGACAGGCAGTGCAGAAAGGCAGTGTAGAAAGGTGATGGAGGCAGGAAAGGTGGTGCAGAAAGGTGATGGACTTGGGAAAGGTGGTGTGGAAAGGCGGTGCCGAAAGGCAATGGAGTCAGGAAAGGTGGTACAGAAAGGTGGTGCTGTCAGGAAAGGTGGTGCAGTTAGGAAAGGTTCTCAGCAAAGGTGGTGCAGAAAAGCCGTGCAGAAAGGCGATGGAGTCAGGAAAGGAGGTGCAGAAAGATAGTGTAGAAAGGCGATGGAGGTAGGAAAGGCTGTCAGGGAAGACTGTTAGGTAAGGCGGTGCAGAAAGGCGATTGAGTCAGGAAAGACTGTCAGGAAAGGTGGTGCAGAATGGCGATGGAGTCACGAAAGACGGTGCAGAAAGGCGGTGCAATCAGGAAAGGTAATGCAGAAAGGTGGTGCAGAAAGGTGATCCGGACAATAAGTTCAGTGCAGAAAGGTGGTGGAGTCAGGAAAGGCGGTGCAGAAAGGTGATGCAGTCGGGAAAGACTGTAAGGAAAGACTGTCAGGAAAGGCAGTGCAGAAAGGTGATGGAGTCAGGAAAGATGGTGCAGAAAGGTGGTGCAGAAAGGCGGTGCCGAAAGGTGATGGAATCAGGAAAGGCGGTGCAGAAAGGCGGTGCAGAAAGGCAGTGCAGAAAGGCAGCGCAGAAAGGTGGTGCAGAAAGGCGGTGCCGAAAGGTGATGGAATCAGGAAAGGCGGTGCAGAAAGGCGGTGCAGAAAGGCAGTGCAGAAAGGCAGCGCAGAAAGGTGGTGCAGAAAGGCGGTGCCGAAAGGTGATGGAATCAGGAAAGGCGGTGCAGAAAGGCGGTGCAGAAAGGCAGTGCAGAAAGGCAGCGCAGAAAGGTGGTGCAGAAAGGCGGTGCCGAAAGGTGATGGAATCAGGAAAGGCGGTGCAGAAAGGCGGTGCAGAAAGGCAGTGCAGAAAGGCAGCGCAGAAAGGTGGTGCAGAAAGGCGGTGCCGAAAGGTGATGGAATCAGGAAAGGCGGTGCAGAAAGGCGGTGCAGAAAGGCAGTGCAGAAAGGCAATGCAGGCAGGAAAAACAGTGAAGAAAGGCGTTGCAGAAAGGCGATGCAGCCTGGAAAGGCGGTGTAGAAAGGCGATGCAGAAAGGTGGTGCAGAAAGGGGATGCAGTCAGGAAAGGTGGTGTTGAAAGGCGGTGTTGAAAGGCGATGCAGAAAGGTGATAGAGTAAGGAAAGGCGGTGCAGAAAGGTGATGGAGACAGGAAAGGTGGTGTGGAAAGGCGGTGCAGAAAGGTGATGCAGTAAGGAAAGGCTGTGAGGAAAGGTGGTGCAGAAAGGTAATGGAGTCAGGAAAGGTGGTGCAGAAAGGCAGTGTAGAAAGGCGATGGAGGCAGTAAAGGCGGTGCAGAAAACCGATGCAGAAAGGTGAAGGAATCAGGAAAGGCGGTGCAAAAAGGCGATGCAGTCGGGAAAGGCTGTAAGGAAAGACTGTCAGGAAAGGCGGTGCAGAAAGGCAGTGCAGAAAGGCAGCGCAGCAAGGTGGTGCAGAAAGGCGGTGCCGAAAGGTGATGGAATCAGGAAAGGCGGTGCAGAAAGGCGGTGCAGAAAGGCAGTGCAGAAAGGCAATGCAGGCAGGAAAAACAGTGAAGAAAGGCGTTGCAGAAAGGCGATGCAGCCTGGAAAGGCGGTGTAGAAAGGCGATGCAGAAAGGTGGTGCAGAAAGGGGATGCAGTCAGGAAAGGTGGTGTTGAAAGGCGGTGTTGAAAGGCGATGCAGAAAGGTGATAGAGTAAGGAAAGGCGGTGCAGAAAGGTGATGGAGCCAGGAAAGGTGGTGTGGAAAGGCGGTGCCAAAAGGCAATGGAGTCAGGAAAGGTGGTACAGAAAGGTGGTGCTGTCAGGAAAGGTGGTGCAGTTAGGAAAGGTGGTGCCGAAAGGCGGTGAAGAAAAGCGGTGCAGAGAGGTGATGCAACCAGGAAAGGCTCTCAGCAAAGGTGGTGCAGAAAAGCAGTGCAGAAAGGCGATGGAGTCAGGAAAGGTGGTGTAGAAAGGTAGTGTAGAAAGGCGATGGAGGTAGGAAAGCCTGTCAGGGAAGACTGTTAGGAAAGGCGGTGCAGAAAGGCAATTGAGTCAGGAAAGACTGTCAGGAAAGGTGGTGCAGAATGGAGATGGAGTCACGAAAGACGGTGCAGAAAGGCAGTGCAGTCAGGAAAGTTAGTGCAGAAAGGCGGTGCAGAAAGGTGATCCGGACAGTAAGTGCAGTGCAGAAAGGTGGTGCAGTCAGGAAGGGCTGTCAGGAAAGGCTGTCAGGAAAGACGGTGCAGAAAGGTGATGGAGTCAGGAAAGGTGGTGCAGAAAGGCTGTGCAGTCGGGAAAGGCGGTGTAGAAAGGCGATGCAGAATGGTAGTGAAGAAAGGCGGTGCAGAAAGGTGATGAAGTCAGGAAAGGCGGTGCAGAAAGGTGATGAAGTCAGGAAAGGCGGTGCAGAAAGTGATGCAGCCAGGAAAGGCTGTCAGGAAAGGCGGTGCAGAAAGGTGATGGAATCAGGAAAGGCGGTGCAGAAAGGCGGTGCAGAAAGGCAGTGCAGAAAGGCAATGCAGGCAGGAAAAACAGTGAAGAAAGGCGTTGCAGAAAGGCGATGCAGCCTGGAAAGGCGGTGTAGAAAGGCGATGCAGAAAGGTGGTGCAGAAAGGGGATGCAGTCAGGAAAGGTGGTGTTGAAAGGCGGTGTTGAAAGGCGATGCAGAAAGGTGATAGAGTAAGGAAAGGCGGTGCAGAAAGGTGATGGAGCCAGGAAAGGTGGTGTGGAAAGGCGGTGCCAAAAGGCAATGGAGTCAGGAAAGGTGGTACAGAAAGGTGGTGCTGTCAGGAAAGGTGGTGCAGTTAGGAAAGGTGGTGCCGAAAGGCGGTGAAGAAAAGCGGTGCAGAGAGGTGATGCAACCAGGAAAGGCTCTCAGCAAAGGTGGTGCAGAAAAGCAGTGCAGAAAGGCGATGGAGTCAGGAAAGGTGGTGTAGAAAGGTAGTGTAGAAAGGCGATGGAGGTAGGAAAGCCTGTCAGGGAAGACTGTTAGGAAAGGCGGTGCAGAAAGGCAATTGAGTCAGGAAAGACTGTCAGGAAAGGTGGTGCAGAATGGAGATGGAGTCACGAAAGACGGTGCAGAAAGGCAGTGCAGTCAGGAAAGTTAGTGCAGAAAGGCGGTGCAGAAAGGTGATCCGGACAGTAAGTGCAGTGCAGAAAGGTGGTGCAGTCAGGAAAGGCTGTCAGGAAAGACGGTGCAGAAAGGTGATGGAGTCAGGAAAGGTGGTGCAGAAAGGCTGTGCAGTCGGGAAAGGCGGTGTAGAAAGGCGATGCAGAATGGTAGTGAAGAAAGGCGGTGCAGAAAGGTGATGAAGTCAGGAAAGGCGGTGCAGAAAGGTGATGAAGTCAGGAAAGGCGGTGCAGAAAGGGATGCAGCCAGGAAAGGGTGTCAGGAAAGGGGGGGCA
>VWZE01008012.1:0-15123 GCA_013396675.1 Eubucco bourcierii
TAATAATAATAATAATAATAATAATAATAATAGTTATAGTAGTAACCAAAGCAATAACAATAATAATAGTAACAATGGCAACATCACCACCACCACCAATAATAATTATAATAGTAGTTGTAGTAGTAACCAAAGCAACAACAATAGTAACGACGACAATAACAGCAACACCAACCACCAACCACCACCACCATCAACAACAACAATAATAATAGTAGTAGTAGTAGTAACCAAAGCAATAAAAATAATATTAATAGTAATGATGACGACAACGACAATGACAACAACGACAACCACCACCAATAAATAATAATAATAATAATAATAATAACACCACCACGAACAATGTTCAGTCTAAAATTCAGAGGACATTTAAGCCTTGCTCTTTGGATGAAACAGCGAATGAAAGAATTGCTTAGGTGCAAAAGATAACAAGCCTTGCCTTGGCTTTACAGTGCTCTTCTCTGTTGTCTTCAATAAACTTCTTCACCTGTGTATCTCCATTTCCTTTTAATTTTCTTTAAGTATTAACACAAATCATAAACCCTCCCCTTTGTTTTTTTTTTTAACTGATCCTAGTAGAAAATTTCTAAGCTGCCATAATGGAAAATAATTTTATTAATTTAAACATGCAAAGTTTTCACATTATTAAAATATCAAATCAATATCTGTGCTATTTGAGGCAGCAGGAAGAGTTGTAGTGTGTGTATTACTATGTAAAATGGACAATGAATGTGAGCAATGCAGCACGACTGGTGGCAGTGAATCTTGTTCTCCCTGGTGCACATGCTTGGCTCTGATATGAACTGCTGACCCACATTTAAATGCAAATTCATGAATGGCACTTAAATTTTAAGGTGTTACATTCCTCGGAGCAGATTTCTTTGAAATCCTTAAGGTTCAACTTTCAGACTTGACCTCTGGTCATAAAGCAAGCAGAGATATAAAGCTATTCTGACTGTGTGTTTCTGGGATATAACTATACGGTGAAGACTGCTGAGTCCACATTGATTTATTGTTAGTACTTGGCAGTACTTGCTGAAAGTTAACAGTGGATTTCCTGCCATTTCAAAGTGTAATTACACTAATAAACAATTAATAAGCTGGGGGGATGAAAAGCAACAAAATACCCCCAAAAGACCAAAAAACCACAAGCAAAAACCCCAAACCAACCCAACCAACCAAAACCAAACCCCGCACAAACAAAATCCACTGGCTTTTTATGACATCCCCAAGTGACTGTGGAGCTACCTTAAATACCACTTTGAGATATCTGAACTAGTCATCAAGCATCCTAAGTTTCTGCATTGCATTATCAATCATTTAAGCCATTCATCTTCCTTTCTGAAAATGATAAGACATTTGAGGAGCACGTTACAGGTAATGTACAATGGGCAGTGAACAGATTTCCCTTATCTCATTCAGAACTCAATCCTGATTACATATGAGTTATATGTGACAGATACTTTTTCTTTCTTACTTTCTTTCTTCTCTCTAATACGAAAGAACTCAATGAATTCCTATAACAAAACTTAGTATTTAGGAACCTCAGCAAAGGGATATCAAATAAAGTCCATTTTCTAACTTTTATTATTTATTGAACAGAGCTGGAGATATGCAAAATACTTGGAGACTTCAGTGAGCTTACAGATGAGGACAAAAAGAGTAAAGGAATGAATCTGAGTGGAAGTAGGTTCAAATAGAGTCACAGGGAAAATTATCCTGCAATTGTACAGGAAAAAGTGTCCTTAGGGAGAAAATAATAGCTTCATTTATTCTGAACTTGATTAATACCAACTCTTAAATACTTGAAAAGTTTCAATGTTAATTTGATTTACACAGAACAATCAGAGTGTTTCCCTTGAACTCATTGCATAGTTGGAGATTCAAATTCTTCTGGAATTATTGGTCATCCCTGGATGTTGTCTGTCTACTTAAAAACTAATTATTGCAGACTAGTCTTTTTGAAACTTAAATCACAGAATCATGGAATGAGTTGAATTCAACTCCCTGCAGTGAGCAGGGACAACTTCAGTCATGTTAATCATAGCCTTCTCCAACCTGACCTTGAAAGTTTCCTGGGATGTGGCATCTATTGCCTCTCTGGGGAACCTGGTCCAATGTTTTACCACCCTCATTCTAAAAAGGAACTTCTTCCCTACATCCACTCTAAATCTACTCTCTTTTGGTTTAAAATCTTTACTCCTTGCCCTATGCCAACAGGCCTCGATAAAATGATTGTCCTATCTTCCTTATAAACCTCCTTTAACAGCAACGAGGTCCCCCCAGAGCTTTGTTTTCGCCACAAGCCCCCCAGCTTTCCTCTATAGGAGAGGAATTCCATTCCCACCCCAGCCTTCCTCTATAGGAGAGGAGTTTTGTGTCCCTCCTCTGGATGCACTACAACAGGTCCACATCTTTTTGGATGCTATTTTGTGGATGTGGAGGACTCCAGAGCTGAACGCAGTACTCCAGGTGAGGTCTCATCAGTTCAAAGAGGAGGAATAGAAGCAGCCCGCTCAACTTCCTGTCTTTCAATGTAGCCCAGGATACAATATGTTTTTTGGGCTGGAAACACACATTGCTGGCACATGTCCAGCTTTTCATCCACCAGTAACCCCAAGTACTTAGCAATGCTGCTCTCAATCCCTTCATCCCTAAGCCTGTACTGATACTGGGTGTTGTCTTTGGTTTTATGACCCTCATGAGATTCACACAGGCTTACTTCTCAAGCTCATCTAGGTCCTTCTGGGTGGCATTCTGTCCCCTAGGTGTGTCACTCAGCTAGCTGTCCTCTGTAAACCTGCTGAGGGTACATTTGATCTCACTGTCTGTGTCTCTGCTGTTGATGAAGATGTTAAACAGTACTGGTCCCAACATCAACCCCTGAGGGTCCATCACGTGTTATTGGTCTCCATCTGGACACTAAGCAATGGTCAAACTCATTGTGGGAATGCCCATATACATTTCAGGAATGACTCTATTGATGTCTACAATGAATAAGTCTCTAGGGAATGTGGTATTACTAATCTATTACACTGTTTTCCCTACTGTATTCTGTAAGATGAATTTAAATGCTGAAGTTGGGACTTAAAAGCATTTATTGGAAATGTCCTCTCTCATCTTTTAAGTGGTTATATGGTTATCATATAAATGTAAAACCTGTAATTCCTGCTGCTGCTGTTTCATTATTTTAGTTTGCCATATGAATTGTATTTCTCTGGTTGCTTGGCTAGCTAAACAGATAACCCAATTTCACTGTATTATAATAGTTACTAATTACTATAAAAAATAAACTCATAGATGTTTCATATTTGTATTTTGTTAAAACAAAGATCTAACAGTAGGTTGCCTAAATGCACCATCTATAATTTATACATTGCTCTTGCTGAAACAGAAGTTATCAATATTTAAATGTGTCGACAGGAAACAAACAAAGCAACCATCCCAAACACCTCCAGAGAAGATTTTACTGGAGGCATTCAAATTTCAGAAGTTAAATTCTTCTGCCATAGGTGTGTATATTGGTTCTGGGTCTCCTCTCCCCTTCCACCCCCACCAATGAATTCACCCAGACTAGATCCAGCTGTCTGAAAGCTAAGGAATGAAGCTTTATATTCACAGCTTAGCATAATATATAAGCCTATATTTACAATATATAATCCAATCATTTACAGTTATATACAAGTTAAAAATTAATACAGAAACCAGACCCCTTCCAACAACCAGACTGCATAGGAGAGGCAACCAACCACCCTCCCACATTCTTTCCACCTCCTCCCACCCTCTCCTTTAAGATATCTCTGTCTTTCTGTGCAAGGTGAGTTGGAAGAGGTCAGCAAGGGGGGCTAAGAAGTAGAATGGTTAGTTGGAAAGTGTGTAGGGTCAGGCAGAAGCAGTAAATAAAGCAGAAGCCAGGCAGAGACCAGGCAGAGACTGTCTTACCTGTTTTTGTGTTCTTGTTTTTATATGTCTAAGCAAACCCATGAGTGAAATAGACATCACCACTGTATTCACAGCCAATAATCCAATTTCTCTCATTAAAATATTCCGATTAGCTTCAAACCAGCACAGTCTAATAGTACCCAGGAAAGAAACTGGGTTTGAGAATCAGAGTAATATAGAACAGTTTCAAGCTGTCTCTTAACATCAGAGAAGATTTGGACTCACAGCATTCAGTGACAGGAATCAAGGCATAGTGCTTTGTAGTGCTTATACCTGCTAACCCTGAAAAACTTGTACAGAATTCTCACCAATAAAAAGTACTGTAAGGACCCTGCTGGTTATGGTGCTCATGGTGTTGCTATTGAAGCACAGAAAAATGTGTTCATGTCTCCTTCTAGGATGTATTTTGAATTTGTATAATGACTGCATTCGTGTTCATTGAAATGTTCATGTGATATCCTAGTGAAATGGACTAGTAAGTGTTTAATAAACTTATGAGGAGTCATTGTTGTCTTAGTGTAGTGCAAAGCAGAACTCCATTTCTCATTTTATTCATTAATGTGTTCTGAAAATCATCTCCATATTCGTATTTCTTTGGGGAATTTTTCTGTCATTTATCTGTGTAGCTACAAATATTGATGGCTTACACTTTTTGACCCACTGAATTTATCACACAGATACAAGCCAAGTGCGTGATCAGATGAAGAATTCTAAATATTTGTGACAAATCTATTTAGTGCCTAGGAAAAGCTGCACATAGAGAAAACAAACAAAAAAAAAAAAGAGAAACCAAAGTATTTTATAACAGGAAAAGGAGTGAGAGAATAAGTGTTTAAATCTTCATATAATCATAGAATGGTAAGGTTGGAAGGGACCTCAAGGATCATCNCCATTGCCCCTTGTCCTGTCATTGCAGGACCTTGTAAATAATCCTTCCCCAGCCTTCCTGTAGGCCCCCTTCAGATACTGGAAGGCTACTATCAGGTCCCCTCGAAGCCTTCTCTTCTCCAGGCTGAAGAGCCCCAACTCTCTCAGCCTGTCCTCATAGGAGAGCTGCTGCAGCCCTCTGATCATCTTTGTGGCCCTCCTCTGGACCCGCTCCAACACTTCCATGTCCTTCCTGTGCTGAGGGTTCCAGAACTGCACACAGTACTCCAGGTGGGGTCTGACGAGAGCAGAGTAAAGGGGCAGAATCCCCTCCCTTGCCCTGCTGGCCACGCTTCTCTTGATGCAGCCTAGGACTCGGTTGGCTGTCTGGGCTGCATGTGCACACTGCAGGCTCATGTTGAGCTTTTCATCAACTCAGACTCCAAGGTCCTTTTCCTCAGGGCTGCTCTCCAGCCATTCACCACCCAGCCTGTATTTGTGCTTGGGATTGTGCTTACGCAGGTGCAGGACCTTACACTTGGCCTTATTGAATTTCATGAAAACTCCTTATTTACATGATTACGCAGGACAATACATTGCATATCATCCTACTGTGAGTAATTTTTAATGGAAAGTATTTACAGACTTCTTCTACCCATGTGTCATAATATTTCCTAACATCCGTTAACGTTATTTCTTCCACAGCTAAATCCCCAGCAACGCTAATTTAGCAGACAAATATGATGCAAACTAGAAAAATGTTGCTGGTGGTAGTCTTTAAATAATTATTTTATTGCCCTAAGGCCATTGAGATTGTGTATAAATGATCTGTTCACTCCTTAATTTTCACGTGCTTTATCACCGCTGTTATATTCTAGACTTCCGAGTAGCCCTTAGTGATGCTTTCTTCATCAAATATATCTGACATTTATGCTTCCACTCCTGCTCAGTTGGAAGGCCTACCTCTGCACAGCATTTTTCTTCTAAAAAGCATGCACTGTTTCCCCCGCTCCCGCTGTTCACTTGGCACGTCATAGATTGCCAATCAGTGTCGGATTTTTTTTCCCCTCAGTACTTTCGTCAGCCTCTGTCTGGATTTTTAAGTGCTATACCCTACTTCGGCTGGGCACAAAGTGCTTCTACTTTTGTTTAGTTTGTGCACTAAATATCAACAGACATGACTGGTGCATCTTCATCTCCTGCATACATCATTATTTGTTTCCTTTCAACAAAAGAGAACATTTCAAGAAGTGGTGCAAGGCCAAATCTTTAGGGTGCTGAATGTCATGAAAAACAGTGAGCAGCCCTTCCTCATCTTGGAAGTACAGATTCTGGCAACACATACTGGAAGATGAGACACTGAATACAAGAAAATATTATGCTCTATATGCAATTTTAAACACCAAGGACACTCTAAAAATCCCTCACATATTCCAACAAGAAAATGTCTTCAGAGCTAGTATAGTCTAACATTGTCTCCTACTTCAGTTCATCTTTGGGTTGCATTGTATCCGTATCAGTCAGACTATTCTAAAATCATTCAAGGACATCCTTTCAAGTGTAAGAGACTCAGCAGACTCTTCCTTTTTCATGGTTTTACTCTAAAAGGGTATTGTAACATTTCCCTGTTTGCCTCTTTCAAGCGGTGCATTCCCACACCACGCACAAAGCAGCAGAAAGAAAATGTCTGCTACCATATGGGATTGAGAAAAGCTGATGCTATCATTCTTGAGGCTGTACTTCAAAGGATTTGAAAGTTTGTTTTGATAAAAGATAAAGGGACCAAAGTTCAAGTTCTGTGATCAGAAGCACAAAAAACAGGGTATCTTCTGATGAGCTCCACTTGTTAGCTTTAGTCTCTGTGCACTCAGACTGTCAAAGTTGTCAGCATGGCTAAACCGGATAAGAAAGTGAGTGACACGAAGAAAATAAGGGCCACAAAGAAAGTCAAATAGGTTCTTGTCAATGGTGGGAATCACAGGAGGATTTAGTCTGCTTTGGTTTGCCTAGCTGATTTGTACAAGAAGTATTTCATAGGCATGAACCATGCAGTACTTGATGCTTTCCTGGAATGATGATTCTCACCTATAAAGAGGGAAAATCAACCCATAGACAGGTTATGGAATGGGTTCACCTGAATTTATTCCCTCAAAGGTACTCTAATTCTAATACATGACCCATGAAGCTATATTTGCATATGATTCTGGACATCATAGAGTCACAGTAAATTTCAGCATGGAAGACACTTCTAAAATTCATCTGGTCTGGCTTCCTTCTCAGGGCAGGTGTAATTTCGGTGTTGCATCAGTTAGGTTTTTTTGGACGGTATCTGGCTGTATTGGTGGTAGTGGGAAAAAAATAAACAGACAACAACCCCAAACCAAACCAAACAAAAACCAAGCAAACAAACAAACCCCCACAAACAAACAAACCCAAAGCAAAACAACCCAAAATGACAAAACCTAAAAACTCCCCAAGCAAGCAAACAAAAACCACCATAAAAAACCACAACAGCAACAACAAATAACCAAAGCAAATAAAAAATCCCAACAAAGCTAATAATAAACAGATTAGAAGCATCATTTTCTTGAGGAAAAAACCAAAAAACTCAGATAGTTCTAAGATAGTCAGTTCCTTGTATTTAATTTTATTTTTTTCAATTGAGAGTCTCAAAATTACTGTATTTTCATTTGTTGTCTCTTCTGTAGAAAACCTACATTTTACATGTCACAGAACCACAGAACTGGCAGGGTTGGAAGGGACCTCAAAGATCACTCAATTCCAACTCCCCTGCCATGGGCAGGGACACCTCACACTAGATCAGGTTGCTTGGAGCCCCATCCATCCTGACCTTAAAAATGTCCAGGGATGGAAGTTGTATTTCCTTAGAATTTAAATCAGAAGCAATCTTAATATTTGATACTTCAAACTTTGAAGTAACCTCATATAATTTAATCTCCAAAATTTTAAGAAGAACTCATCACAAGCATGTACTATATAACAGAACCACAGAAACATCCAGGTTGGAAAAGAGTACTGTGTTCAGTTTTGGGTTCCCTGGTTTAAGAGGGACAGAGATCTGCTCGAGAGGGTCCAGCAGAGAGCTACAAGGATGATGAGGGGACTGGAGCACTGCCTGGTGAGGAGAGTCTGAGGGACCTGGGGCTGCTTAGTCTGCAAAACAGAAGACTGAGAGGGGATATGATAAATGTTTATCTGAGGGCTAGGGGTCAGGAGGGGGGTGGGGGTGGGAGTGCAGGCTCTGCTCACTTGCTCCCTGGGATAGAACAAAGAGCAATGGACATAAGATGCAGCACAGGAGGTTCCACTTCAACACAAGGGGGAACTTTACAGAGCACTGGCACAGGCTCCCCAGAGAGGTTGTGGAGTCTCCTTCAAGGCCCTTCTGAATCTGTTCCTGTGTGACCTGAGCTAGGTTATCTGCTCCTGCTCTGGTAGGGGAGTTGAACTGGATGATCTCTTTGGGTCCCTTCCAACCCCTGACATCCTGTGGTTCTGTGACCCTCAGGATCACCAAGTCCAACCTATAACTCTATAAGATTCACCTTAAACTGTATTCCTAAGCACCACATCCAAACAACCCTTAAACACATGCAGAGTAAGTGGCTCCATCACCTCCCTGGGCAGCTCATTCCAGACCCTGACCACTCTCTCAGTGAAAGACTTTTTCCTAATGTTAAATCTAACCCTACCCAGCTTGAGGCCATTCCCCCTTGTTCTGTCTCCAATTAGCTGTGAGAAGAGCCTAGCAGCAGCCTCTCCACAACGTCCCTTCAGGTAGCTGGAGACAGCAAAGAGATCTCCCCTCAGCCTCCTCTTCCTCTAACAAATAGCCTCAGCTCCCTCAGTCACTCTTCATATGAATCTCATCTTCAACCTCTGAAATTACTTTCCACTTTAAATTTCCACCTCTAACCCTAGAATATTTTTGAATGGACTAAGACTTTCAAAATAATGAAAAATTAAAGCTTCAAATTCTGAAACAGAGGTTAGACAGTTTGGGAGATCTTTTTACTAGTCACTAATAGATTGTAGTTAGTATCTAGCTTAGCTTTTCCTTTCAAAGAAGTAGGTTAGATAAAAGTTGCTACATCTGCATCTCATGAATTTTACAGTGGTATGGATGAGTATAAAATGTGTAAAGAGGAAAACATGAAGAGTTACAATTTTTTATTTCAAAAGCTGCTGTTAATTTAATAATATACAGTTGCTTTGAAGATGCTGAGCTGCAAAGTAAAATCACTGCACAGAATTAGTTCTGTTCTAGCTCAAACCAGGAAAATATCACACACAATTTGAAGGATTCGAAACACATGTGTTGGTCTGTATTAATTCATTTGGGGAGATTATATAAAAACTTCTTTAAGATGGATATACAGGCACCCAAAGTAGATTACTCACTCTGAAATAGATTACTTCTGAGTTGTTTTGGTTTGTTTTTTTTTTTTAAGCCACTGCTTTGAAGACCAAAACCTCACTTAGCTCTGTCAAAATAAAAGTATAAAAGAATGAGTTTTGTGGATGCTATTTTGTGGATATTAACACACACAGAATGAGAGAGAGAAGACTGTGTACAATGTGTGTGTGGTTTTTAACTTGTATTAAACCTCCATTGTGAAACCAGATAAAATTGTCTGAGAAGTATGGCACTTTTAAATTTCAAATGCTTAAAACTTACACATGCCTACAGTATTTCCTTGGTCAAAAAGAGTCTTTATTTTGATGGTCATCCCCAATGACAGGTACAAGACACCTGCCAGATGGGATACATCTTGACTTGAGCCTTTCAGTGTTTGGAAAGTCCCTTTTTCTGGTCTCTTGCTGTAACACAGCATTATTCCTGACTTAAAATCCTTAAATAGAGTAATAAAGGAGTTGGAGATAGAATAACATCAACAAACTGCTTTTCCCGTTCAGAAATCTTTATCAAATGCTCTCAGATTCTTAACTTTAGAATCTGCTTTTTTACGTTGTTGGTTCATCTGTCATGAACAGCAGCCATGGGCACAGGGAGAAACATCTGCATTTGAGTAGAAAAGCTGCCAGTTGAGTATTGCCTTTGGCAAGTAGCATAGAAATTCAGCTCTTTCAGATCAGATTGTTTTGCAGTTGTCACCGTCCACATGTTCATTGGGACTGTTTTCAACTACTGCAGCTAGCATTATTTAGCATTTAAACACTGTTAGAGGCTGACAGTCATTCTTAAAGCATGCTTAGACTATTTTTTTTTTTAAGTAGAACCTCAAAATAAAAAAAAAAACTAATGAGCACTAGATTGCCAGAAGAAAAGAACCAATGCAAAAAAAATCATAGCACATAAATACGCTTCATAGAATTCTGTAAATGTCAAACGCTGATCTAATGGAGCTGTGAAAGCAACAGGTTGTAGTTCTGTGATGTTTCTGATCTAATGTTATTGCCAAATATTCCTAAATTTTTTGAACTGACCCATTCAGTTTTTTCCATCCCACATAGTAATCCACACTAAATCAAAGCATCCTCTCAAGACTTTGATGAGAATGGTAGAAGTGATGCCTTCTACGAGTCTTGATTTTAAATGGCTGACAATTGCTTAAATGACTTTGCTATATATAGCAGCTCTTCAGGGAATATTTAATTAAGTCATAATTGCAAAAAATATCCTTGTCAGGCTCTACAGGACCACAGGGAAACTGAAAGACATGTAGAGGAGAATCTCATTATCAAAGATCTCTTTTATACAAATTAAAATTGACTTATTCCAAATAGACTCAATGAAATGAACATCCTATGTCTTTGCAAATGAAGAGAGTTCAAACATACTATGAAATACAGACACAAGGATATGTTAAAATAAGGAGCACGTAATTCTTGGGGATATAAACCTCGTGAGTAATGAGAACCTCAACATGACTTCTAAAATTTAAATGACAAGAAACCTCAACAATAATACAAATACTCTTTTTTGCTTTTGTTTTAATCTCACTTGCTGTGATTCTGTCTCTTCTCCTAAACTCTGTGGATTGTATGAGTTTTCAGAGTCTGCATATAATTCAGTTACCCTTCACTCTTAGAATTAAAATGTGCATAAGTATCATCATGTCACAGAACATTCCTAGCACGTTCGTTGCACAGGGACAAGTCCCTCCGTTGAATCAATGAGCACCTTCCATAAAACGAAATGCTGATCTCTTCACTGAGTCACGCAGACACAGGATTCTGACTAGCTAAGACTGGTTGTTTGAAATGATAGCTTGTGACTCCACAGGTGGATAAAGACATCAAATAACAAACCTCACCATGCTTAAAGACAGGAATTTATGACCTCAGGATCAAAGTGTGGAAGTGTCGGAGCAGGTCCAGGGGAGGGCCACGAAGATACTCAGAGGGCTGCAGCAGCTCTCCTATGAGGACAGACTGAGAGAGTTGGGGCTCTGCAGCCTGGAGAAGAGAAGGCTTCCAGGAGGCCTTAGAGTAGCCTTCCAGGATCTGAAGGGGGCCTACAGGAAGGCTGGGGAGGGACTATTGACAAGGTCTTGTAATGACAGGACAAGGGGCAATGGGTTGAAACTGGCAAAGGGAACATTTAGACTGGATGTTAGGAAGAAGTTGTTTGCAGTGAGGGTGGTGAGACACTGGCACAGGTTGCTCAGGGAGGTTGTGGCTGCTCCCTCCCTGGAGGTGTTCAAGGCCAGGATGGACAAGGCCTTGAGTAACCTGTACTAGTCTCTGCCTATGGCAGGAGTTTGGAACTTGATGATCCTTGAGGTCCCTTCCAACCTTATCATTCTATCATTCTATGATTTTATGATTCTAAAGAATAACATGAAACATTCAAAAAGTAGAAATTATAGGTAGGGTAGGTGTAAAATAGTACTTTATAATGCAGTATTCATTTCTTGTTCTTACTGAGGTGGTACAGTATGTATTGTTATCAAAGATATCTGGTTTTTAAGCTAACATTCTTGTAAATAGTCATCTCTTTAAAATACATTCATTTTAACATGATTTGTACAGAGCTCCTACAAAAATGAGGTCCTACCTTAATTGCCTCCCTGACTTCTCTGTTCTATAGCTCCTAAATTCTACAGGTCAGATGCACAGACAATATAAACTCATCTCTCTTTCTTGGCTTCATTTCTTCAGAAGATATTTTCTGAGAACATTGCTGTTTACACAGTCTCACAGTATGTTTCCTGTGTCATTTTCACTTCAGCTTTTCTGGCACTATGGAACTTTACAAGTATTAGTCTTTGTGATACATGTCTAATTAAAAAAATGAGAAGGAACAAGAAAACTGACAAGAGGTAGTAAAAATAGACTTGTCCTTGATGAATATTAACATATGGTTCAGCCTCATTCCTCCCTCTGACTACCTGATTTTGCTGTGTATTTTAATTAGAGTGAAACACAGAGATGTAGTTTGATTTAGTGGTCATGGTAGTGTTGAGTTGACAGCCAGACTTGATGATCTTAGAGGTCCCTAAGTAACACTGTAGGTTATGAAGGCTTACAATACAGTCCAAAAGCAAACACTGAAGAGTTTTGCACCCTATGCTAGCTGTTGTGGACTAACAGATTGGAAAGTCACATTCTATCTAGACTCTATCTTGCTGGTATATTTTCATAGATTATATATATATATATATATATATATATGAATGAATATTCTAGAGCAAATATAGAAATCACAGGTTAAAAAAGAAATTTTAAAAAAAGGAAAAAGAAAAAAAGTTCTTTACCATTCCTTGCCATTCTTTACCATCCTTTAAGGGACTGAGTATCAGTTGCCCTTTCCTCTAGAGAAATTTACCTACACACCACAAAAGCAAGTAGAAATTTCATGTTCTTAAGAAGACAGATCTAAGGATTAAACATTTTCAACCTCTTGTACTGTGATTTGCTCTTGTTTATCCTTAAGATCATGGTGTGTTGAGGGATGTAAATCCTTTGCCATAATTCCATTAACTCCCATTCATTTTCTTGAAGTAGAAGCTGGTTTACTTTTCTTGTGAATGGTGCTGTTCCATTTTCTGTCATTTGATTTACTAAAGGAATAACAGATTTAAAGAGAAGTAGTAGCCTTCCAGAAGTAGTTTGTCTAAACCTTAAGGTTCTCTCCTTCTCTCCTTTATCAGCTATTTCAAGGTATTGCTATTCAGGTACACAGTGTATACTTAGCTAAATAAGGTAGTAAAAAACTGAGAAAAAGCAGGCCTTGCAATAAAGAATGCTTTATTTGCATAGAATCTAATTTTAAAAGAACATAAATTAGATTAAAATAATTTTGAAAACCACAGCAGGTAGGACAGAGTGGAGATTCACCTTGCGTTTCGTGTTTGTAATAAAGCTCCAAGTCAGATAGAAGAAATTAATTCTGCGTAACGCTTAAGAGTTTACATTGCATGAACTGGATGATCCTTGAGGTCCCTTCCAACCTTACCATTCTATGATTCTATGTGCAAGAGTATGGAGAGGAGAAAGGACAGGAAAAGAAAGTCTCAGTCTAACTTAAGCAAGGAATAGTGCAGTATAGAATAGTATCGTGACCTTAAAAATAACTTGGGAACCCTGACTCCCTCCTCAGCAACTTGTAAGACCTGATGAAATTTCATTTAAACATAGTAGATGTAGGTCTAACTTGACAGATTCTGTAATTATTGATAAAGTCTCATCTTCGCTGATGCATGTCACTCAACACATGCTTTAAAGTGGCACTGCAGGTAATTTGCCTCTTGTTTAGGGATACCTTGCCCATCTTCTTAAAGAACTAACTGTTGAAAAGACTGGAAGCGTTTCTTCTGCTGGTTGACCCCATTGGTGCATGCAGTGTTTCTCTGTGCAGCTAATTAAGAGTGGAATTTGAAGCAACTAGTCAGGCAATGAGCTTTAAAATGAACTACATTTCTTTGCAGGGGATGATTCAGTTTATCAAACACAGGCATATATCATTATTTAAGCATTCAAAAACTATTTTGATCTGGTGTCTAACTTCTGATCTAAAATGTTAGGCATCTTCCTAGCCTGTATCTCTATTTCTTACTTCACATTTGACATGTATCTACAAGTCTCTTGAATACTTTTCTTCTGTAAGAATGGCATCTTATGTTTGTATTTAAGCAACTGACATGAACTCAGCCTTTTGGAGAGCTGACTCATTCTAGTGTCTGATTCTTATGTAGGTTCAGACAGGCACCTATTTTTCTTGGAAATACCAGACATCAGCTAGCAGCCTGGAAGGGCACAGATCTTTTGTAGATATGGTCACTTGCAAAATTATGATAGGCATCTTTACCTAATTGCTTATGTCTGAAACAGACATTTAGATGCTTGAATGTGTCAAACTTGCTCTGAATCTCATCCATTGTAATAGTTAATAAATCCTACTATGTGTGATTGAAGTAACTGTTAATGGTTGGTATTCCTACCATCAACAACCATTTTCTAGTACCTTTTAGGTTTATTCAATAAGTATAAGCTTATTTATTAAAATCTCCCATTATCTCACTGAGATTTGATTGAAAGAATTAAATTCAATAGATTAAATATAAATCAGGCACAATTTTCTTAATTGTGAACAGCAGTGTTGATAACAGAGATGTTCTACCTATTGCTGAGCAGTGCTTACACAGAGTCAAGGCCTTTGATATTTTTCTTCCCAAGAAATTGTACCATGCTGGAGCCCTCCTTTTCTGGAAATGCCTAAACATCTCTCTGCTGATGGGAAGCAGTGAATGAATGCCTTCTTTTGTTTTGCTTTACAAACTGAACTGTCTTTTTCTCAACCCACAAATTTTCACACTTTTACCTTTCCAATATTCTCCTCTATCTTGTTATATGGGGAGTGAGAGAGTCATTCACTGTTGCTTAGCTACCTTCCTATGCCCCAACAGTATGAACACATAATCTTTTATTCCTTGTGGTCCAGTATGTGGTGTTTCCAATACTTGAATTTCTTTTTTCACTACTTTTGTTTCCTTCTTGAAAGCTATTCTAAATTCAGTTGTTTCCTCTTTCTCGAAACAGTAACTCTAAGAGAAATCATACATCAAAATTCAACACTTTCAACAGAAAATAACATTTAGAGACCTTCATGACTGTAGAAGGAAAAGAATAAAAATAAGCTTACACTTATTTTTCTAAAATCTTAAATTTTTTTGCCTAGGATATAACTTACCAATTTTGTATATGGAAGATTTTTAAGAATCATAGAATTATAGAATGGTAAGGTTGGAAGGGACCTCAAGGATCATTGAGTTCCAACCCCCTGCCATAGGAAGGGACACCTCCCACTAGTACAGGTCACTCAAG
>VWZE01008012.1:15168-34716 GCA_013396675.1 Eubucco bourcierii
TCAGCCTGTCCTCTTAGCAGAGCTGCTCCAGCCCTCTGAGTATCTTTGTGGCCTCCTCTGGACCCACTCCAACAGTTCCATGTCCTTCCTGTGCTGAGGGCTCCAGAACTGCACACAGTACTCCAGGTGGGGTCTGACAAGAGCAGAGTAAAGGGGCAGAATCCCCTCCCTTGCCCTGCTGGCCACGCTTCTCTTGATGCAGCCCAGGACTCGGTTACTGTCTGAGCTGCATGAGTGCACTGCAGGCTCATGTTGAGCTTTTCATCAACCCAGAATCCAAAGTCCTTTTCCTCAGGGCTGCTCTCTATGAATGAAAGCGGTCCTAAAGCAAATTACCTTAAGTATCTTCCAATATTTCAAAACCAGCTGCAGATAATGGAAACGTATAGTAGAATTACGGACCTTAATGATGTTTTCCCTATATTTTTTCTATACTCCCTATAGTGTAGGGTTGAAAGAATTATACATCTTAATGATGTTTTTCTTCTAATTTTTCTGTACTCCTTATAGTGTAGGGCTGGGGTCTACATCCAAGAGCAATGGACAGGAACAAAGCTGGAGACTGGGACTCAAATGATGTCACTGGGGTAGAGGCTGGCAGCCATGGGTTGTGCTGAAATTAGGGTATTTGGGGCATTTACAGGATGTAGATGGAGCATTCAACTGAGACTGATACAAGAACACTGAACTGTTGGAGTGAGCCCAGAGGAAACCACAAAGATGCTCAGAGGGCTGCAGCAGTTCTCCTATGAGGACAGGCTATGAGAGTGGTGCTCTGTAGCCTGAAGAAGAGAAGGCTTCCAGGAGTCCTTGGAGTGACCTTCTAGTATCTGAAGGTTGGGGGCCTACAGGAGGACTGGGGAGGGACTATTGACAAGGTCTTGTCATGACAGGATGAGGAGTAATGAATTTAAACTGGCAGAGGGGAGATGTAAACTAGGTGTTGGGAAGAACTTTCCAGTGAAGGGGGTGAGACACTGGCACAGCTTGCCCAGGGAGGTTGTGGAGCACAGAAGCCCAGAATGTGGTCTTTGATCTGTGCTTCACAACCTTCCTGGAGGTGTTCAGGACTAGGTTGGATGAGTCCTTGAGCGACCTGTTCTAGTGGGAGGTATCTCTGCCTATAGCTGGATGAGCTTTGAGGTCCCTTCCAACCTAAACCATTCTGTGATTCTATGATTCTAAAATCCATTTGCATTTCATTAAATAATTTAGATGAGTCTATGAGCCTATGATTCTGTGATCAGAACCACTAAGGCCTGTTAGTGAAATCAGGGTTCTTGTAGCACACATCCTCTGCTTCGTGAATATAAGCACTCTTTCATACTAATTATGTATTTATTCTCAATTTTTCTAAGAGAAACATATCGTGATATTCATGGAAAGATCTAAACCTGCCTTTCTCACAGAGGAATACATGCATAGTTTTGTGCAGTTTGGGGAAGATTTCCCACTGTGAAGGCTTTAAGATTAATCCACAACTGAATTTACTCCCTCCTCCAGATTTCCTACGGCAATACAAATAAGTTAGAGTTCATAAATGGTCTGAAGAACAGTAAATTTACATTATTTAAAAGTTAATTTTTTCCAGACTCAGAGAACCATCCTTTCTAACAATCATTTCATTTCTACCATCTTGACAGATTATTTTTTTTTTCCTTTGTGGAAGAATTGATACTAAGGAAATAAATAAGCAAAAGATATGCACTTTGAAGAGCATAAAATCAATCAATAAATCAGAATGGCAATACACTGACTTCTTCAAACTTTCAGCTTAGAACATAGTGGAGACAAGAGATATATTTGTTAAGATCTTGGGAAACTATTGCAATTATTCTGTTGTATATACAAATTGGTTTACATGAAGACAAGAGACAAATATTTTGCTTTGATGTCTACTTCCATTTCAAATTCTTTCACACTGTCATGTGGAGATGTATGAGGTTTAGTCATGTAGTGCTTTAGTGCTTTAAACTTTTTTTTTAAATTTATTTTTTTTTTAAGGTGGTTATTTGCTTGTTGATAAATAGACCTGAGGCATGAAAGAAGGGATTTCTCCTGAAAACCACTGTAATGAAAAGTGGAAGAATTCATGAAAAGCACTTCATGATCCCCAAGGGACAGTTGCATTCCATATGATCTGGCTTCAGGAATAGGTTTGTTGAATTTTAACTTGCCTATGTTTTTTCTTCCCCAAGGCTTCAATAAATTACTTTGCAGAACTACATTGTTGTACTAAGGAGGGAATAGGTGGTTGTAAATACTCGAGTTCAGCACACATTGTATCTTGCCCAAATTAAGGAGTATCTCTAAGGGTATTTTCTATACAGAAGTTAGGAAAACGACTGCAGATTATGTGGACTGAACCTGCTGTAAATTAGATCTCTCAGGTACAGCTATCTGTAGAGGTGGAGGAAGAGAACTCTGGAGGTCCCAGGAAGCTACAGCAGTGCTATGGCATTCAGACTGCACTGACATGATTCTTGTACAAAGCACTTGAAAGCTAGCTCAGATATTTCCAAAGAAAAATGGAGTACAAATATTTATGAGATTTTTTTTCCCCCTATTTCGATAAGTAATAATCATAGAATCATAGAATGGTAAGGTTGGAAAGGACCTCAAGGATCATCTAGTTCCATAGGCAGGGACACCTCCCACTAGTACAGGTCACTCAAGGCCTCCTCCAACCTGGCCTTGAACACCTTCAGGGAGGGAACAGCCACAACCTCCCTGGGCAACCTGTTCCAGTGTCTCACCACCCTCACTGCAAACAACTTCCTCCTAACATCCAGTCTAAATCTCCCCTTTGCCAGTTTCAACCCATTACCCCTTGTCCTGTCATAACAAGACCTTGCAAATAGTCCCTCCCCAACCTTCCTGTAGGCCTCATTCAAATACTTGAAGGTCTCCTGGAAGCCTTCTCTTCTCCAGGCTGCAGAGCACCAATATATAACTATATAATAACAACCATAAAATATATTCTATTGACATACAGAAATATGTTATGAGCATTTCAATGAAGCAAAAGTGTCCACAGTAGTAGAAATAGCTAATGGTGAGAAAAGACTGCTATAGTACAGAGTGTGTGATTATGGTAGCGCATTTTACTCGGACTTCATCTCAGTGCCATTCATTTAATGAAGACTTCCTCCCATGAGTCACCAAGTAACATATAGGAGTACATGTTTGAATATTATAAAATGTTATATATCAGAATATTATTCCTCATGAAGTGTTCTTAAAAAGTGTGTTTTATACAGTACTTAACACACCTCTCAGGGTAGACTTTAAATAGAATATATTATTTATGCTTTCCTGTACACCAGAGCTAGGTCTTTTAGAAAATTAACTTTCTTTACATAGTGAAGGGGAATATTTGTTTATTTATTTAATGCCATCCATAGGAATTGCTTCTCTGATATTTATCTACTAATTCATAGGTTCTCTTGAGCTTTCCATCCTACTTTTCAGTGACATGGTGCACGATGCAGGCTGAAGTTACTCATCAGTCCTGTAGTTTTATGATCTGATAACTGGGACAAACTCAGACTTCTCCAAAAGTCTTTCTAACCTGCTGTAGATTTTAGTTCTGAGCTATCACAACTGAACACAGGTTGGGCATAACAAACAAGTACTTTGTTACATTCATGTTTAATGCTAGCAAGAGACCAAACTTCCCTAATCTGCTCAGAATTTATGACTAAAATTTTTGTTCAATTACAGTAGTGATGAGGATTTGGGTGTGTATGAATAACTGTGTTCATAGAATATTAAAGGATATAGTCTGCAATCATCATTGCTTCTTCTCTCCCTGATGGTTGCAGACACAGCTAAATCTTGCCTCTTAAAAAAACCCACCCAAATAGCCTGGTGAATGTGCTTCTAAAATAATTATAAATAAATTACTCTTTTGACTATTGACTGTGCAGAATCTTTTGGGGTAGAATTTGTACCCTTCAGCATTTTGGGATTATTTACATAAAAGCATATTTTTCCTTGAACTATGTAATTATAAATCTATTTTAACTTGTAATTTGAAAATTCATGTAGAAGGAAGAGAAGTTAAAAATAAATTAGAAATTGCTTCATATACAATATTATTTATTAGGGAAGAATTTTGTCTGATAGATATATTGTGGGAGTCAGTGAAGCAAGCCTGCCAAAATTGCATGCTTGTGAGGAAATCTTTCCCTATCTTTCTCTCTGCTCTTCCTTCCATTGCCTCTCTTCTTCTAGAAGCTAATTTTTTCAGGATAGTACATTGTGCTTTTATTAGTGTACTTTCACTTTCACGTTGTTATGTAACATTAAACTTCGTGTTCTTCTTTGTAAACACAATGGGAAACGAGAGTCATAACTTTAGCTACTATGAATTGTGTAGCACCACTGAAGTCAGATGATTATATCCAATGAAGATAGCCATTCCCAGGGTCTGCATTTCATTACTCAACCTTTATTGTGCAATAGGTAGGACTAAAGGACAGTGTTGAATATAGATACGAAATCAAATGAGGCAGGAAAAAAAATGTGCAAGTCTCAAGCATTTATAATATCTCTTAGGAGATGTATGATAAGTAAAATGAGGTAAATGGAAGCTGATGGGAAACATAATTTTTTTCTATCTTGGAAATCTTCATAAAAACATCTTTTACTCTCCCACCCCCAAATTATTGAATGCTGAACAAAATGTAACTTATAAATACTACTTAAACATGTGAACTGATTTTAGTAACTATGAAAACAGAGACCATTCCAGGCATAAGAGGAATATGCCACAGAACAGAGGAAGTATAAAATAGAAAACAAGTACAGTGTGCATTAACATTGGACATCATTGCATGTAAGCAGAAGATTTAACTGAAACTGTGTGCAGTTCTGGAGCCCCTAGCACAGGAAGGACATGGAAGTATTGGAGCCCATCCAGAGGAGGCCACCAAGATGCTCAGAGGGCTGCAGCAGCTCTGCTAAGAGGACAGGCTGAGAGAGCTGGGGCTCTGTAGCCTGGAGAAGAGAAGGCTTCCAGGAGACCTTAGAGGAGCCTTCCAGTATCTGAAGGGGGCCTACAGGAAGGCTGGGGAGGGACTATTTGCAAGGCCTTGCCACGACAGGACTAGGGGCAATGGGTTTAAACTGGCAGAGGGGAGATTTAAACTAGTGGGAGGTGTCCCTGCCTATGGCAGGGGGTTGGAACTAGATGATCCTTGAGATCCTTTCCAACCTTACCATTCTATGATTCTATGATTCTATGTAGATTTTCAACTATATTACACAATGTGAAGCAAACACTGTTCCATGTAAACCTGCAGACAAAGACTGAACCTGGTCTAAGTGTACATTGCTTAGTTTTCAAAAATATCTCAGCCTGGTTCCCAAAAATGTCACTGGAAGGGTATTTTTTTTTTTTTACTTTTACAGTCACAGTGTGGAGAATTAGATAATGTGAAATCTAGGAAACCTGTAGATTCAAAGTTTTGGCCAATAAACATTTACCTCTTCTACTTAGAATATTCTATATTTATTCCATTTAGAATATTTAGAATATTCTATATTTAGATTTTTTTTTTTTTAGGTTTATTGTGTTACTAAGGCAAAGTATATCTGTAGTAAACCTAAAAAGAAATTGAAGCAATGCTTGTAATAGTAAAGTTAATGAACTTGAGGCTATCCTTTGAGTATAACCAGGACAAAGTGACTTAGTTCTGTACTTCTTCACTTTCTTACCCTATGAATGCCACTACTTTCTATCTTCAAAAGTTTCTGTGGAATTAGGGTTACATCTCCAAGGCTCCCACAGTCCTTAAAGGATGCTCTTGGGCATGTTTGAGGTGAAATCCATCTGGCTGAGGCTGAATAGGTTCGTGATCACCTCTGACCCTTCAATTTCTTCAAGGTCTCTCAGCAGGGTATTTCTCTGCCTACTAAATTCTGTGGAGCTTAATACAGTAGAACATGTCAGAACACTGAATTTGGTTCATCCCAGATACAGCAATTGAAGTCATTTTTGCTCAAAAAATTCAGTTGGTAATAAAAATGGTGTCAGTTTTTTCTACATTCTAGAGTTGAAATATATAAGGCACCTGGTGTGTTCCTGACATGAATCTGAGGAAAGTGGGTGCCGCGGAGTTCGTTTTTGAGCACTTTTTCATCCCAGAAGTCCCTCACCTAATGGAGGTAGAAGAGTTTATGCCTTCTCTGACTGGAATGCAAGAGAGAGCTCATGGAGTGAGCAGGTAGCTGGAATTTTGGGGTTAGCATGATGACTTATGAGCCTGCTTTAGCAAATTTTATATAGCCAGCTAGAAATAGCAGTGCTTTTAATGGTTGTTTTTGAAGTTGGCAAATTCTATGCCCATCAAGTGTGTGGACTTGAGAGCAATGTTGCAGACTAGGAGTAGAGTTGAAAAATGATGAATGAGCATTTAATTGCTTTCCTATCCTTGTCCCCTGTGGACAAAAGCCAAGTTAATTTGTTTAGAAGTTCTACATGAGCACAATGGGCTTAGTTCTTTGTAAACTTGGTCTCTTTCAGCACAGGTGTCTGAAAGAAGCAAGGACTGATGCAGCTTCTCAGCTGTGCTTGACCTGGTTTACTGATCCTCTCCAAGCAACTCCTTGAGATTGAAGTGCCACAATACCTACAAGAGAGTATTGAAACAGGCTACCCAGGTTAGTGGTTGAGTCACTATCCCTGGATGTGTTTAAAGTTCATTTAGATGAGGTGATTAACGATAGTGGTGAACTTGGTAGAGTAAGCTTAATGGTTAGAACCTAATGATCTCAAGGGTCTTTTCCAAGCTGAATGATTCTGTGATACTATAGGCTGCTAACACTCATCTGAAATACAGAAGAGTTGCTTAATTAAAAAAAAAAAGAAAAAAAAAGCTTAATTTTTGAGTTCAGAAAATGTATCACATGCAGCTCACTGAGAAAATGGATCTGCTTACACTCTGCATGATAGAACCCATAAACAGTTATTGAACATAAAAACAGTAACACTTCTTTCAATGGGCAGTTTCAGGAACTGGGTATGTGCTCATATTTATAATGAGAGTAAGGTTTAACTCTCTGTAGCTTGAAGTCCATGGGCATTATTCCAGTCTGGAAAGTATTCTCTATTTTTCAACACTTGTTTCAGTGTTTTGGGAGGATGAAGTAATCTGTTTTGAATTAATCTTGTCCTATTTCCCTTTCAGACTCTTTCTGTTTGGCTTCTAGATTATTTTCTGATCTCTACCTTTTCACTCCTTCTCCCTATTCACTTTTGGGTTTGAGTCTTTTGTCCAATCGTTTGCCATTCTACTGTAAACAGAATATGAATTGCAAATTCAATCAAGATACATCACTTAGAATGTTTAAAAGGTTTATAAACTCAGTAAAATAAGTGTTGCACTGTCCCTTGTGACTCGCAGCTGATCCTTTTGGAGGGCAGTTAATTTTAGAAACTTCTGAAATATGGCTTCATATATGACACTTAAACATCTTCCTAAAACTTTCATCTCATGCCTTACCAGTGCAAAAAGCTAAACCTACCAAGGTCAAAGTAGATGCCATTAACCATTGCATACTTAAGATCTGCACATATAAATCAAACTTGGAGTGATCTAGCATGACATGGTTGCTTTGAAACTTTGATCTCATGCCTTACCAGTGCAAAAAGCTAAACCTACCAAGGTCAAAGTAGATTCCCTTAACCATTGCATATTTAAGATCTGCACATATAAATCAAACCTGGAGTGATCTAGTGTGACATGGCTGCTTGCTCAGGCAGAACAGAATGCATACAGTTTTTGAGCTTCTATGCCTGTTAACATAAGAAGTGAAACCAGAAGCTGAAAAATGTAATTCTGGGTATTAGCAGCAACATAAAAATAGATGATCCATTTCATATACTAAAGCATCTCTTGAGTATGCAGGCACAATAGATGTAGAAAATATGTCCTATATTTTGTTTATACCTAGTAAAGCACAAAAGACACATCACTCTCTCTGGCAAGAACTTCCTCCTAACATCCAGCCTAGGCCTCCCCTGGTACAACTTGAGACTGTCCCCCCTCATTCTATTGCTGGTTGCCTGGGAGAAGAGACCAACCCCACCTGGCTGTGACATGTAGTCACACTTCAGAAACATTTATTTCTGTTTTCCCTCAAAATATTTATTTTATTAAGTTTAGATGTTCAGACATGTTAATATTTTTTTCTAAACTCAAATTCTTGGTTTTTTTTAAGAAAGTTTTCCTTAGTGCTGTCTAAGTCTGAACATCTCCAGGTCTGACCCATTTTTTGGGGTCATGATCTGACCTAAAAATTCTACTTTCTCTTGAACATAAGGGAGAAACTTGATATGTTCTTTTCACTTTCACTTTGATTCTTGCCTTTTTTTAGCATCACTTATGGCACTGAACTATATTTATAATATTGGTTATATTTTTTTATGATCCTAAAACTCCTTCCCAAGAATACGTTCTCGGAAATATTATTAAGGAAGACTCTTAATTTTTAATTTATTTTTTTTTTAATCTTAGGAATATTCCATTAATTCTCTTCCAGTTGAAACTGTTCTATAAATATATTTATTTCAGAAAAAAAATTTATAATGCTTCGAAATGGAACTATGCATAGTAATTAAATTAATCAGTACTACAGTCATGATTACTGCTACAGAAGCATCTTACAGGTGATGCTTTCCAATATTACACTGCAACACTTCTTTCAAGGGAAAAAAAACTAAGGTAGAAACCTTCTTACAGATGGAAGAATTTCCAAAGACAGAAGATTTTTATTGTAATTAAGTGAAACTTAAAAATGTTTAGGAAAACCTCTCCAAAATGATGTGAATGACCTAAGTGCCAAGAAATGGGTTTCTTGTAGAGATGAAGTCACTGAATTACTCCAAGCACAGACAGCAAGTACTATAAGCTGACTTGTGACACAGGAAAATCCTACCTATGGAAGGAAAATTAAAACCAGTTTTGACCTTCATCAATAGTGACTATTGTTTGACTTCTTATTTGACTTCTTAATGACTTCTTTTTTTAGTTGAAGGCATTCATTGGCTCTAATATTGTGATAGAGATAGTTATAAATTGATAGAGGTGTTTTGCAGGGTTTTGATGATTGCATTTTGGTTTGAGTTCTTCTTAGTTGATTTTACTAGCAATATTACATTTTCATAGATCTTACTATAAATTAATGAATACAGCAGAAGTGGCCCCAGCTTTTTATAATTCCAACACTTGAGAAAATAGCCTGAAGAATAGATGCAGTTTAGCAGCCAACCTTGCAAGCACAGTATGACAGAAGTGCAGTACCTGTTTATCTTTCATAAAGCCACATCAATACCAATTATGTCTTTGGAAAAAACCCTACTGTTTGTATTCTAATTAGATTTCTTTTCCTGTTGACATACTGAAGGTTTAATTTCTGTAATTTTCTTCATAAAGCTTGCTTTTCTGTATCCCATGAATTGTCAGATGGATGCCTAACATCCCAGAGGCACAGCTTTCCATGGCCATTAATTCCAACTTCAAATACAGTAGTGGAGAAATCCTCTAAAGTATAAATTATTTCTGCTCATCAGAATATCTTTGTTTTAGTTGATTTGTGGTATTTGAAATTTCACATGCTGAAAGTCTTAGAGGTGCCCTTGCTGTGTTTAATCAGACATGAACTTATTTGTTGTTGTTTAAAATGCTTGGGTTATTACCTGCCTTCAAGTGCTTCTGAATTGTTTTTACACTTTTCCCACAGATATAGCACAGAGCATCTGTTTAGTGATTCCTGTTTAAAGACACTGCAATAGATTCACAGAACTGTAGACCAATAATACAAGTAAGCAAATATCCATATAAGCTGCATTTAGAACATCCTAGAAACAATGCATTTCCCACAAAAGAAGGTAACCATTATTCATTGCATATGTGCAGCTAGATATTAAGCATGCCGAAGTTACAGCCATAGAATCATAGCAGAAACCTCCAAAGTACATCCAGTCCACCCCCCTCTGCAGTCAGCAGGCACATCCTCAATTAGATCTAGGCTGCCTAGAGCCCTGTCAAGCCTCACTTTGAGTATCCATAGGGACGGGGCCTTGTCTTTAAAGGAACTCAAATATGATATTTTACAAATCCCTTTCACATTTATATAGCTCCTGAACACAGAAGAACTTCAAAGTTGAACTTCAAATTTGACAGTTTCCCCATGACTAAAAAAAAAAAAATAATAATGGTAGAAGAATGGAAAGGAAAATAGAGCATTAACTGAACTCAATTGAACTGGAAGAGAAGGTTCCTGCAGTTAGTGTAACACTTGTGGTCAATACGCCACTTGCTTGCTAGGTGGACTCAAGGAGCTCCTTTCTGCTTATGGCAGAAGGCAATGGTGAATTACAAGAGGCTTTAAGTATTTGCTCACAAAATTATCTCCTGACTGGCAGAGCTGGCTACAGCTTCAGACAATAGCCAAATGCTTTCAGGGAATTCTGTCACTGTCTTGTCAGCCACTGAGACTTCTGATTCTTCCTGGGCTTCCCAGGCTGCTGGGGAAAGGAGGCAGACAAACTCTGACCTGGTCCTGATCTTCTCTGGATGATCTGTGTGTCTCCAGGACGTCCTGTCTTGGTAGGAGACCTTCAAGTGTAGGCAGGATGCAATGCAATGTGCAGTCTCAGCACAATGTCACGCTGGCTATGCAGGCTGATCGCGTGGAGACATTTAAAGACTGTTCCTGGTAAACTCTTGGAAGTTTCCAGGCAGTTCAGGATGCAGTGAGGCAATAGTAAGGATGAACACAATGGCAGAGCAGGTTGTGTCACCTGCTCATCTCCTTTTATCAATACAGCCTGAGACTAATGGGCCTTTGGACACAGAACAGCCAATCAGAATGGCAGTTAGCCAAGCTTGACCATATTAGGTGAAGCCATAGGCTTGCTTTACACTTTCTAGGGCAGCACACAGGCCTTGCACAAGGCATGCACAAACTGAGCCTGTGTGCCTTGTTTACCATATGATGCAAAATAAGTCCGGGCAAGTCAGAGTCCTCAGATTCAGTGGCTCCAGATTCTTTGTCCTCTTTCCTTCTCCTCAAGGTTACTTCTCCTCAAGGCAGAAGGAGGGAGAGCAGAAAAACATGTCTGGGCAAACCATGTATAAGCCTATTGTGGCCTGTTTAGGCCTGCCACAACAATAGGTCACACAAAATTTATCTCATAATTTTGACTAAGGAGAGATCTGTTTGTCTGATTAGACCCAAGCATTGCTTTGATTTTCCTTCCTAAAACTGCTCTGATTGTTTTTCTCAGACATCACTGATAAATTGAAGTTTAGGTAGACTATAAATGCAAAAATGCTCTGTTTCTACCTTTCTGCACTCCACCTTTAGTTCAATAGTTCAGTGGTTGGAAAGCATCTGGAGAAACAGATGATGTTCCACCCAGAGAAATCCTCTTTCTGCAGAGGTATATTCTACACTATAAACTAATATCCCAAAGCAGTAAGAGAGTGGGGAAAGTGCTTCTTTTTGCTCTTTCTGAGGAAAGGCTAATTGAATATTCATTTAACCAGGAAAAGAAGTTACTATGTAGCATTATAATTAGACATCTCACCCTGAATTAAAGTCATACAGGATTCAGTCATTATCCTAGTGCATATATAGCATCAGATATTTAAATATTCACTTCAGGAAAGAATGTAGCATTAATATTCCCTTGAAGGTGATTTTCTTAGCAATGTGTTACAAAGGCATTCATGTGTTCCTTCTCTGCCCTTCCCACTGAGTATGCAGTAAGAAACAGTGAAGAGTTCAAGAGAAGAGCTGAACTCATGTAAAGCCAAAACTTCATGGCACTTTTGGAGAAAATTTAGTTCCTCCACTCTGAAGTGAAACAGGTCTTGACCTGGGCTAAGGTAGAAGAAGAGTCCCAGTGTTCCTTTTGCAGGAAGAGGAATGGGGTAGTATAATGCAGATTAGTTCTTCTGTTAATAATGAAAGGGATGAACAATTAATATTCTAAAACTCTCTTTTCCAACACAACACTGTATCTTCAATTTGAAAACTAAAATATTTGTATTCTTGGCTTTTAACTAGTCATTTGGAGATTTGCAGCTGCCTGAAAGGAGACTGCAGCAAGGTGGGTATTCACCCCTTCCCCCTAGCAGGATGAAAAGCAATGGCCTCCAGTTGCACCAGGGGAGTTTTAGATTGCTTGTTAGAATAAACTACTTGACTGAAAGGGTAATCAAGAACTGAACAGACTCTCCAGGGAGGTGATTGAATCCCCATCCCTGGAAGTATTTAAAAGGTGCAGAGATGTGATATTGAGACTTGGTAGAGATAGATAATAGTTGGTAGTTAGATAATAGTACCAACCAAAACAATTATTTGTTTCTATGATTCTGTATCTATCTCAGCAAAACCTTCTTTTTGCAGAATATATACATTCTTTCACTACTTCTATGTTACTTTCATCTCTGGAGTCCATGAGATTTTAGAGAATTAGAAAGTAAAAGTTATACATGGCGAAGAATTTATAAAAGCTTTCTTGAACAGTATCAGGAAAGACATCAGTGATATGTTTTAAAAGATTAATGTACATCTGAAGAAAAAAAAAAGTGCTTTGAAGAATGGTTCAGAGAAGTCTGGAGGGTTGGGGGGTTTTTTGTGAAAATATTTACTCTACCAAGTTTTAATAGGACCAAATTAAAGAAAACAGGAACCTTCCTTGGGAAACATCTAAATTCATGTTAAGGGATTGTACAGTTTAACCACATGACTGCTGACTGTAGCTGACCACAGCAAACAGCGTTAAGTGGAGCCGCCTCTTGATGATGTGTATCAGGGAAGAGAAATAAAACTGCTAATGATAGGTAATGAGATGACATTTTCATACTAGTCTGACCTTCAATACAGAATGAGAGTCACCCATGGTGATGGAGCAGTTACATTTTATTTTTGTGAGGATACCTCTGTACCCTTTTATTTAGATTGACTGTTGCTAACTGGAAAATAAGATGTGCTAACACTTTTTCTGACAGAGTATTCAACTTGGGAAATCAACTGTAAAGAGAGAAGAAAGTAGAAATCGGTCCTTTTTGACAAAAATCACTCTTTCTTCAATTATATGCAATATGTCTATTAAGATAATAATACCCTAAAGACACAGTGAAATGGGTTTGAAAGACCATGCAATTAAAATACAGGTTTGTATTTGTCAGTTACCAATATGGGCACTGCCTGTATAGACACAGAAGCATCCATTAGTCTGCTTACTCTTACATGATCTCTTGCAATTTTTCAGCAAAGATCCTTAAACTCTTATGTCACTTAGATCTCACTTTGATTTATTCCTTTATTTTCTTTTAAGCCTTGCTTCTTGATTATTTTTCCTATATCTCAAACAACTTTCACTTTACTTATAGTTAGGGTTCAACTCTGCTGTTCATTAAGCATTTACATCTATTGGCAGTCAGAGATTTGCTGTAATAGCAGGCACAGAATAAACACCTGCTACAATAGATGTGAATATAACTTCACGTGTGGCCTCTGGAAATCTACATTTTTGTGATGTTTGTACCAGGTTAGGGCAGATCCCTCCCCCGGTAGAGTAAACTCACTACAACGTGGATTTTTTTTTGGAAAGTCAGGAAAAATGAAATATTTTTTTTTTTGTAGTTTAAATATAACAGTATAAGGAGAATAAACTACTACAGAAATATAATGATCTTAAGGAAGATGGGGAAGGAGTCAAATGGTGGCAAAGCAGCAAAAGCAGCAGCAGCCAAAACAGCAACAGGGGAAGATAGCAGCAGGCACAGCAGAAGCAGCAAGGGGAAGGTTCAAGTTGTGCTTCCAGACATAAAGCTCTTGATGCTCCAGTGAAATTATATTAACTATACGACCTACCCCTAGAATGTTCCACTCTTCACTCAGAGCTTCCACTTCTAAGTTTCTCTGTTCTGAAGTTTTGCTTGTGTCTGAGCCTGAACACTAGCTCACATGGCCACAGATGGTTTACTTTGCAATGATGTCTCTATAACTGCTCAAATTGAAACATTTTTTTCTGAAGATAGAGAAATTAAAATGTCAACACTTTTGGGAAGCATTTTAATTTTTATGCAGCTGAAACTAACTTGCCATATATTCTCTATATATGGAAACAGAAACATATATTATTTGTCAAAATTGAACCATTTCACCTAAGGTATATTGTAACTTAAATTGAAAGTAAATATTTCAATGTTTCTGATTTTAAGGGATTACTGAGCCTGCAGTGTGAGTGCAGCCCAGACAGCAAACTGAGCCCTGGACTGCAGCGAGAGAAGCATGGCCAGCAGGGCAAGGGAGGGGATTCTGCCCCTTTGCTCTGCTCACCTCAGACCAAATCTGGAGTACTGTGTGCAGTTCTGGAGCCCTCAGCACAGGAAGGACATGAGAGTGTTGGAGGAGGTCCAGAGGAGGCCACGATGCTCAGAGGGCTGCAGCAGCTCTGCTATGAGGACAGGCTGAGAGAGTTGGGGCTGTGCAACCTGGAGAAGAGAAGGCTTCCAGGAGATCTTATGGTAGCCTTCCAGGATCTGAAGGGGGCTACAGGAAGGCTGAGGAGGTCTTGTAATGCCAGGGCAAGGGGCAATGGGTTTAAACTGACAGAGGGAAGATTTAGACTGGATGTTAGGAGGAAGTTGTTTGCAGTGTAGGTGGTGAGACACTGGCACAGGTTGCCCAGGGAGGTTGTGGCTGCTCCCTCCCTGGAGGGGTTCAAGACCATTTTGGACAAGGCCTTGAGTGACCTGTTCTAGTGGGAGGTGTCCCTGCCTATGGCAGAGGATTGGAACTGGATGATCTTTGAGGTCCCTTCCAACCTTACCATTCTATGATTCTATTGTAAAAATGATTTACTCAATGTGATATGAATAAGTAAGTCAAATACCAGAAACTTAATTTCATGCCTATTCCATATCATTTGAATACAAGTTATATTCCCTAAGATAGACTTTTACACAAATTTAACTCCATAAAATTGTGTCTCTACTTAACCATATCGAGTCTGATTCTGAAAATCTCTGATGATGGTAGGGTGCACACTGGAATTACAGCATTAATGAGAATTGCAATATTCCAAACTTTTCTGTTTGCATTGCATAGTCTAAGTATTTTCCTATCTTCTGCTGTTTTATTGCCACTGGAATAGAAGAAATGTAGAAACAGTGTGGCACTCCCTTTTAATCCAACTTTTCGTGATTCAGAGTTTTTAGCTATTTATTTCAGAAACTGGTTTTGTATTTATGTTCACTTCACTATTCTCATAGTATCGTCCTGATACCATGATTATTTCACACTACATACAAATGTTACACTAATAACTTCATAAGAGGTTACATAACACTTTTGCCATTTGTCTCTGACTCATCTTATCTAGAAAATGCATTTGGTGTTGAAGTTTGGATTATAAATTAAAAGACCACAGCACTGATGCATTAAGATGCTTTGGTAATCATTCTCTTGCAGTTCCTGAAGCAGAGTTCTTGAAAAGTAACTTTTCCTATTTCTATTGCAATCTTTTTAACTATTCAGATAAATAAAACACTCTAATAACGTAAGAAATCAGAAATATTAACTAAAAAAAGCCATCATAACATGATAAAAATGGTTCATAAATGCAGATATTGATACACAATGTCTTTGGGGAAAAAAAAAATGAGACTTACCTTCTGTTGCAATGTAAATAATCAATTAGTAATGAAAATGCAAATTATAAGTAGGGAGAAGGGGGGAAAGTCAACAACAGTCAGTAATTATTAATTCAAATTCCTGAATGTGAATTCCTAGTCTGATTCATAATACTGTTTTCAAAGACAATGAGCACCAATAAGTCCATTTAAATTGTAGGTGTTCAAGAATATGGAAGGTCAAATTGAATTTGATACAGACAGATGTAAATATTTAGTGTAAACACACAGCTTCTAAAACTTTGATCTAAATAGAATCTCACTTTGTTATAAAGATGGATACATAGAAAAGGAGGAAAAATGAGTACAAGATTTGTGTGTGCACCTGGTATTGTGAGTGTTACATTTACTTTCTAGTATCTCTATGAAAAGGTAGATTTCAGGTTGTCACATTCTGAAGGAAGCTTCTGAATGAAAGTGATATGTGCTTAAGAAATCTCTTCTGCATGAACTCTTCTTGGTGATAGACTTTTCTACAGTCAACAGAAAATCTTCTTGATGATAGACTTTTCTACAGTCAACAGAAAATTAATAGCATGTCACATTCCTAAGACGGTAGAGGAATCAAGGTTCCTGAGTAAAAAAAAAAGAATTAGTCATTCTTCTTTGCTGCATAGGGTGTTACCAAACCTGCCACACCTTTGGTAAGGTTTGAAGGAAGGCAGATTGATGTATGTCATGGGGAGGAGAATCTCTGGAAAATCAGGGAACAAATAACAGAACTCACAGATTCCATGGAGTGCTAGATGGGACTAGCCTGGCCAAGCTTACACATCTCATCATGCTCTGATACAGTAAACCACTACAGGTAGGTACCTTACATCTTTCCATTTCTAAGGATCACCCAGTAATCTGCATTCAAGCATAACTCTTCTACCAAGACAGTTATGTAACTCCAACATTAGAATAATTTTGCCATACAACAGGAGGTCATATTTTGACAGGTTTAGTCAGAGTGGCGAGCCACTGTTCTGAAGTAGCTTTGATAATGTAGTACTCATACTGCAATATCCAATAGATATTCACAGCAAATAGTTAGGAAAACATTTTAGATAACCTTTTACATATATGTATAGATATAGATATAGATATAGATATAGATATAGATATAGATATAGATATAGATATAGATATAGATATAGATATAGATATAGATATAGATATAGATATAGATATAGATATAGACAGGTATAGGTATAGGTATAGATGTAGATGTAGATGTAGATATATAGATGTAAATATAGATATAGATATAGTTGTAGATATATAGATGGAGATAGAGATAAATGTAAATATAGATGTAAATATAGATGTAGATATAGATGTAAATATAGATATAGATTAGATGTAGATATAGATATAGATGATATAGCTATAGCTATAGCTATAGTTATAGCTATAGATATAGATGCATTGATGCTGTTAAGAAGACATTATCAGGAATCACATTATGAAGGTTGAAAACAGAGGTGTTGAAAGCACAACCACCAGCTACCATTATCACGTTGGAAGTATAAACACAAATGATCAATGACCAGTTTGTGGTTTTACCATTGATAAATCTGGTTTGGAAGGGAAGAAATAGAACAGGGGGAAAATTATGTATTTTGTACGTAGAATGAACTTTCCTCTCTGTTGAAATAACTAAGAACTGCTTCAAAAGAAACAGAATATATGTATATAAATGTTGCAAGGTTACCAGCTATTTTAAACAGAAGGTGAAAGGCTGTTACTGCCTTGGATTATAGAATTGAAAGATAAAATCCTTTTTCCTTTTTTTAATCATCTAGTCAGCATTCATTTGCAAATCTATCTGGATTCAAAAATTGCAAAGCTTTTGTCCAAATAACATAACTGATACTTCTTGAAATAATGTTATGATACAAAAAAAAAAAAAAAAAAAAAAAAAAAAAAAAAAAAAAGAGAGCCTTTCACTTCAGTCACTTGCACTGGTNAAGTGTGAGGTAGAAGGGCAAGTAAACAGAAATTTATTGTCTGACCATAGCCTACTCCATTTATGTTTTGTCAAGAACAAAGCTGTTTCTGTATGATCTCCAAACAGAACTGTTTGCTGTCTGTGGACCTGCAATACGCTACTTTAGTCCAGTAGTCTCTGCAGTGTCAGAGGTGTATCTTTGGAAAGCCTACCTCCACAACACACACTTTCCCAAACACTTTATCATTTTCCACAGTTCATCAATCTTCTGGAAATCCTATGAACACTCCCAGGAACTTGGTATGTATTATTCTTACGCATTGAATTTGTTCATCATTGTGCCTCCTGCACGCTGTGCCTGCTGCGCTAAATCAGGTTAAGTTCTTCCCAAATAACCAGAGAACAACTGAGTGTAGTATCACTGTATAGAACTGTCTACCCACTGTCTGGGTGAAACGTGACACTGTTGACTGGGATTTGTGATGTGATTTTTGTAAAGACTACCTAAAGACAGTAGATTCACTTGGTTACTGTCAAAACTGCTATGAAAAAAAGCAGTCTTATTATGCCTGTGGCTCTTACACACTGTGATTAAAGAAACGAGGAAAAGAGCAGCAGACTTCACGTTGTTTTGTTGCAGTGATTTTGTTTTCTGTGCCTTTAGGATTTCCTCAAAGAGGGATTCATAAAAGATACCTTTATAAATTGCATCATCCTTCTACATTCAATTTTATTTTGATACTTGTTAAATAGATAATAAAGGATACACTTATAAGTTGTATCGTCCTTCTACATTCAATTTTATTTTGATACTTGTTAGATAGATCATAAAGGATATATTTATAAATTCTACGTTCAATTATATTTGGATACTTCTTAAATAGATCATAAAGGATACATTTATGCATTGTACCATCCTTCTACGTTCAATTTTATTTGGATACTTGCTAAATAGATAAATCTGTTGAGTGGTTTTTATTTTTTTTTTTTTTTTTAAATATAATCTTTCTAGTCTTCAAGAGGGTTTTTTTTTTGGTGCTGTTTTTTTCTGTTGGGAAAATTCGGTGCTGGTTTGCACATGTAAGTATCAGATGTAGGAGTCCTGGAGGAAATCTAGCCTTTATTTCCTCGGGCTTAGTTGATTAGGACAAAAAACCTTGATAACTTTGTAACTTAATACAAAAGCAGCACGATCTGAATCCTGTTGCATCTGTTACAACCAGTTCAGCGGCCCAGTGCATGAAGTTTACCTCCATCTTGTAAGAAATAGCACATCCACTTCCCTATTTTCTACTCTAAAATGTTTGTAAACTGTGCTAAACTACTTCTGTCAAGACTGGATAAGAGGGCTCCAGTGAGGCAACAATAGAATCCCATTATTTTGGTATAATAACTCTTCTTCCCCTCTAGCAAATATTATCAGTCTCTCCCTGTCACCAGTGTCAGTTAGTGTTAGCAACAGGGGAGCCACATTTTCCACATGGTATGCAGACCTCTTCAGCAGGCTTCTACAGCACATATCTGTGTTGTATCAATATCCAGAAGAGATGAGAGCTTTTAAACATTAAGGTAATTATGTTAGCACACACCAACTCAGCAGGAATGCTGTGAGTTCAACACGTTTGGCTCACTGCACTTTCCAACCATTTCCTCACATATTGCAAATTTTACAGTGTTTGGGGCTTTTTTTTTTTGGCAAAGTTTCTTCCTCCACAACAACTTTCTTGCTTGCTTCTGTTTCCTTTTCTCCTGATCATACTCACATTTAACTGTACAATATTTCTTCAGAAGAAATTTCTATAACCAGATAATAAAAGAATTAGACAGAAAACACTGAGTTCAAGGCTGCAGTCTGAGTATAGTTAATGTTGTCCCTTTTTTTCACTGTTTTTT
>VWZE01008012.1:44173-57314 GCA_013396675.1 Eubucco bourcierii
TTTTTTTTTTCTTTTTTTTCCCTTTTTCTTTCCTTTTTTTTCTTTCTTTTTTTTTCTTTTCTTTTGTATTCTTTTTTTTCCCTCCATAAAGAAATAATGCCAAGAATGTTTATGAAGACTATTTTTTACAGAACAAACAAGCAGTTTCATTTTGTGTATTGCTTTTTTCATCTTAGTGTATCATATAATCTTTTATTTGTCCTAAGTGTACGTCTGGTGTTGATTCTGATGTTGAGTCAGTACAAGCATTCAGTAGAGTTGCCAAGGAAAACTGAATAAGTATTATGCAAAGAGTTTTCCTTCAAGATATGGACAGTCAGCCCACTTCTGGTGAAAAACTAAAATTAAATAATTCTCTCCTTTCTTCATGGACATCAGATCTATCAGGATGATGTCTTTCCTAGGCCATTTATTTCTATAAATGGGCTCCAGGTTTGTTGTTTTGTTTGGTTTTTTGTTCTGTTTAAATTCCAGAAATAGATCTAATAAGATTTGATAGCTAGATTCTTAAACAGGACAAAAGAGGTTTGGGATTTTTTTTAACATGGAGTAGCCTTCCAGTATCTAAGGGGACCTACAGGAAGGCTGGGGTAGGATTATTTACAAGGTCCTGCAACGATAGGACAAGGGGCAATGGACGTAAACTGGCAGAGGGGAGATTTAGACTGGATGTTAGGAGGAAGTTCTTTACAGTGAGGGTGGTGAGACACTGGAACAGGTTGCCCAGGGAGGTTGTGGCTGCTCCCTCCCTGGAGGTGTTCAAGGCCAGGTTGGATGAGGCCTTGAGTAACCTGTACTAGTGGGAGGTGTCCCTGCCTATGGCAGGGGGTTGGAACTAGATGATCCTTGAGGTCCCTTCCAACCTTACCATTCTATGATTCTATGATTCTATAATAAATCATTGCACAACTGATCTAGTGCTATGATGTATTCTTATCAATTTCGACCTTTAAAGTCAAGGTTAGGCAGCACTCCAAAGGGCTTACTACTGCAAAAACAAGTTCTTTGCCTTATGAAGCACATTAAAATCAGAAATCAAAATTGGCCTTCTGATGTTAAAAGCTACTTCTCAAAAAATATACACACATAGATTACATTTTAGGTTGTATATAGTTACCAAAATCTGCATCTGAGAAACTCCTGATATGTTCTTGGACCCCAGGCTGTGGTCCAGATATGTCATGAGCTCTCTTATTACTCTTCTTCATTAACCTTCTTGTTTGATATAATGTTGTATCACACAGTATCACAGTATCATCAGGGTTGGAAGAAACCTCAAAGATCATCAAGTCCACCCCGTTACCACAGACCTCAAGGCTAGACCATGGCACCAAGTGCCACGTCCAAACCTGCCTTGAACACCTCCAGGGACGGTGACTCCACCACCTCCCTGGGCAGCCCATTCCAGTAGCCAATGACTCTCTCAGTGAAGAACTTTCTCCTTACCTCCAGCCTAAACTTCTCCTGGCACAGCTTGAGACTGTGTCCTTTTGTTCTGGTGCTGGTTGCCTGAGAGAAGAAGGTAACCTCCTCCTGGCTACAACCACCCTTCAGGTAGCTGTAGACAGCAATAAGGTCCCCCCTGAGCCGCCTCTTCTCTAGGCTAAACAATCCCAGCTCCCTCAGCCTCTCTTCATAGGCCTTGTGCTCGAGGCCTCTCACCAGCCTCATTGTACAGCTTTAACAGGAGGGTTCAGGACTATCCAGCCTTTCCCCTGCAGGATGTGTGATATTTGGAGCATTTATCCTGTGCAGGTGTTGATTCAAAACCACTGGAGCTAAGCAGGCACTAAGAACAAATTTTCAGTAGTCAGGGGAGGTGTTATTACAACCATAACCATAAGCAAAGGGACAATGTTGTGGAGCACTTTATTCTCCGTGCTTTGTGCATATTCTAATGGTGGTGTTACTAGAAAATTCTGTGCGTTGGAGAATAGAAAAAACGGAGATTTTTATAATTTGTTTGGGCTTTTATTGCAAAAAAAAATGTTTATATGTAACTATTCATGCTTTAGTAAGAAATTAGATGTAATTGGGACATACTGCAAGTAGATTCAATGGAAAAGCAAATTTTACAGTAGTTGTAGCTTACTGGTAACCAAGTACAGTTTTATCAGCCCTTGGTATGACAGGAAAAGTTGTATAGCCTGCTACAGGCTTGAATAACAATTTGACACTGGAACAGGTTGCCCAGGGAGGTCGTGGATGCTCCCTCCCTGGAGGTGTTCAAGGCCAGATTGGATGAGGCCTTGAGTGACCTGTACTAGTGGGAGGTGTCCCTGCCTATGGCAGGGGGTTGGAACTAGATGATCCTTGAGGTCCCTTCCAACCTTACCATTCCATGATTCTATGATTCTATGATTCTATGATTCTATGATTCTATGATTGGGTAAAGGTCTTACAAATGTGTGTGAAAATTGGTCTGATCAAAGTCAAAACAGAATGAGAATCACTTGGCACTGTGATAAATGGTGTTGCAGAAGGGAAAAAAGAGACAATGGAGAGGGAGAGATAGTTTTATTTATTTATTTTCTTTCTATGTGTATATAATGCCATAGCACTGCCTGTCTCTGAGCCAGGGCAGAGTATATGGACAGTAGAGTCAGTCATTAGTAGTAAGAAGTCCCAAAGGTGTGTCCACGCAATTCTTTTCAACTAATAGATAGTTTAGACTGAATATCGGTCTGAATTCCAAGTTTACCTGTCAGTGCACTGTTGGTACACATCAAATATACTAGGACTCCTGGGATCCTCTGAGAAACAGAGTGAACTGTTTACTCATCTGAGAACTGCAAAGAAGCTTTAGCCACTGACAGAGCAGTCTGAGACTTTTGTTCCTCAAGGATCTGGCAGACATGGACAGTGGGTGAGGTGATCTGAACTGTCTCCTGAGCTTAAACACAGAAATTCTGCCAAATCCTGATGACATCTACCAGAGTAACTTGAATTAACTCCACTGTTTCCAAACATCTGGTGACCTGCAGAAAGATATATTCCAATAGGAACAATATTAATGGAAGACAGAACATTAGACAGATAGTATCCTTAAAAACAGTGATTTCCTTCACTGCAAAGCATTTATGAAATAAATTCTAGCAGACACAAAGCATGTGCAGTAGTGAAAAGGGGAACTTAAATAGTGAGAGTATTAATCAGACAAAGCAATACTTGCCATTCTTTTCCTTTAGTTTTCACAGACAGGAGCACAGTGGAACAGAAAGACACATAGAAAGAATACAGAAATTAAGTATTAGGACAAAGCTACCAAAATTTTACTGATGGATATTCATGCTGATACCGTTAAGTCACACAACAAAAAAATACTCTACTGGAATGAGTTTGTAATAAAGTAAAGGCTTAAGATTCATTTTTGCAGGTGTTGTCGATGTCGCATTTAACAATGATTTTCACCTGATTAATCCAAAGTATTAGAAAATATCTTGAGAGGCATAAAAAGGTAAATGATAAATTGTTGCACATGGTTGAATTCCACAAGTGTCTGTGATAAAATATCTGTGACTTTATAGTAGCCTTCCAGTATCTGAAGGGGGCCTACAGGAAGGCTGGGGAGGGATTATTTACAAGGTCTGGCAATGACAGGACAAGGAGCAATGGGTTTAAACTGGCAGAGGGGAGAATGAAAGTGGATGTTAGGAAGAACTTTCCAGTGAGGGTGGTGAGGCTGGCACAGGTTGCCCAGGGAGGTTGTGGCTGCTCCCTCCCTGGAGGTGTTCAAAGCCAGGTTGGACGAGGCCTTGAGTGACCTGTTCTAGTGGGAGATGTCCCACCCTACGGCAGGGGGTTGGAACTAGATGATCTTTGAGGTCACTTCCAACTTTACCATTCTATGATTCTATGATTCTGTATTGGTTACTAACCCTGTTACTACACAGAATATATCACTGTGTTTTCAATCCTGTGTTGTAAAGATGAGTGATTGAAATTCAACCCGATTTAGGTGAGTTCCAAAATTAGATGTTGCTAGAAATATATCAAAGATAACACTCACTTTTTGTTACCTTGAGCACTGCCATAGTCTATGACTCCAGATAATTTCTTATTAACCAGAGGTGATCTGTTCTGTCCTTTCTGGTTCAGTGCTCAGTTTTGATTACTTAGAGGTGACAGAGTTGCTACTACTGGAAACAAGCAGGTGTCAGAATCTAATATTATGTGAGTAGTTTCTTTCAGGCATCATA
This sequence comes from Eubucco bourcierii, assembly GCA_013396675.1. Taxonomy (NCBI): domain Eukaryota; kingdom Metazoa; phylum Chordata; class Aves; order Piciformes; family Ramphastidae; genus Eubucco; species Eubucco bourcierii. The sequence continues at coordinate 48,373 of VWZE01008012.1, forward strand.
TGAGTGGAGGACTTGATGTTTAATTTCAAGTTACTTTATTAAAGTTAGTTAGTGCTATGTAGGACTTTGGTTTAGAAGTGTGATGCAGCAATGCAGTTATACCACAAGGCATGTACAAATTACATTCAGTGGAGTATAAGAATAGCAATATACCACTGAATGAGAATACAAACGTGGTACTAATCACGTGTTTTCTGTAACAACCTGTCATTTTAGGCCTAAACAGGCAAAAATAGGCTTATACATGTCCTAGCTTGCCCAGAGATGTTTTTCTGCTCTCCCTCCCTCTGCTATGGGTAGAAGTAACTACAGGAAAGTGGACAAAGAACCTGGAGCCACTGAGTCTGAGGACTCTGACTTGCCCGGATTTTTTTTGCATCCTGTGGTAAACAAGCTACACAGGCTCAACTTCTGTATGCCTTGTGCAAGGCCTGTGCTCTGCCCTAAAAGGGTAAAGTAAGCCAATGGCTTCACCTAATATGGTCAAGCTTGACTAGCTGCCATTCTGAATGGCTGTTCTGTGTCCAAAGGCCCATTAGTCTCAGGCTGTATTGATAAAATTAGATGAGCAGGTGACACAACCTGCTCTGCCATTGTATCCATGTTTGCTGCTTACCACTGCCTGCTGCTATTACTCACTGCCTTTTTGTACCCTGAACTGCCTGGAAACTGCCTTCCAAGAGTTTACCGGGAACAGGCTCTAAATGCCTCCTTGCAATTGGCCTGCGTAGCCAGCATGATGTCTGTCCAAGACTGCACATCACAAGACACCCTGCCTGCACCTGAAAGCCTCCTGCCAAGACAGGAAGTCCTGGAGATACACAGATCATCCAGAGAGATCAGGACCAGGTCAGAGGTTGTCTGATTCCTTCCCCCAGCAGCCTGGGAAGAATCAGAAGTCTCAGTGGCTGACAAGACAGTAAAAGAATTCCCTGAAATCGTCTGGGTACTGTCTGAAGCTGTAGCCAGCCCTGCCAGTCAGAGATATTTTGTGAGTAAATAGTTAAAGCCTCTTGTAATTCACCATTGCCTTCTGCCATAAGCAGAAAGGAGCTCCTTGAGTCCATCTAGTGGGCAAGCAGGGTATTGACTGCAAGCAGTACACTAACCCCAGGAACCTTTTCTTCCAGTTCAATTAATGTTATATATTATTGCCAGTTATTTCTAGATCCTGTGTTATTATCTGTATGAAGTTTCCATGGCCGTGTGAAGAACCTAATTATTATTAAAATTAGTGGTTGGGGTGGGAAGAGTTCTGAATCTTGAATATTAATAAACAATATTATTTTTTGAAATATATAATCTCACATTAATTAATTCCCCTTTCATAACACATCCTCACTGCCACGAGGGTGGTCAGCCTGGTTGTTAGGGAGGAATAAATGGGTCAAAACTAGCTCTGGTCCATTGCTATCTTTGACATGCTTTGTTGGCTGTTCAGTTTTTGTATTCTGTGTTGGTCAGAGCCACATTTACAGCGTGTTCTCTCTCTCAGATGTAAAGAAGTGTGCAAAAGGGGAAAAATATTTTAAAATCCCATGGAAAACATAGTAAGCTGCTGAGAGCAGACACTGGTGAAAGCTATCTGAGGCTCACAGAAGTGTAGCTTAATATTTTTATAGCAACTATGCACTTACTACACAGGAACTGCGTTTATTGGAGGTGGGGGTGAAGGAGAAGGACATCAGATATAATGAGAAAAAGTTAACAGTTCCAGTTTGTTCCAGGCAAGTCTTTGCAGCTTGTCCCTATGCCTAACCCTCATCCTCTCTTTGAACTGAAGGAACATGGCAGGAGAAAGATAGTTGTTGTCACATTGTTCTGGTGAACATGTAAATCATTCTGACAGATCTTCTACATTATTCATTCTACAACAGTAAGTAAAAGGCAGAAAAGATATGTAGAGACCAGCAATCGACTTTACTTTTCATACAAAATACATTCTTAGTGATATGCAGTATAGAGCTAGCTCCACTTACACCTGGACAATTGTTTGCTGCTGTCTAGTTTTCCTAAAGTCTTCATAAAACACTAAGAGGCCCATCTGTTTTATGGGGAAAATGCAGTTATCTTGAATATAAGTTCCCTATGATGAGGTATTTTGTCTTCCAGAATAAACATAGAAAAGTAGCATTATCTTTTGTAAAGCAGGAAGAGCTGAAAGCTGCTAAAGGAAGAAGTGCTTAATGTCAGTTTGATTTGCAGTTCAGATGGATATGTCTATAATACCACGTTAGCTAAGAGCTTTATTTTACCCTCCAATCCACAGAACCACCATGCCAACTCAGAATGCTTCTATTACTTATCTCAATGGTGATGTTAGCACCTGAAATTTGAGAATACAAGGAAGCAAAGCTTGCATAAACTTTGTTTCTCTTTGTTAAATATAGCTCCTAGAACAGGCTTATGCTACCCTGAACTTGCCTGCAGTATAACACAGCTTCACCTTCATAAGCATGTCCCTCTTCTACAGTCTTGTGTTCTCCTCAGCAGACAAACAAAACAATGCAAGAAATGTTCATTCTGAGAACAAAGTTGTAGGGGGCTGTTGGGAATAGTGTGGCCAGCAGGAGCAGGGAGCTCATTCTCCCCCTGTACTCTGCACTGCTTAGGCCACACCTTGAGTACTGTGTGCAGTTCTGGGCCCCTCAATTGAAGAAGGACATTGAGGTGCTTGAGTGTGTCTAGAGAATGGCAACAAGGCTGGGGAGAGGCCTTGACCACAGCCCTATGAAGAGAGGCTGAGGGAACTGGGATTGGTTAGCCTGGAGAAGAGGAGGCTCAGGGGAGACCTTCTTGCTGTCTACAGCTACCTGAAGGGTGGTTGTAGCCAGGAGGAGGTTGCTTTCTTCTCTCAGGCAAGCAGCACCAGAACAAGAGGACACAGTCTCAAGCTGTGCCAGGGGAAGTTTAGGCTGGAGGTGAGGAGAAAGTTCTTCATGGAGAGAGTCATTGACTGCTGGAATGGGCTGCCCAGGGAGGTGGTGGAGTCACCGTCCCTGGAGGTGTTCAAGGCAGGTTTGGACGTGGCACTTGGTGCCATGGTCTAGTCTTGAGGTCTGTGGTAATGGGTTGAACTTGATGATCTTTGAGGTCTCTTCCAACCCTAGTGATACTGTGAAAGCATATTCATTTTGCCAAAGTGTGATGTGAATACAATAACTGTGAACCACAAGCCAACTAAGACAGATGATTTGGGTGAAAATACCTCAAGTCAAGTGAGCAGCAAATTGTAACTTGCGTTCAGGAATGGCTTCCAGCAGCATTATAGGCTTGTAACAGATCTGTTGGAGCCCAGGGAAGTCTACTGTGCCAGCAGATATCTACTGTGATATTATTTCTGTTGTAAAAAATATTATTAATTCAATAGATAATACAATGGTGAAGAGAAAGGTTGGTATGTAACGGCTCAGAAGGATGTATGATAATACTTTGTTTTTCCAACCTGTGTAGAAAAGAGGATCATTAATATCTTCAATTTCATTCTTCTAGGCATGTAGATTGAAATGAACACAATTCAAATTGCCTCTGTGCTGAGTATTAAAGTAGCTCTTTAAGATTCTCTTTACCTTTCATCTCTCTTTCCTTTTTTTTTTTTTTTTTTTTTTTTTTAAGACTGATAAAATTTCCAGGCTTGAACCACATTTAAAGTTACAGAAGCAGTAGCAATCCCGTTCCTATCTTTACTTCCGTTCTAGTCTGGGAGAGAGGTAATATCTTTTAACTCATAAGTTTTAATTCTGTGTGTTAAAGGATGAAATTACTAAAAGAAAGATTAAAAATGTATCAGTCATGCTCTCAGTTCTGCAGTAATTATTGGATCACTCTTAATTCTGGTCTCCATCTAAAATAAACTCCTAGGAACAGAGGAATATAGACTGACATTTACTCTGTTGTCTTTCCACCAGACAAAAATGAAGGATTAAGACAACCTTATCATGATTTTCATAGAATCATAGAATGTTAGGGTTGGAAGGCACCTCAAGGATCATCTAGTTCAAACCCCCACCATAGGCAGGGACACCTCCCACTAGCACAGGTCACTCAAGACCTCATCCAACCTGGCCTTGAACACCTCCAGGGAGGGAGCAGCTACAACCTCCCTGGGCAACCTGTTCATGTCTTGGAAATTCCTTTGGTTTCTTCCTATTTTGTAATATCAAAATTTCAACTTAACATTGCTTTATTATTTTAACTTCTGAAACTAAGGCATGACCAAAGAGTCCAGAGAGCTAAAAATTAAAGTTAAAATTTCTGTCATGATTTGAAAATATTTTAAAATACGTAGTTCTGATTTGCTTTGTCATTAATAAAGTGGGAAACTCAGGTTACATATAAATATTTCAGAAATTATTGTTCTTATTTTCTTAATTTTAAATTTGCTGTTCTATATAATCTAATCTTGCCTGAATCAACCACATTTCCTGGGGGAGTGGATCCAGTTTAAAGTTTGCATGGATCAGAAGCCACATAACTTCTGGGCAAAAATTGTTCATATGAATAAAGTGATCATGTGCAGTGGAGCAGCAATTTAACTTTAGCTTGCTCACAGGGATTGTATGAGTTGTTGTTAGTTTTAGGTCTGTATCTTATTACAAATAAAAGTCTGTGTTTTCCTTCGACTGGGAAGGGTATGGGGAAAACGAATAACAGCTTAAATATTTAATCTTAAATAGAAGAATTAACCCCAAATTAATCTTAAATAGAATTAGCCCAAATTTAATCTTAAATAGAAGAATTAGCCCAAAATTTAATCTTAAATAGAAGAATTAGCCCAAAATGCTGTTTTGGAGTGAGTCAAGAAGCTCTAAAATTTATGAAGCAAAGTTTGGAGCACTCTTAGTAAAATGATTCAAAAGATCATTTTGAGAATGATTTTCTGCACATTACTTGGTTTTATTTTGATAGTATAGCTGTGTAACTTTGAGGGGCTTACAAGCATGGCACCTTACTTTACGTCCAGCAGTTGGCAAACATTTCACTCCTCCTACTCCCATCCTTCTAGAAGTCATGAGGCTGGAAGTGAGTGATATATTGGGAGGGGACTAGCCAAAACAGTTGATCTAAGTTGTCCAGTGAGATATTCCATACCATATGACATCATGCTCAGCCCAGGAAAGGAATGAAGGAGGTTGAAAATATGTGGCCATGTTGTTCATCATTCCAGGCAAGTGGTATATGTGCTGAGTCCCTGCTGCACAGGAAGTGACTGATATCTTCTTGTCAATACAAAAGTAGGGAATTATTTTCTTATTTTTTTCTGTTTGCCTATGGGAGAGACGGTGAGAGACTCTTTATTAGGGAATGTAATGATAGGATAAGGGTTAATGGTTTCAGAGTGGAAGAGGGAAGGTTTAGATGTAAGGAAGAAGTTCTTCACAGTGAGACACTGGGACAGGCTACACATAGGACCTCGAGATGCCCTGGAAGTGTTCAAAGGCAGGTCAGATGGAGTTTTAAGCAGCCTGGTCTAGTGGGGGGAGACCTTGCCCATGACTGTTGTGGTTAGGATTGGCACCTCAATGACAGGATTTGGAACTACATGATCTTTTAGATTCTTTCCAACCATTCTTTGAGTCTATGATTGTCAGACTTAAATTTACTATTTTTTTAAAATAATTTTTAATAAAATCTTCATCACATGTAAGTACAAAAGCCTCTACTGATGTCCCTTCCAACCTTACCATTCTATGATTCTAAATGTTCTCTCAAACACGTTTCTTAATTTTTATTTTTTTTTTTTACATTATAAAGGAGCAATTTTTGTGTCCTCAGCATATTCTAATCCATTTTTGAAATGCAAAGTATATAACAAACCTAGCTAGCATAGCAATATCAACTAGATTTAAAAATACCAGCTTGTTTGGGATGACATTTAGCTTCTAAACCAAAATATAAATGGCTTCCACGGTCTTATTTGACCCTGTATAACACCTATAACTTACTGTTTTGATTCTCTGACACTGTTTTGTCCCCACTATTTCATCCAAGGGCTTTTAGAAAATCATAGAATCATAGAATCATAGAATGGTAAGGTTGGAAGGGACCTCAAGGATCATCTAGTTCCAACCCCCTGCCACCTCCCACTAGTACAGGTCTCTCAAGGCCTTGTCCAGCCTGGTCCTGAACACCTCCCTGGGCATCCTGTGCCAGTGTCTCACCACTCTCACTGCAAAGAAATTCCTCCTACCATCCAGTCTAAATCTCCCCTCTTCCAGTTTAAACCTGCAGGCTATACATTCTTTCCTCATGTCTCCAGAGAAAGAGCATCTAGTGATCAAGCTGTTGTCAGATGTCTAAGGAGCCTTCTTGCTTTACACTTTAATATGCATAAAAATTACCTTTCTACGTAACCCTAGGAGAATCCTTCCTAATTTTAAGCACTATCTTCATGTAAAGATTAACCAGAAATTACTACATTTACTTCACTGTTGCATTTGCAAATCACCCCACTTTTATGAGAGCTTAAGCACCTATTTAGAGGAAAAATGACACTATTGGGCATGCTTAATGCGATGAAAATGGAGAAACAAATTCTTGTGCTTGTGCTTTCATTGGAAAACCAAGAACAAAAAGCATATATTCCATAAAAGGATAGATGCTTGTAGTAAAGATCTGAAACACATCCTTTGTTGTTGTTGTTATGGTGTAGGGAGAAAAAGAAAAGTAATTAGAATACAGTCCTGAATTATCTCCAGATGTTTGTCATTTCAAAAACAAAATCATGTTCAAAGTTATTTCTCCTCACTCTAAAAAAACTTTGTTGGAACATTTCAGACTGAAAAATCACAATTGCGATATAAATCAGGACAGATGAGAAGTTGTAGTCTTGAGTGTTGGTACACAACTGTGTAGCAGTCTTCTAGGTCTTATCCTAAAATGATGTGGCCTTTTTTTGTTCACATTTATGTAATCCACTGTATTTTCATGCTATTTAATTAGAATAGTGAGGAATTTAATCTCTGCAAAATCTAATTTGAATAACTCGGATAGGAAAACACATCTGACTCACAAAGAAAACCAATAGTTCGTTTTATTAGGAGCTCTGTAGTAAATATTTCAGTGTAAGAAGTACAATATTTTACATGATTCCTGCTCAATTATACCTCAGGCTTCCATGATGTGGAGTTATAAGATGCAACATGGACAAAGAAAAGTGAAAAATGCTTGATTCAGACAATATGTTGGAGATACATTAAAAATATATTCTTTATGTACTATTGACTGAGAAATACATCGGATTTCAATGAAGTAATGCATCATAGAATCATACGATGGTAAGGGTGGAAGGGACCTCAAGGATCATCTACTTCCAACCCCCTGCCATAGGCAGGGACACCTCCTACTAGTACAGGTCACTCAAGGCCTCATCCAACCTGGCCTTGAACACCTCCAGGGAGGGAGCAGCCACAACCTCCCTGGGCAACCTGTGCCAGTGTCTCACCACCCTCACTGCAAAGAACTTCCTCCTAACATCCACTTTCAATCTCCCCTCTGCCAGTTCAAACCCATTGCCCCTTGTCCTGTCATTACAAGACCTTCTCAATAATCCCTCCCCAGGCTTCCTTCAGATACTGAAAGTTTACTACAAGTCTTCTTGAAGGCTTCTCTTCTCAAATATCAAAGATCCCATTTTGTGCTTCTGCGCTCCACAACCTCCCTGGAGGTGTTCAAGGCCAGGTTGGATGAGGCCCTGAGTGACCTGTTCTAGTGGGAGGTGTCTCTGCCTATGGCAGGGGGTTGGATCTGGATGAGCTTTGAGGTCCCTTCCAACCTAAATCATTCTGTGATTCTGTAAGAAATTCACAATTAATGTACATATAACAGGTGACCTAAGGTGATTATCTACTCCAGCTGCATTATGCAGTCCAGCTGGGTGATCAGTGCTGTGTGTCTTTTCCTTCTAGACAAACTAACTTGTTATAAAATGCAAAGTGCTACATAAGATGTCTATTAGCAAGAGTAATAGCACAGCCAGCCTCATGAGCTGCCATTTGTGATGGCAGGTTTTACTCACAGGTTGTAGAAAAACAAATGGCTTTCTTAAGAAGCAGCCTGACAATAATATATTACTTGCTGCAAAACCAACTGCAAGCTATGCATTTGTTTTAGTGTCAAAATATGATTTAACTGTTTGACTCAGGTCAAATGCAATCTTGCACAGTATGTATCCTGAGGTTTGAGAACAGTTTGTGCAACAAGACCACTAAGAAGTATGTTCCTCTCATTTCTAATCAAGGGATGCATTCCAAAGAATTCCATTGATGAGGATCTATTAACAAAGACATGACATTGCTAGGAGCCTGAAGTCAGAGCTGAATGCAAGCAGGGAACTCATTTGTAAAACGATTACTAGTGTTGTATCCCTGATCTCAATTAACTGCCAGCTGAAGTCAGAGTCTCTTAATGTGATTCATTTTAACATAATAAGAGTAAATAATTTTGCCATGCAGAACAAACTGATTATTTCAGACACAGTAGAGACCTTACTTAAAGTGTCAGCCAGATTATGAATTCATGCTAAATAAGTTAATGAAAAGATTAATATCACTGACAACACTGCTTCCAGATATAACTCCTTATTATGCCTAAAAAGGAAGCTTTTATCTTTTCTTTTTTTCTTTTTTTCTTTTTTGTTTTTCCAGCCTAATAGAAATTTTCTTTAAAATGCATAATTTCCTATGCCACTTGAAACTAATTGGTAAGTTGAGAGCTTCATCTGTTTTCACCAAGGGAAAAAATAAAAAGAAAAAAAGTACAAAGATTTCCATGGATTACTGCAGGGTTTGGTCTGTCCAGTAGGGAAGTGTTCTCCAAGAACATTCGCAGGTAGGATTTAACCCTCACTGTTCCAATACAGGCTTTCATCTTTCAAGATCAGTCCTACTTATTTTAAAGTTTTTTTGGGTTTTGGTTGTTTTTGTTTGTTTTTTTTTTTTTTC
>VWZE01008012.1:74072-95366 GCA_013396675.1 Eubucco bourcierii
TTTTAGTTTATTATCTTTGCACACTGACATAAGAACACCCTGGAAGAATTTCCAGCCCCTTAAGTCCACAAGTTCTAGAATCCAAGAAGAGCATTCAGTTGTTCTCCCTCTTAGCATGAATGTGGTCACAGATCTGTGAGCATCTTACCTGGAATATGTCTCTGTCTCCCATTTCTTGACTCCTGGAAGCCCTTCTGAATTATTACAGACCAAAACAACTGGAAAAGATAAGCTGCAAAAGGTTGCAATGAATCAGAGTTAACAGCTTAATTAAAATACCTTTTTAAGGATTCATTGTTTAAACACAAATAGCAGGTTTGGTGGCTTTCCCAAGAATGATAGAATCATAGAAAATCATTTGGTTGGAAAAGACCTTTAAAATCATTGAGTCCAACTGTTCTATAGCCCTACCAAGTCTGGTGCTAAAATCATGTCCCTTAGCACCACATCTCTGCATTTTAAAAACACCTTCAGGGATAGAGATTCAACCACCTCCCTGCTGAGCCTGTTCCAATATTTGATAACCCTTTCCATGAAGATTCTTCTATTTCATCTAAATTTTTCCTGGTGGAATTTGAAACCACTCCGTCTTGTCCTATCCCTTGTTCCTAGCGAAAAGAACTCAACATCATATTTGTATCACAGTATCACCAAGGTTGGAAGAGACCTCAAAGATCATCAAGTCCAAACCATCACCACAGCCCTCAAGACTAGACCATGGCACCAAGTGCCACGTCCAAATGTACCTTGAACACCTCCAGGGACAGTGACTCCACCACCTCCCTGGGCAGCCCATTCCAGCAGTCAATGACTCTCTCAGGCAACAACTTTCTCCTCACCTCCAGCCTAAACTTCCCCTGGCACAGCTTGAGACTGTGTCCTCTTGTTCTGGTGCTGCTTCCCTGAGAGAAGAAGGTAACCTCCCCTTGGCTACAACCACCCTTCAGGTAGCTGTAGACAGCAAGAAGGTCCCCCCCTGAGCCTCCTCTTCTCCAGGCTAACCAATCCCAGCTCCCTCAGCCTCTCTCCATAGGGCTGTGCTCGAGGCCTCTCCCCAACCTTGTTGCCCTTCTCTGGACATGCTCAAGCACCTCAATGATCTTCTTAAATTGAGGGGCCCAGAACTGGACACAGTACTCAAGGTGTGACCTAAGTAGTGCAGAGTACAGGGGTAGAATGACCTCCCTGCTCCTGCTGGCCACACTCTTGCTGATGCAGGCCAGGATGCCATTGGCCTTCTTGGCCACCTGGGCACACTGCTGGCTGTGACTGACTACCAACAGGATTTAACTCCATTCAGCACCACTCTTTGAGGTCATCCAGCCACTTCTTTTACCCTGTGAAGTGTTCACCCATTCAAGCTATAAGCACCCAGTTTCTCTAGGAGGATGGTGTGGGGGACAGTGTTAAATGTTTTGCTAAAATGTGTAGACTTTATCTCATCTGTGTTTTTGGTTGGCTGGTTGGTTTGGTTTTGGTTTTTGTTGGTTTGGTTTGGTTTTTCTTTTTGTTTGTTTTTAGTTAGGTTTCATTTATTGGTTTTAAATTTCTTCAAATGCTCTAATTTATTCTTCTTACTTCTTTTGTTTTTTTTTTTCCTAAATGTAGTCTGTGGTTCTAAAGGCTTTATAAAGAAAACTGATGAAAGTGGACTGCCACAGAGCTGAAATTTACATATTCTCCACACTTCATAGAAGACTGTAAAATACAGATGTGTATACCCTTGTGAGTGCACACACACACACACACACACACACACACAATTTTGCATCAGAGAATTTGGCTGCATCAGGCAGAGCAGACAACTGTTTGTTAAATTATAAATGGCAATTACCTTGACAGAAGCAAAATCATTTTCAGTAAAACAAGAATTCAAATTAGCTACTGCTCCAACTCTGTTTTCATTTATTAAGTTAAAATTTACTTCTGGAAATACCTCAACTAAACACTGTAATTATCTGGGGAGAAAAATACAATTTAACATGAGTAAGCTTCAAGTCTGCCTTGTCTCTGGATAAGAAGGTGCTGGATAGATAAGGATGTTGCAAGCTCGTAAGTCAATAGGAGTTCTAATACTTTCCTTGCATAGAGTTAGTTAATTTGTTCCTCTAAATGCTGCCACATATAGCCTGAAGAATAATTCAACTAAATATGAAAGAACAATAAGCAAGAATGAAGATAGCTGCCTAGTGGAATATAAAATATATACATTACAGGAGAAAAATGTGGGTTATGTTTGATTTCCATTTCAATTTCAGTCAGATATTGAAGAGGCCAGATGCCAGCATTAACACCTCAGTATTACTGTCATTACTTTCTAGTATCTAGAGTAAATCTTCATATATTATTGATAAAATATGAACTCAGAAATTAGATTTACCAGAATGGAATAGGGACACTCTTGAGCCATGAGTACAATTTGAACGATGTTCTTCATTAACATTAGAGATGCATATACCATAACCAGGATCTGCATTGTCCATTAAAAAGGAGTACTGACAAAAGTGCAGTAGGGGGGAATATATATAAAAATAAATCACAGTAAAGCAGAGTGCTACTGCCTGTTTGCTTTATTCCTGATTTTGGATGTTCAGTCTCAAAAGATTATTCCACCTTGTGCCTGAATATTCTTATTGTCATGGCAAAAAAATATGACTGATTTTAGTTGCAACGTGACAGCTATGCAGAACAAAACCTGTTATTATTGTTTCACCTTTGAGTTACTAAGAAGGAGAAACCTCAACCACAGATTATCAGATTTGTTTCTCTCCCTCCTCCCTGCTCCAGAAATGTATAACAAAATCAGAAGTCAGGTAAGTGTGATAGGCAGATCTTTAGGTCATCTAGACAAATCCTTGCAGCTCAACTCAGTCAGGTAATGCAGGTTGCTCAGATGTACAATCGAACTTTGAGTCCCCAAAGATGGAGCACCAGCAGCCTCTTCATACAATCTTCTCCAGTTCTCAATGAGCCTTGCAGCAGAATTTTTTTTTCTATATGTTTAAATAACATTTCTTGTGTCTCAGTTTTGACCCCTTGTTTCTTGCCCTGTCACTGGACACCACTGAAAAAAGCCTGACTGTCTTTTTTACCCTCCACCCCAGTGAGGTTTTTTATAACTGTAGGTAAGATCCTCCTGACTCTTCTATTCTGTAGACTAAACAGTCCCTAACTCAGCCTCTTATGTGTAAAAGATGCCTCATTCCCTTTATCATCTTTGTGGACATTTTCTGTACTCAATGCAGTATGGTTATGTGTCCCTCATAACGGGGAGCCCAGAACAGGACACAGTATCATAGAATCGTAGAATCATGGAATGGTTTAGGTTGGAAGTGACCTCAAAGATCGATTGCAACCTCCCACCATAGAGACGGACACCTCCCACCAGAACAGGTCTTTCAAGCCTCATCCAACCTGGTCCTGAACACCTCCAGGGAGGTTGTGGAGCACAAACACAGAATCTCTGATCTTTGATCACATTCTGTGATTCTGTGCTCTACAACCTCCCCAGGCAGCCTGTATTTTTTGGACTTGAACCTGTATCATATGATTAAATTAAAAAAGTCTGAGCCTCATCATTCCTATACTGTATTCCAAGCGCTGTACTCCCTTTTCAGCATGTATCAATATACTCATTCAATTTTCCTTATAGAATCATAGAATGCTATGGTTGGAAGCGACACTGGAACAGGTTGCTGTGGGAGATTGTGGCGGCTCCCCCCTTGGAGGTGTTCAAGGCCAGATTGGATGAGGCCTTGAGTGACCTGTACTGGTGGGAGGTGTCCCTGCCTATGGCAGGGGGTTGGAACTAGATGATCCTTGAGGTCCCTTCCAGCCTTACCATTCTAGGATTCTATGATGCTGTGGTCAGTGAGAAATAAATTGTATATATATGTGTGTGTGCGTGTCTGTGTATCATTTATATATATATATTCATTTATTTACATATATTTTTATATATATTTATATATTTTTATATAAGGGATAATCTGCCACATTCCTACGCAGTATGACAAACCTGTCATTTTGATGACTACATATATCTCATGAAGGAAATAATTTTGGAAGCTATTTGGCTTTCCTAGAGGGAAAATAAAGCTGTCCACCTTATGCCTTTTATTTAGATGTTACTTAGCGAACTTTGCTAAGCAAGCTACTCAGAGGCTGGCATTCTCTTTCTAATTAAAACTGGTATCCCCACGAGTTCAGTGGAAGCCTTGTTAAGATTAAATTTTCAACGGTTGTCTGTTTCTGTTGCTGACTGTGTTTTAGAGAGTGTCAGAATGCTTACTATCCTGGAGCAGCCATTTGGAGACAGATTTACAGGCAACAGCTGTGGGTAACGATCAATCATATTTGGTTCAGTGACAGAATTTAATTAGCTGACAACAAAGTGAAATACTCTACAAAATAAATGAATTGCTATTCCTTTACATCTTTTTTTCCCACCAGGTCGTTATTTAACATGTAAGAGAGAAGCAAAAGATCAGCATGTAATGATCCATGACTGATTCCAAAATCAGAGTTAAAAATATGACCTCTTCTCCATTGCCAGATGCTTGCTTTGTAATTAGTAATATTCAGCTTCTTTCACCACCAGGAGTATTTTTCTTTATTTCTGATTTGTGTTTTCTCTGCTATATCTGGTTTTTTAATTGATCATTAATGTAATATGGGTCAGGCTTATTCTAGACAAATGCAAGGCTTGTCTCTCCAAAGTAAAGAGCAGATACAGATTTTCTCCCACAGCTGGAATGGTGATTCATGAAAGGCAATTAAAATAGGCAAGTATCTGTTCATCTGTCTACCTGAAAGCAGGTTGTGGAGAGTCTGGTGCTGGTCTCTTCTCACAGGTCATTAGTCATAGAACAAGAGGGAACAGCCTCAAACTGCAACTCGGTAGGTTTAGACTGTACATTAGGGAGAATTTCTTCACAGAGAGAGTGGCCAGGCATTGGAATGGGCTGCCCAAGTTAAGTCACCAGCCCTGGATGTGTTTAAAGGTCATTCGGATGTGGTACTTGAAGATATGGTTTAAGGGCAAACCTTGTAGAGAAGGGTTATTGGTTGGACTTGGTGATGCTGAGGGTTCGGAATGTTTTTGTGATTTTTCATTCCATGGAGAAGCCTAGAGATGACACATGGCTTTTGTCTAATTCCCTCTCTCAGCATTCCCAATGAAGGAAAAGGAGTGTATTATGCTTACATTTGTCCTGTGCTGTTTCTGAACAAAGTTTATGGTCTTAGTCGTCTCTGTAACCTCACATTAGAAGGAAGAGCCCTTAGGTTACTTAAAGGTAGCAGAGAACTGTCCCGTTCAGAGAAGAAGCTAATGCTGTAGTGAGCTAAAAGTCACATTTTCACATTCTTTCTGACTTGATCAGTGTGATCTGATGAGCCACTAGCACATACTATTCAAAAAAGCACAGCATCTAAAGAACATATGCAGTTATCCATCCTTTCTCAGGAATGTAACTTTTTTTTTCCTGTAAATTGAATTAAAAGAAAGACAAGGGTTTATTACCTTGAGATGGCTTGGACAAACTCTTCAACAGCTTTAACTGCTTTTCTCTGTTCTTTTTGGTAACTCAGTGTAGAGAACAGCAAAGATTGGGGGGTGTGTGTGTAAATTACACCATGAACAACACAAGAGTGTGATGTGACAGTTGTCGTGGTAGACCTAAGCAGGCCAAAATAGGCTTATACATGTCCTGGCTTGCCCAGACGTGTTTTTCTGCTCTCTCACCTTCTGTTTTGGGGAGAAACAATCACAGGGCAGACAAAGAATCTGGAGCCACTGAGTCTGAGGACTGTGGCTTGCCCAGACTTGTGCATCCTGTGGTAAACAAGGTACACAGGATTGCTTTGTGCAAGGCTGTGCTCTGCCCAAATTTGGGTAAAACAAGCCTAGAACTTCACCTAATATGGTCAAGCTAGGCAAAGTGCCATCCTATTCTGTGTCCAAAGGCCCATTACTCTCAGGCTGTATTGATAAAAAGGGATGAGCAGGTAGCACAACTTGTGCTCTGCCTTTGTATTTGTGCTCTGCCATTATATCCATACTCTGCCATTGTATCCATGCTCCTGCTGCCCCACTGCATCCTCAACTACCTGGAAACTCCACTGCCTCAAGTTTACCAGGAACAGGCTCTAAATGCCTGCAGGTGCTCGACCTGCGCAGACAGCATGACATTGTGCCAAGCCTGCACATGACATTGCATCCTGCCTGCCCCTCTGCAAGGCTGCTGCTGAATCTTGAGTCAAGAGGAATCACAGAGACTGTGCCAGACTCCAGCTTCCTGAGAAAAGAGCCTGGGAAAACTCCAAAACCTCTAACAGCTTTGACACCACCAACAGCAACCCCTCCACATGCTTTGGGTACTGTTTGATAATATTTTGTGAGTAAATACTTAAAACCTCTTGTAATCACTAATTGGTTTCTGCCATAAGCAGAGAGGAGCTTCCTGCATCCATCCAGTGGCCAATCAGGATAATGAACCACAAACAGTGTAGTGACTGCTAAAACCTTCTCTTCCAGTACAATCATAGAATCATAGAATGTTTGTGTTTGCTTGGTACCTCTTACAGTGTTCCATTTTGCCTGTTCCCTGTATGTATAAATTTCCAAACCATGCATTTCAAACCTTGCAAATAGGTTTTCTGACGAGATTTAATGTTAATAAACGGTTTTTGTAGTTATTAACAATCTCTGCCTGGATATTGAAATTAATATTGATTATTAATTTTGCATCATTCATAGCAAGAGTCTGTCTTTATTGGTGAAGAATCAAGAAAATTGTAGTCGCTGGCAACAAGTTAAGCACTCGTAGTTCTTAAAAAATAAAACAAACCAATTATGAACAATAATAAGAACATTTTGAAGGTGTGTAACATATTTAAAATTACCTTTGCTCTGAAGTAAGATGTGAAGGAGAGAATATAAATGTGTTGTCTTTCCATGTGGATTATGCCACCGTAAATTTAATCAACAAAGGATGAAAGAGTAGTTAAGGAAATTATTTTTCAGATTATGGTGGTTTGGGAGTTCCCTGCCCCCACACACTTTGTAAAATCACCCAGATTGGACTTAGCCAGCTGGAAGTTAAGAACTGAAGCTCTATTTACAGCTCAGCACAATGTACAAGCAGAGATATACACGATAGACAGGAATAGTTACAGAAATAAACAAGTTAGAGGTAATACAGAAACACAATTTCCCTCCCAGAAATCAGAGTCCCCAGGAGGGGCTCCCAAGCACATTTCCACCTTCTTCCCACCCCTCTACCTTATCCCAGTGTGTGGCTTACATGCAAGGTGAGTTTGGAGGATCAACCATGGGGGTTAGAAGCAGAGTGGTTAGTTAGGTTAGCATAGAGGCCAGCAGACAAAGCCCACAGCTAAAGAGACCGAGACTCTGTCTGTCTTGTCTATGTTTGTGTTCTTGTTCTTATATATCTCAGCAAGCCTATGAGTGCAGCAGACATCACCATTGTTTGCTTTTCACAGCCTATAATACATTTTTTCATAAAAATAGTCCAATCAACCTCCAACCAACACACAGATAACTAAGCTGGTCAAAAGTACAGTCCTGGTTTTACTGGTGTTTTGCTAATGATCTTAGGATAGCCCTAACTTCACTCTTTCATTTGTGGAGATGAAGGGCAGAATTTTTAGTTTATCCTTACAAGACTGTGCAGAACAAACTGTTCAGCTACTCTGTCTATTTTTGGCACCTTGCTAACTCAGCAAAAAGGCAGATTGCCTTTAATATCAAAAGATTATTAGAGTTAACTGGGTTCCACAAATCTTCATTATAAAAACCTATTCTGTAAGATCAGCTACTTTGATTGCACATGCCAGCCAGGTAACTGCAGGCTCAAATGCCTATTTATATGCAAGAAGAGTTTACCCAATCTGCATAGAGAATTCCAGATAAAACATATGTAAATGGAGCTCGCAGTCCTGCCTGCAAAAAAAAAAACCACATGCATTTGTGTACTTTGTTCAAACACCAAACACTTTGGCCAAACACTTTATGCTAGATATATGCTTTACTTTGTATTTATTTTTAAATGTGCAATCATGGAATAAGAAAAGTAATCCAAAATACAGAGTAACACAGAACTTCACTAATGTAAAAAAATTTAATGTGGTATTGCAAGTAGATAACGTATTGAGGATTGCTTAGAGTGACATGTCATAACTTTATGAATGTTATGTGGAAATAAACCTCACTAGATTTTGTTAACCATATGACAGTTTATTTCTGTCCTCTTAAAACCAGAGAGAGGGATGTAAGACATACTGCACTGGATAATCATGTCAGGAGAAGAATAGAAGCGGCAGTCTTTTACTAACCACCATAAATGTAAGAAGATCATTCACCTGCCATTGTCAGATATGTGCATTCAGAACGTACTGTTGCTTAAAATTTTCCATTAGCTACATTAAGTCTGATCTATTTCTGGGTTTATACCATCTTCAAAGAATTTATGAGTATTTAACTTTGCATGTGAAGTTTAAGATGGTCTGCATTGAGAGCAGTGTGGGCAGCAGGGCAAGGGAGGGGATTCTGCCCCTTTGCTCCGCTCTCCTCAGACCCCACCTGCAGTACTGTGTGCAGTTCTGGAGCCCTCAGCAGAGGAAGGACATGGAACTGTTGGAGCGAGTCCAGAGCAGGGCCACGAAGATGAGCAGAGGGCTGCAGCAGCTCTATGAGGACAGGATACAAGAATTGGGGCTCTGCAGCCTGCAGAGGAGAAGGCTTCCAGGAGACCTTAGAGTAGTCTTCCAGTACTTGAAGGGGGCTACAGGAGAGCTGGGGAGGGACTATTGACAAGGTCTTGCAATGACAGGACAAGGGGCAATGGGTTTAAACTGGCAGAGNATCATTCTATGATTCTATAAGGAAAATTGAATGAATATATTGATATGCTGAAAAGGGAGTACAACACTTGGAATACAGTATAGGAATGATGAGGCTCAGACTTTTCTAACTTAATCATATGATATAGGTTCAAGAGCGACAATTAATGTTATAATCTCCAGTTTTCCTCAGCTGGAGTAAAATTTCTGATAAAAAAATTGTGAAGTGATACTCACCTCTTGGGGAGGTTGCCTAACCATCAAAAATGAACATTTCCAGGCTAATTCTAAGTCAATACAAAACCAACTTTAATAAATGGGGTATACTATAGCTATGCTATCTGTTAGTTTGGGTTTTCATTGTTGTTGTTTGTTGTCTTTTTTTTTTTTTTGTTACAAAGATGAAAAAAATATTTCAATATTTGTGGAGGTAAAATTCTAATAAATGTATTAACTCATAGGTGAACAAAAACCTTTTATTGGGTGCTAGTATAAAATATCACCAAGGCAGGAAGAAAGTGAAAACAGCATAAGTTTTTTTCCTTCTACTAGGAAAATTCTTTAGATTAACAAAATTTGTTGTGTTTCCCCTGACTTGTATTCAGTAATGAGTAAAATGTTTCCTTTAACATTCACCATCTGACTCCATTAGGCTGACTTAAAATGCCCCTTCCTTTTACTTATATATTTGTTAGGTTTCTTGTTAGTTTTATTTTTTTTTCTAAGTTGTCACCATATATACAATAAATTTCCTCTCTGTTATTGTGATTATTTGCAATGTTCAATGTATCAGTCAGGAAGCAAAGAGTGTAGCTCCCTTTTTAATCACCAAGGAATTATCTTTAACTTCAACAGCAGCTGGATCAAACCCCAGCACAAGTCCTTCGCTTTATACTCACCAAGGGTCCTGGGTGTTTCTGCTCTTGAAAATTTATTCCATTAGACTGAGGAGCACTGGGCCTGCTGGGTAGGTTGATGAAGTGTGACTAAGAAGGACCAAGAGACCTAAGCTCCTCTGAGAGAGTCAGCAGGGAGCAGAGGCAGAGGATTTTGACTACCCTGCTTGGAGGATGCTGCCCAGTGCCAGAGGCACCAGTGGTGTCTGAAAGGAATGTGTGTGCAGTCAGCTCCAACAGCTCTCCTACTGCCAGTCCCCAGTTTTCAGCAGGTCCCTGGTGGAGTCTGGAATATATAAAAGTCCTGGGTCAGGCACAGCTGTGAGATCTGCCTACTTGGTTAAGGAAACCCAGTTCTCTGAGGACTCAATGTCCCAACCTTCAGACCTTTGTCAGTGCAAACGTGACTGTGTCTGTCTGTGAGTGTGTTCTCCTAATGAACGCTGCACCTTCTTCACCACTGCTTCAGTAGGCTTCCCTCACTGAAAATCAAATGGAGAGTAACTTTTGTCTGTTTATTCCCTAGGCAACAGTGGCAAAGGGATAGAATAAATAAAGTTAGGCATATAAGGTCTCTAAAAAGGAGGTCAGTCTTTTTGAATTGTGAGATTCAGTGGAGATGGAAAAGCTGCTTACACAGAGCCTCAAAAAAGAAGGTTAACTAGTGTTCCTTGAATTGCTGCCTGCACAAATCTTTAGTTTTGCTTCTCTTTATTACCTTCTAACCTCAGCACCTAGTAATATGATTATTCTAAAATGCCAGTAGTCAATGTGAGGTAATAGATTTTTCTCTCCTCTGTGCTAACTGGAGAGATGAGTCAGAAATAAAGTAATTTTATTCTTTAGATCAGTTGAAGGCTAGCAAGGTTAAGAAGAAAAAAAGATGATTTTTCAGTAACTCAGTGTTTTGAACTTCGTAACTCAGCAGACTCTCAACTGGCCTGATTAAGAGAACCTGAAGAAATAAGTGGCTGAATTAGGAAATTAAACTGAAAGTCTGACATGGTGTCTGTCTTGCAGTTTTCTGCTTGGATGGAAGAATTAGTTTGTTATTGCTTAACAATTTGTTTTCCACAGAAGTACAATTTGATGAAATTTTAAAACTCACCACACAGCTTCAGGAATTCTTTTTTTTTTTTAAACCTCCCCAATTTTATTGGTTAGCAGTCTCGATCCTACAGGAAACTCACACACATGGAAAAAACGGTTAGGAAATGAGGCATTCTGTGAAAGAATTTAACTAAATGCTGTAATTACTAAATGAACTGAGGTTTCATGAAGAGCTGACGTTGTTGGACACACTGTTTTCTGAATTATATTCCCAATTACACTCTGAATTATATTCCAAATCACCACATTCCTTCACAGGTGTGGTTTGAGTCAGGTCCAGAGGAAAACACGTTTCAAAGTTTTCAGGGAGAAACAAATACAAGTCCCACTGATTCAAGAGCAATCCTGTGACTCCCAAAGGAGTAAACTCAGGATATGTACTAAATATTTACAACTAAGTGGAAAGTTCCTAGATGTCAGAGCCTATATAAGATTTTTGGTGCAACCATGGATTTCACTGGAAATTTGGGTTTTGTAAGTAGCCTTCAAGAACTGACATTATTGTGTGCAGTTCTGGAGCCCCCAGCACAGGAAGGACATGAAACTGTTGGAGCGGGTTCAGGGAAGGGACATGAAGATGCTCAGAGGGCTGCAGCAGCTCTGCTCTGAGGACAGGCTGAAAGAGTTGGGGTTCTGCAGCCTGGAGAAGAGAAGGCTTCCAGGAGACCTTAAAGTAACCTTCCAGTATCGGAAGGGGGCCTACAGGAAGGCTGGGGAAGGACTATTTACAAGGTCTTGCAATGCCAGGACAAGGGGCAATGGGTTTAAACCGACAGAGGGGAGATTTAGACTGGATGTTAGGAGGAAGTTCTTTACAGTGAGGGTGGTGAGACACTGGCACAGGTTGCCCAGGGAAGTTGTGGCTGCTCCCTGCCTGGAGGTGTTCAAGGCCAGGTTGGAGGAGACCTTGAGTGAGCTGTACTATTGGGAGGTGTCCCTGCCTATGGCAGGGGGTTGGAACTGGATGATCCTTGAGGTCCCTTCCAACCTCACCATATATCTATGAACATCTATCACAATATCATGTTTGTTAAAAAAAAAAATACCCCAAACATTAGACTCTGGTTTAAAGATTTTGTGCAAACATAAAAGCTGTATTACCATATTAAAAAAAAATGAACTGCATGATCTCTGCAAAGAATTTTTTTTCCTTTTAAAATTTATTCCTGTGATAAACATTTTTCACATTCTGAAAGAAAAATCTTTGTTATTCTGACATTCTCTAAATACAAAGACAGAACTCCAAAATCCTAGTGCTGCACAATCTGCTAATTTTCAGGTCAGAGTATTACCGATTTGTATTGTTAAATGGATTCAATAAATCTCTTTCTGCCAACTGTAAGGAATATTTCACAAGGTAACATGTTCTGCAACTGCTGTCTTGATGTTCATTTTTATATTGTTGTAACCCATCAGTACCTCATATTACGATGCTGCTGTTTATTTTTTTGTTCTGTAATAATTCAAAATGACATAATGGAAAAAGTAATTACAGGCATGAGAGCTATTTTATGTTTCTTTTTCTAGTACAGACACCTTCCCCAGTGTGCACAACTGTAATAATTAGTTTTGGGGTTTGGGTTGTTTTCTCCCTCATCTGGGAGCTAGAAGGAATTTGGCCATAACTAATAAGTGCATGATTAGTTTAGAACCTTTTAATCCGTACACTCCTTTCTACTGACATCCCTAATATTATTTCTAGAGGCTCCACTGGGATTCTGAGTGGTGTAATCATATTAATACAATCACAAATTACATTCTAGTAATCCTGTATTTATTAAAGAGGATTCATATTAGAAGAAACAAATGTAGCTAACCTTATACTTCACAGATTTCAAGAAAAAAAAAATAAGTTATTTGCTTGAGGTCTCCAGCTTGTTCCAGTCATTCACCAGCACTGTCATTCATATTCAGTACAGGCAATACACACCCAACTCAAATGCATTTTCTGTTCCCATGATCATAGATATTACACCACTTCTTGGTAATAGTGTAGTCATTATGGAAGATAATTAAATAAAGGTCTTAACTCATAAGGTCATTCTCAGATCTGTTTAAAGTCAGAATTAAAGGTTTCATGTATCACTGCTACAATATGTCAGCAACCAGAACATGTTGGTAAGACCTCTACATTCTTAAATCTATTAAAAGGTGTTTGGTTTGAAGCTAATTTGAATATTTTAATGAGAGAAATTAGGTCATTAGCTGTGGAAAGATAATCATAGTGATGTCTACATTGCCCATTCGTTCTGCTTAGATATCAAAACAAGGACACAAATGAAGACAAGGTCAGTCTGTGGCTACCTGCTTGCCCTATTAACTCCTCTACCTGAACCTGCATAACTCTAATTGATCTTCTTCCCACACCTCTTGCCACCCTTTTCCAGCTCACCCTGCTTGTAAGGGGGATCCTGAGACAAGGGAGGTGAGTTGTAAAGGAGGAGGAAGGAGGGGAGCGGCTTTGAAAGCCCTCCTGGGTGGCTCTGCTGCTGGGAGCAGTTTTGTATCTCTGTATTACTTCTAACTTGTATATTGCTGTATATAGTTGTAAAAGTATCTGTATATATTGGATATATATATTGATATTGTATATATTTCACTTGTAAATTGTGCAGAACTATAAATACAGCTTCATTCCTTAACTTCCATCTGGCTGAATTTAGTCTGGGTGAATTCCTAACCATGTGGGGGGGATGAGTAACTCCCAAACCTACACAAAAGACAACAAAAGAATGTCCTTGCACTAAAAAATTCAGACTGATAAAACCAAAAACAAACAAACAAACCCAAACAACCAAACAAAAAAACCAACCAACCAAAAAAAAAACACAACCAAAACCTACAAACTGATCTCTTCACAAAGTGAGGATGAAGAAATGAGGCTAAGTAACTCACTCAAGAATAAAAATACACTTTAAAATAATATCGTTTAACAACTCTTTTCTGACAGTAAAACCAGTTTGAACAGAAGGTATATCTTTAGATGACCATTCCATGCAAATAAAGTAATAGAATCATAGAATAAGTTAGGGTTGGAAGGGAACACAAGGATCATCTAGTTCCAAACCCCCTGCCACGGGCAGGGACACCCTATCCTTGATCAGGCTGACTAGATCCTCATCCACCCTGGCCTTAAACACCTCCAGGTATGTAATGCTGCTTAGGTATTGCTATTAGACTGAGTAGCTTCTGTTATATAGCACATAACAGCTAGGGGAGTGATAGTTTCCTTTAAATAATAAAGTAGAAGGTTGATTAAACAAGATAAAAAAAAATTGAAAGTCATGATTGGGAAAAAAAGATACATGAAAAAATATGAAAGTTTTATTAGTTTTGTTTTTATTGAGTTGCAGCTGGAACAATAAGGTGATAAGGCCCAGTCAGCATGGGCTTATGAAAGGCAGGTCCTCCTAAGACAAGGTGACCCACTTAGTGGGTGAGATAAAGGCAGTGGATGTTATCTACTTGGACATTAGTAATGTACTTTGCATTGTTTCCCTCAGCATTCTCCTAGAGAAATTGGCTGCAAGTGGCTTTGCTGGGTGCAAAACTGGCTAGATGGCCAGTCAGTCAACAGCTGGATGAATATGAGCCATCTGTATGCCCAGGTCACCAAGAAGGTAAACAGAATCCTGGCCTGTGTCAGGAGCTGTGTGACCAATAGGACTAGGGAAGTTATTGTACCCCTCTGCTCAGCACTGTTGAGGTCACACTTTGAGTACTAGGTTCAGTTTTGGGGCCCTCACTACAACAAAGACACTGAGTTGCTGGAGCAGGTCTAGAGAAGGGCAACAAAACTGGTGAAGGGTCTGGAGAATAGGTCTTATGAGGAACAGCCAAGGATTGTTTAGCCTGGAGAAAAGGAACATGAGGGAAGACCTCATTGCTCTCTACACCTGCCTGAAAGGAGGCTGTAATGAAGTGGGTATTGCTCTTTTCTCCCTAGTAACAAGTGATACAACAAGAGGAAGTGGCCTCAAATTGCACCAGGTGGGATTTGGATTGAATGTTAGAAGAAAGTTCTTCCCTGTTAGAGCTGTCAAATCACACAACAGGCTGCCTAAGGAAGTGGTGGTGTCACTATCCCTGAAGATATTTAAAAGACATGTAGGTATGGCCTTCAGGGTCATAGCATTGGATTTGGCAGTGTTGGGTTTGTCATTGGACTCAATGATCTTAAAGGTCTTTTCCAACATAAGTGAAAATCATTCTGAATTAAAATTAAATGAGCTGGCCAAGTAAAAACCTGAACAACTTACGAATGCATTAGTAATTTTGACAGAAAACCTTTTTTACTCTAAGTGTAGAAATACATTGAAATTGCCTTGATTCAAAATATATTGAAATTGCCTTGATTTGACATGTAAGATGATAGTTCCATTTGTACCTACATAGTGAATTATTATTGCACCATACATTACACTGAATGAGCTATTTGGTCACTCTTACTGAAGAAACTAATCTCCTCATAATTGAGTTTTAACATTATTCTGTTTTGGGTTTTTTTGGCAGATGATCTAAGAAGCTTAGCTTCAGCTCTAGAATATATTGCTTTTTGTTCTAGGAATCCTTTCAACTTTTCCTTCTTTATTTTTCCTTTTTTTTTCTTTTTTTTTTTTTTTTTTTTTTTTTTTTTTTTTTTTTTTTTTTACCCTCCTGCAGAAGAACAAATAATCAAGAATGTAAGAGCTGAGGGGGATCATGTCCCATGAGGTAGGCTGACTTGGCAGCTAGCGAAGAAAATGCAGTCAAAGGAGATGTCTGTCCTCCAGAATTCAAGCAGAAGACATTTCAGAGTCTTCTTCTGGCAAATGCTTTTACTTTGGGACTGCACTGGCTCCAGATAATAGGATATTGGTGAATCATTCTGATGAAGGTGGTTACCTTTTCCTTCTCTTTCTTCATAATAGATCCAATTACTGGGTGTAGACTGCATGCTGACTGCATATTTGAGTCAGACATAGCCTAATTCTTAGAAAATGTGCTTATCTGGAGAGAATTTGTATTGCTTCATCGATTTAGCATGTGGGTATCAGCTCTTCTTCAGCTATTATGCCAAAAAGGGTTAGAAAATCATAAAATTATTCTTCCTTAAGGAAAGTTTAAGGGCTACTGAAATTCATCATCTTATTCCCCTACTGTCTAAGAAAATAGAAGAACACTGACATGGGAGATACGAAAGCAATTTTGTTTTCTTCAAGGAGGGATAATCTAGGCCAGTGTCACAAAACAGTCAATTACTTGTACCAGTAAAAATTGGTTGTTTTTTTTTCTTTTACCTATTTTTATTGAATAACTTCATGAGATTATAAATTCTGCTAGTTATAGAAGTACTCAAATGCTTGTATAAGAGGAATTCCCTTAATCATACATGGAGCAGAAACTGCCAGCAGAGCAGGAAAGGAAACCATGGTAATGCACAGAAAAATTAATTCCTTATCTCCACTCCCAGTAATGTTTATTTATACACAAAGTATTCTTGCTGCCTAGAATTAGGAGATAAAAAAAAAGGTAGAAATTTCTTCCTCAGTCTCCTAACTTTGGTTGATAGGAGATGTGGACTTAATGCTAAGCAATTTACCTGGCCAGATTTTCCTGCTAGATACTTCTCAACTACTTAAGAACTTTCTTTTTATGTGAGAGAGTATGATGTACTGTTCCAACACTTCTCTGTGCCTAACTGATATAATTAAGTCACATTTATCCACTTAAACTGTGATTTGGCTTTAGGCCTTACCACTTCTCTGGGAGTGGATTTTCGTTTTATCTGTTAAAAGACTTGAGGTTTAGCTGTGGGCCTGGTTTCCATTTTTTGCTGATATTTTCAGATTTCACAGATCTATTTGATATGTATAAACTGTGAGACTTCACTGAGTCATCTGCAAAGCTGTTCCATATGCCTTTCCTCCATAATCTCTCATAAACAGATGTGTGTTAAATTGCTCAGTATTAATATTGTCTGTCTCTTACACATAAAGACCTCGGGAAATTAGAAACAAAACACAGATGAGCAAAACTAATGTTTCTGAAATTCTACTTCTGAAGGGACAGTAGATTATTTTTTAGAGAAACACTTAAACATCCTTGTTTGTTTTAATTAATCACAGTAATGGAGTTGTAAAACACCAATCATAAATATTAATTTTCTTACTACTTCCCCAGAATGCATTTCCACTTCACTTCCTATTTTTCAGTCTTCAACGACATCTTTAGAATTATAGAGGGCATAGGTACATGCTCTACATCACCAATTTAAAACAGCATTGCTATCATTAACTTGTTAAAAGTTTGCCATTTGTGGAAGGAGAAAAAAATAATCACACTGGATTTCTTTTTAAATTTATTTTCATGCAGTACTGACTATTCAAAAAAATCTTCAAATGCATAAGAAACTGAGGAGTGATTAATTCCCCTGTTCACTGCTGTAAATTCATTTCAGAGAACCAAACCTCCAATCTCTTCAGAAACTTTTGTTCCTTCTTTCCTCTTTTCCTGGTTGTTCTTTCCCATAGCTGCAGAAATTGTTGGAAATAATGGGCAGGAAGAACGCTCTGTTTTGAACATAGGCTAATGACTGCTTTTAGAGAAGGAAACTATTCTCCTCTCCTTCACAGCACAAAACTTTTGAACTATTTGTGATGGTTTGGGAGTTACCCCACCCCCACCCCCCACCCCATTTTGTAAAATCACCCAGACTAGAACTCAACCAGCTGGAAGTTAAGGACTGAAGCTCTATTTACAGCTTAGGAGAGTATACAAGCAGAGATATACACTATAGACAAGAATATTTACAGAAATATACAAAGTTAAAGGTAACACAGAAACACAATTCCCCTCCCAGAAATCAGAGACTCCAGAAGGGGCTTCCAACCACCCATCCACCTTCTCCCCACCCCTGTACCTTACCCCAAGGTTTGGCTTACACACAAGGTGAGTTTGGAGGATTGGCCAGGGGAGTTAGAAGGAAAGTGGTTAGTGAGGTTACTCAGCAGAGAGGACAAAGCCCATAAGCTAGACAGCCCGAGGGTGTCTGCAAGCCCCGGTGTCTTATCTTTGGTTTGTGTTCTTTTCTTAAACATCTCAGCAAGCCTATGAGTGAAGCAGACATCACCGTTGTTTTCCTTTCACAACCTCCAGTATCATTTTCTCATTAAAATATTCCAATTAACCTCAAACCAGCACACTATTCATTGTAAATGACAACAGAAAACTCTGTTCTGAGAATCCTAAAGCCACCACAGAACTTACTCATAAGCAAAGGAACAAGAACATTGACCAAATTCTTTCAGGGACTGTTATTTCAGCTGAAATCACAAAAAAGTAGGAGTTGGAAGGGACTTCTGGCATCATCTAGTCCAATCCCTTGTTAAATCAGGTTCACCTACAGCAGGTTGCACAGAAACATGTCTAGATGAGGTTTGAATATTTGCAGAGGAGCCTATTCCAGTGCTTGGTCAGCTTCAAAGTGAAGAAATTTTTTATTATCTTTAGGTGGAACTTGCTGCCTTCCTGTTTGTGGCTGTTGCCTCTTGTCCTGTCACCAGGCACCACTGAAAAGAGACTGGCCCTATGCTTTTTGCACCTACCCTTTATTTATAACAGTCAGTAAGACCCTCTCTCCATCTTCTATTCTCTAAGATAAATGGCCTGGGTCTCTAAAGTCAAGGTAGATAACTTCCACTACTCTACCCTGATCTGCTCAGCCAATCATGCCATCATAAAAGGTTATGAGATTGATCAAGCATGATTTTCCTCTTCATAAATCAATGCTGAACATTCCAGACAGACTTCTTTTCTTTCACATGCTTAGATATGATACACTTAAAATCTATGGATATGCAATCTACATAGATGCACTGCACATTTGCACCTTTAGATCCATCATTTACATACAAGATTATGGCATATAGAAAATCTCTTTATGAATATCTGATTCTAAAATAGACGTTTTCCTCCTAACAAAATAATTTGCTTAATTTCCACTAACTTCACTTTTTCTTCTTGCCTCACTGCATGTCACTTTTATTCCACAGTTACAGACACCAAATTGGTATCAAATGTATTCTCCAGGGCTGTAACAAGCAATGCTCATCATGATCCATCTTTATAGGTGAGTACAGTTTCACAGAAGGCAAAGCAAACCAATGAGCTAAACCTCTAACCACTAAAACATTGGGTGCTTTTCTTTCACAGTGGGTGACTTCATGTCTGTACATGTCACTTCTAGATTGAAGATTTCAAAGCATGTTATGAATTTTTTTTTTCTCAAGAGTCAAGACAGCAGAGGCAGACTGAAGGCACAAGTCTGCCTTCCCTGTAGTTGTCATAGAATCATAGAATGGTAAGGTTGGAAGGGACCTCAAGGATCATCCAGTTCCAACACAGTGCCATAGGCAGGGACATCTCCCACTAGAACAGGGCACTCAAGGCCTCATCCAACCTGGCCTTGAACACCTCCAGGCAGGGAGCAGACACAACCTCCCTGGGTAACCTGTGCCAGTGTCTCATCACCCTCACTGCAAACAACTTCCTCCTAACATCGACTTTCAATCTCCCCTCTGCCAGTTTAAACCCATTGCCCCTTGTCTTGTCATTGAAAGACCTTGTCAATAGTCCCTCCCCAGTATTCATGTAGGCCCCCTTCAAGTACTTCAAGGTCTCCTGGAAGCCTTCTCTTCTTGAGACTGCAGAGCACCAGCTCTCTCAGTCTGTCCTCATAGCAGAGCTGCTCCAGCTCTCTGATCATCTTCGTGGCCTCCTCTGGACCCACTCCAACACTTCCATGTCCTTCCTGTGCTGGGGGCTCCAGAACTATACACAGGACTCCAGAAAGGATCTGATGAGAGCAGAGTAAAGGGGCAGAAGCCCCTCTCTCCCTTGCCCTGCTACCCACACTGCTCTTGCTGCAGTCCAGCACACAGTTGCTGTCTGGGCTGCACTCACACTGCAGGCTCATGTTGAGCTTTTCATCACCCCAGACCCCCAGGGCCTTTTCCTCAGGGCTACTCTCAGCCATTCCCCACCCAGCCTGTATTTGTGGTTGGGGTTGTGCCTACCTATTTGCAGGACCTTGCACTTGGGATATACTTGTCAGATAGCTTCAGCTATTTCCTTTGTTTACAGTGCTTTTTAGCACAGTGTGTTTTCCTAATGGATCATAGCACCATCAGAAATTGCAAAGTACATTCCAGGGTTTGGTCAAGGTATGTCAAAGATTATCTGATCTCTCCTCTATGTTTTAAATATGGGACACTTTGGGAGTAAACTACCTATTTCAATGGTGCAGTGTGTTTCGACACTGACAAATTGGTATCTGCTCTGAGAAGCTGAGACAATGCTGTGAACCTGACTGAGGCAAAAAACTGCGATTCCCACATTTCACCTGATTGATGTTCAAGTCTGCATGAAGCAGTGAAGCCACTAGAAAGTCTTGTATCCTAAACTTTTAAAGTTAATATAATCAAAATCTGGTTGTTGGAAAGTTAGGTAGATTTTTAGAGAAGAAAATAAGCTTATCTTCAGATAGGGCACTTGATTTAAAAAGAAAATATGCAAAAACGTACATCAATCTTTTGACTCAATCTATTTAAATCGAATGGAAAATACATATCTATACTCTGTGAGGTCTTTGGTAGTAGATGCCAAGGCACACATCAAAAAGTCAAGAAAAGAAAAGCAATAAAATATAAAAGCATAATGACATTGAAAGTTGCGGAAAAGCACCTGGGGTTCTTGGTTGAGGAAAAACTCAACATGAGCTGGAAGTGTCTGTGTGCAGCCCAGACAGAAACTGTGTGCTAGACTGCAGTAAGAGAAATGTGACCAGGAGGGCAAGGTAGGGGACTCTCCCCTTTTACTCTGCTCTTGTCAGAGTCCACCTGGAGTACTGTGTGCAGTTCTGGAGCCCCCAGCACAGGAAGGACATGGAACTATTGAAGCAAGTCTAGAAGAGGCCAGAAGGTTGTGGCAGCTCTACCATGAGTACAGGTTGAGAGAGTTGGGGTACTGCAACCTGGAAAAGAGAAGACTTCCAGAAGACCTTGGAGTGGCCTTCCAACATCTGAAGGCAGCCTTCGGGAGGGCTAGGGAGGGACTATTAACACAGTCTTGTAATGACAAGACGAGAAGTAATGGGTATAAAGTGGTAGAGGGGAGATTTAGACTAGATGTTAGGAAGGAGGTCTTTGCAGTGAGGGTGGTGAGGCACTGGCACAGGTTACCCAGGGAGGTTGTGGCTGCTCCCTGCCTGAAGGTGTTAAAGGCCAGGTTGGATGAGGCCTTGAGTGACCTGTTCTGGTGGGAGATGTCCCTGCCTATGGCAGGGGGTTAGAACTGGATGATCCTTGAGGTCCCTTCCAACTTAAACCATTCTATGCTTCTATGATTATATATACTTTTTTTCTTTTCCTTTTCCTTTTTTTTT
>VWZE01008013.1:4029-45188 GCA_013396675.1 Eubucco bourcierii
AAAAGAAGAAAATTTCTAATCACCAACCTAAAACTCCCTTGGAACAATTTCAGACCACTTCCTCTAGCTCTGTTGCCTAATATTGGGAAGAAAAGGCCAACTCTCACCTCTCCCACCTCACTCCAATCTCCATTTAGGGAGCTGTAGAGAGCCAAGTCCCAAGGAGCACACAACCATAAAGCCTGCTGGGTTTCTGGTTTTCAGAGGCTAGCATTGATCCATTTTGAGTTTTGTAAGTCAGACCAGATCACGATTGATCTCCCTCCATCACTTCAGAGCACGGTAGAGCAGCACCTCTCCCTCCTGCCTCCTATCCCCACATCCAATCCTGCACTCCCCTTCTGTTTGTCCTGCTTTAATGCTCAACACACCACTTTCCTTTCTCAACATGCAGTGGTTTTAGCTATTTGACATACTCTATAGCTTGCTCTTGTCCAGATACCTCCTTAATGCTCAGGTTATTTAAACAACTCCATGAGAAAACCAATATTGAAACGTCAGGTTTGAGATGTACTTTCCTCAATCTATTTTATTTATTTCCCAGGGAAGAAAAAGTAATCAGGAACTACTGGATTCCTGCAATGTAATATTTACTGGTAGAAGGGTAAATCAGTGTAGCATAGAATTTTCCATCTAGCCAGAGGGCAAGGTTTATTTGGGAGTTCTCTTTCCATAAAAGAAAAGGTTTTCAAAATGAAACCAAAATTCTTCCCCTGGGGCATCATGGTCTGACAGCAGCTCCAGAGAAGTCCCTCCACCTTCAATGACTATTCAGCAAACTCCCCAAATACCTAGAAGTCAACCAGTACGTTCTTGCCATTCAGCCCTCCAAAACGAGGCTGGTTGCTAATCCAGCACAAGGTAATCCCTTTTATTCTCACAACAGAGAAATTAAACCAAAGCAAGAACAACATCTCTCGCTGCTGCCTGCAGAAGCACATGAAGTTAATTCTGTGCCCTGTGTACTTGACAAGGGGGTTGTTCACCACCAGCACAGTCATCAAGGCAAGGGCATGAGAGTTTTCTAAACAAGCTCCAGGAATGCAATACTATCCATCCTAGGGTGCTGAGAGAGCTGGCAGATGAGCTGGCCAAGCCTCTCTCCATCATCTTCCACCAGTCCTGGCTCACAGGAGAGGTCCCTGACGATTGGAAACTGGCCAATGTGATCCCCATCCACAAGAAGGGACGGATGGAGGAACCTGGGAACTACAGGCCTGTCAGTCTGACCTCAGTGCCAGGGAAAATGATGGAGCAGTTTATCTTGGGGGCAATAACTGCACACCTGAAGGATGTCCAAGGGCTCAGGTCCAGCCAACATGGATTCAGGCAGGGCAGATCCTGCCTCTCCAACCTGATCTCCTTCTATGATCGGGTGACCCACCTGGTGGATGTGGGGAGGCCTGTGGATGTGGTCTACCTGGACTTCAGCAGGGCCTTTGACACTGTCCCCCACAGCAAACTGCTGGCTAAGCTGTCAGCTCATGGCTTGGATGCCAACACTCTGCGCTGGGTTAGGAACTGGCTGGAGGGCCGAGCCCAGAGAGTGGTGGTGAATGGTGCCACATCCAGCTGGAGGCCAGTCACTAGTGGAGTGCCCCAGGGATCAGTGCTGGGCCCCATCCTCTTTAACATCTTCATTGATGATCTGGACGAGGGCATTGAGTCAGTCATCAGCAAGTTCGCAGATGACACCAAGCTGGGGGCTGATGTTGCTGGGTTGGAGGGCAGAAGGGCTCTGCAGCAGGACCTCGACCGCCTGGACAGATGGGCAGAGTCCAACGGGATGGCATTCAACAAGTCCAAGTGCCGGGTGCTGCACTTTGGCCACAACAACCCCATGCAGAGCTACAGGCTGGGGTCGGAGTGGCTGGAGAGCAGCCAAACAGAGAGAGATCTGGGGGTGCTGATTGACACCCGCCTGAACATGAGCCAGCAGTGTGCCCAGGTGGCCAAGAAGGCCAATGGCATCCTGGCCTGCATCAGGAATAGTGTGGCCAGCAGGAGCAGGGAGGTCATTCTCCCCTTGTACTCTGCACTGGTCAGGCCACACCTCGAGTACTGTGTCCAGTTCTGGGCCCCTCAATTTAGGAAGGACATTGAGGTGCTTGAACGTGTCCAGAGAAGGGCAACGAGGCTGGTGAGAGGCCTGGAGCACAAGCCCTATGAGGAGAGGCTGAGGGAGCTGGGACTGTTTAGCCTGGAGAGGAGGAGGCTCAGGGGGGACCTTATTGCTGTCTACAACTACCTGAAGGGTGGTTGTGGCCAGGAGGAGGTTACCTTCTTCTCTCAGGCAACCAGTGACAGAACTAGAGGACACAGTCTCAGGCTGCGCCAAGGCAAGTTTAGGCTGGAGGTGAGGAGGAAGTTCTTCACTGAGAGAGTAATTTGTCACTGGAATGGGCTGCCCAGGGAGGTGGTGGAGTCACCGTCCCTGGAGGCGTTCAAGGCACGTTTGGACATGGCACTTAGTGCCATGGTCTAATCTTGAGGGCTGTGGTGATGGGTTGGACTTGATGATCTCTGAGGTCTCTTCCAACTCTTGCGATACTGTGACTGTGATACTGTGATACTATGGGTTTGTGAGGTCACTGCAATCTGTGGAGACAAAAAGCCTCCACAAATGAAAATACCTTAGCTATCTGGGCACAGGCAAGACTAACATAAGAAAGGAACAGCAAAAAATTCCTCAGAGTCAATTCTGAGAGTCAGGTAAAGAAAACAAAACAAAAAGCAGCAGATCAAAATCATAAAGCAAACACTTTGGCTTGAAATGGCAGTGTTTGCCTTCCTGTCATGGATGTCACACGCATCTTCTCACCACATCCAACTGATAACAAAGACGACCTTGAATGCTGCTTCCCCCTTGTAACAGATCCTCCTAAGTGCCGTGGTCAGTAAATGAGGACCTGCCTCTTGCACTTGCCTGTGTGCACAGCATGCAAGAACATGGGGGGAAAACAAAACAAACCACTTCCGAGGTCTTGTTTGCTGTCAAATGGACATGGTGAGAAGACCTGTATAAGATATTCGTATCATGAAAGTAAACACTGGCAGTTCAAGCCAGAGAGTTTGCTTTATGATTTTACAAACCATCAGTGAAACACCACTGATTATTCCCTAAACAGCACAGGGCAGGTAGCAATGGGAACCCACACTAAACTGGGAAGTGCCCAGCTTTACAGTTCCTGCAATGAGGCCATCAGGTAACAGATTTTTATACTGAGGGTGGTGAGACAGAGACTGGTGGGTGAAAAGCTGTGTGCTCACAGTTCAGAGTCAGCCATGTCCTGGGCTGATCCCCAGCAGTATGGGCAGCAGAGGGAGGAGGGTGATTCTGCTCCTCTCCTCCACTTTGCTGAGACCTTACCAGCAGTGCTGAGTCTGGATCTGGAGTCTTCAGCACAGGACCTGTTGGGAGTGGGGCCAGAGGAGGTCACAGCAATGAGGGGAGGGCCTCTGCTGTGAGGTCAGGCTGAGAGAGTTGGGTTGTTCAGCCTGGAGAAGAAAAGGCTCCAAGAGACCTTCTCATCGCCTCTCAGTACTTAAAGAGGCCTACAAAAAAGCTGAGGACAGACTTTGTAGCAGGGTCTGTTATAATAGGACAAGAGGTGATGGTTTTGAACTAGAAGGAGTTTGAGACTACAGAGAGAGAAGAAATATTTTACACTGATGGTGGTGAGACCCTGGCTCAGGTTCTCTAAAGAGGTGGTAGAAGCCTCATCCCTGGAACCATTCTGGGTCAGGCTGTTCCGGGCTCTGAGCAACCTGCTCCAGTTGCAGATGTCCCTGTTGACTGGAGAGAGGTTGGATCACATGACCTTCAAAGGTCCTTTCCAACCCAAACTATTTTGTGAGTCTATGATAAGACTCAACGGTCAAGTTTTCTCTCTCTGGCTTTGAGGTTGTTTTTGTTGGGTTTTTGTATTTTGTTTGTTTGTGATTTTTAGCAGGGGGGAGTGTGGGGTGTTTGTGGCTTTTTTCCCTGAAAATAAAAAGTCTTAAGTTTCCTTGAACACTGGCGTAGTCTCCATTACCGTTTCCAATAGGGCTGAAAAATAAGTGGCATTTCTGTTGACTTTCCTGTTTGTGATGTATTCCTTTCCAAGCAGCTAGAGAAGCTCTGCACATCAAGTTTGAAGCCTGTTCTCTCCCTGAAGAAAGTCCAGAAGTGCCATTTGACGTTACCAAAGGCATCAGTTTCACTGCTTCTTGCCAACAAAGCAAACTTTTAACTGCCAGCACTTGAAGAGCAGAAGACTTTGCTGGAACAGATTAGCAGATCACAGAGATATCACAAATGCAAGCCAAGTATGGCAGGGTGAAAAGACATAAGATATCTAATGATACTTATTGAAATGTAAACAGCTTTACTTCTCTCCTCATTGGATTACATCACACTCAAGGGTAAGTACAGCTGGAGAAGAGAGTTTGAACAGTCTTACAATCAGTGAAGAGCTAGAAAGCAGTACTCCTCCCAACACAAGAATATCACAATACTGTATCCAGCTTTGGCCTCCCCACTTCAAGAGAGATAAGGATCTGCTGGAGAGAATCCAAGAGAGATACGAGGATGGCTGTGGGACTTGAACACCTCTCCTGTGAAGCCAGAGACCTGAGACTGTTTAATCTTGAGAGAAGGCTGAGAGGGGAGCTTATCAATGTCTATAAATATCCAACGGGTAGGGGTCAAGATGAAGGTGCCAGGCTCTCTTTGGTGGTGCCCAGTGATAGGACAAGCAACAATGGGCACAAGCTGGGACACAGGAGATTCCATCTCACCATGAGACACTTGTTTAATGTGTGGGTGCCGAAGCCCTGGAGCAGGCTGCCCAGAGAGGTTTTGGAGTCTCTTCCCCTGAAAACTTTCAAGACCCATCTGGATGCATTCCTATGTGACCTGCCCTAGGTGATCCTGCCGTGGCCGGTGGTTTGGACTGGATGATCTCTGGAGGTCCTTTTCGATCCCTAACACTCTGTGATCCTACAATTCTATGAACACAGCTCAACAACCCATGTCCATTTACTATTTTTAACAGCAGGTCAAATGACTCATTGGAAAAATAATTGCCACATTTGAAAATGAGAACTAAACCTTCAGAAGCCATCGATCTGCTTAACTTTCTGAACCACTCCAAGCTAAATCTATACCAAAAGAAGAAAGAGTAATTCTTCACTTATCTCGAATTTCAAGTGATCAAGAACTCCTTTTAGGGAAATGTATGCAGATGACAATAGCAAACTCACTCTTTGTAAACCTTCAAAACTGAAAAGGAAAAAAAACCAAACCAGTAATTGCAGAGAAAAAACCAAAACAAAACCCAACACCCCAGGGTACTTACTGGAAAGGACAGTCGTGAGGAAGATGTAGTCAGAAAAAGAAATGAGCCCACATTCTCCAAGTGCATAAAATATGCTGTCTTCATCAGCAAACTTCTCCCTCTCCTGGGATAATTTCTGTTTGTTTGCCCCAAAAAGAGAAAACACAGCAAGCAATTAAAGAGAGAAATGGGAGGCTTTGTTTCTATCCTAACCACCAACATACACACACCTCTGCCATCTCCATTCATATTCAGTGGACCTTTTCCAGCCTTCAAATCTGTCAAATGCTCTACAAAGAGCTTCTCCATCTCAAAGGATGAAGAGTTGCAAGGTATTACATCAGCTGGTTTAGCCTAGCTGAAAGAGAGATAAAATTGTGCTTAAAACTGGCTGAATCTTTCAGAGATTAGTTATGAAAATCAAGGGTTGTATTTTTTAAACACAGGATTCAAAAGGAAATTATTAACTTTCAGTAAGAGCATTTTAGTTATGCTCTGTTGTAGCAGTAGCTATGAAAACTAATTCACATGATCAAAGTTATCAGAACAATGTCCTTTTCAGAAGCACATGGTTCAGGAGTGAGCTGAGCAAGCACACCAAGAGGACTAGGACTGATACCAATCTCAGTCTCTCCCTTGCTCCAGCTCTTTCTCAGCACCTTGTTTTAACAGAAAATACCACATAGTTTAATCAGCTAATCTCCCTTACTAAGCTAAAAATCCAAGACCCTTTGATCTGCTGAAGCTTCAAAGACTGAAAAGGATCCAGAAAACTGTTAGGAGTTGCACACTGAAATCCACACTAGCGACCCATTTCGAGAACACAGTAGGAGGAGGCACACACACACACACATAGAAAAGAGAAAGGAGAAGGAAACTACTATCAGGAGAAGTAGGCATGGATGGAGTTATTCTACAGAAACCAGGTCATGCAAGCACAGAAGCTGGGTGAAAGCAAGGTTGAATGTAGGAATGTTTTTAGGACAAACCACCAACAAACACCACCACACGAGGGGCCAGTTGCATGACTGGCCCCCACCGTTACCTCTGTCTAGCGGAGATCCCATCATATACAAGATAAAGGAAAGAAAACTGGTTAACTGACAATAAAATAAGCAGGTACAACATAACATCAAGTTGAACGGTTAGACTTGCGAAAGGCAAGAAAGTCTGGAAGCAACCAGGTGGTTGCTTGGACTGGACACTGCTAAGAAGCCTAAAGTAGACATCCCAGCAAGAGTTAGCACATAGCCTCTCCATGTCAGACCCACTGTCTGCAGTTGACTTCTCTCATCCACCTCAGGTTTGGGGTTTTTTTTGGTTGTTGTTGAGAGAGAACTCACCATCATGTGTGGCTGCAGAGTGGGGATGAGCTCAGCTAATAATTTAGTTGAAAACTTAACCCGTATCTGGCTTGGAAACCACAAGAAAAAAGACAAAAACAATCACATAGATGACCAAAATTTACACTTAGCAGGGAAAATAAGTTCAGGTCTAATGATCAACTAAAAATCTCTTCCCAGTAGCTCTGCCTTTGCCATCTGGAGAGGGTGAGGAATTCAGTAAGAGCTGCATCACTACCAGCCAACCACATGCTAATGGCATTCACTTCACGCATGATAACTGTGATTTATGCTTAGGGACGACCACGTTGAAGTAGCATTTACTGGAAAAAAACAAAACCAACTCCACCTTTGCTTTCCTTTCCATCAAGATGGCTTTGAAGCAAATGTATCCTTTACATAAGCATGTAAACGAAGTCTGGATTAGCTTTCATCTGAAGGGAGGATTTGAGGAGAAAGCAGTTTTCTGCAGTTGCTGCCAGCGGTGGTGCCAGCAGCATCTCACCTGCTTGTGTGATTTATCACCTCTTCCTCTGACTGACTGTCTTTAGCAACATTCATCATAAAATAGCTTTTTTATACAGCCTGCTTTAGGATCCCATGAAAAAGTTTCACAGATTGGTTTATTAATTTTTATGGGTTTCTTTTCTGTACTTAAAATTCATAGTCAGTGTCACACAGCTCCAAATATTCCTCCTAAGATGAAACCCACATCCACAGACCAGTAATAAAAACCTATTAACTTAGCTGCTCTCTGAAATACAAAATTGAAGACAGATGGGAGTGAGAAGTATTTACTCATTTGTATTTTACTATGAGCAAACCAAGTAAAAAATACTTTTCCTTTCTTTTAAACAAGCACCTACTTGTCAGAAACCTCGGGAAGGGTTAAAGATACTCAAGGATTGTGGCGTTCAGTCCACTTGCAGCTAATGTGAAAGGGAATTTCTCCTACTGCTCTCAAGAAAAAACAGAAACTGACCAGATGAGGAAGACTTTCAGGCTGCCAGTACTAGGAGGACAGAAGTTTTAAAAAATTTCACAGCTATCCCATTATTTTTCTGCTGGCTCATTGAGGAGCTGTGTCTTTGATGGCTTTCCACAATGCAGTACAAGGGAAGTTTGCCTTGCTATGGGAAAGGCTGAAAGCATCCTTGTCATGGTTTCTTCCCCACCATGAAACATTATATTCTACAGAATGATGTTATAACCCTCAGGAAAAACAAACAAAACACTAAAGAAAAAGCCAATAATATAATTTTGCCTACTTCACAAAGCATGACTTGGACTGTTGTGATCCTGTGTGTTAGGAGGAGTTTAGTATAAGTGAGAGATGCATGGGTTTAGTATTAATCTAGAGGTTGTTATTAGGATGGAGTATTACAGTTGTCATTACTTGAAAGATATCCTCGTGTGCTGGGAGGGTTTGCTGTAAGTGGGTAAGTGTAATGGGTGTAGTACTTTCCTGAGGGTGGGTTTTAGGTAAAACATTACAGTGGGAGTTACTTGAAAGATTCTTTCGTGCCTGGTAGAGATATTGTGTATAAGTATTAAGGGAATGTTAACAGTACTTAAGCCATTAATATTTGGAGGGATACAGTACATTAAATGGTACTTCAGAAAGTAGAATGTACTAGAGTATTTAATGAGTAATGGATTGTTCATGTTATGCTACAAGACATTTACTAGTATAATTGTACATATGGGGGGGTTGGGGGGGGAATTAAGGGTAGGTTCCTGTAGTTGAATACAACGGCGGTTTTTCATGTCGTAGGTCTCGGATAATGGCCGAGATTCAATGCAATCTGACCCAAAGTCAGTTTTCACTAGCACCTAAAACCACTGTCTATAGAACTCCACATCCCAATTTCATTCCACATGCTCTCACACCCCTTTTAGGTAGAGAAGTAGTGCATAGGATGAGAAAAACGTAGGGAAAAGAAGTCCTCTTCCAAGCCTCCATCTTCTTTTACAGACACATGATCTTCACACATTTATACACACGATTTCAGGACAACTTCCACATTTCCTACCTTTTTGTGTAAGAACACCCCCTAATTCTGGAAGTGCTCAGTTAAAACAGTCAAAAGTCTTCAATTTAAGAACTTCCCCCACCCCGCCAGGTTAAACCCATTCCCAAAACCACAGCAGTTGGTTAAGATGATCGCTCAGCACATCCAACAAAAAAACATTCACAACAGCATCCACAAGTGAGCAAGCCACAGGAAAACAGTTTACAACTAGGGTTTATCTTTTCATCAGGCAGTAGATTGATATTAAACAAGCAGAAACAAATGAGTAGACACCCAAATTAACATGTGAAAAGAAAAAGAAATCCAGATACATCCTTGCTTTTTGCACAAGCATGGATGGGTGAGTTCAGTGAGGCACTACCAGCATAGTCTCAGTGGAATAAAACATTTTACAGGCACTCGGGTAGATGTTCTTGCAGTATTAGACATCAACAACAGGTTTTAAAAAAAAAATTATGTAATTGCACTTCAGAACTCAAAGCTTGGTTTGCCCTCTCCAGCCTGGGCTCCAAGCCCAACAGGCAGCACCAGAACATAGAACCATAGAACTGCTGTGGTCGGAAAAGTCCTCTGAGATCATCCAGTCCAAACGTCAAGCTACCACCACCATGGTCATTAAACCACGCCCCAGAGTGCCAGGTACACACATTTCTTGAGCAGCTCCAAGGATGGTGACTCCACCAATTCCTTGGGTAGCCTGTACCAGTACCTGATCACCCTTGCAGCAAAACAATCGTTCCTAATATCCAACCTAACCCTCTTGTGGTGAAATTTCTGCCCATTTCCTGACATTTAGGAAATTTCAACATGGGTGAACATCTCAACAATCAAATTGCCCTGAATCTGTGTGCTGTAGGAAACCAAACTGCTGTATGCAGGCAGCTCCCTGGCCTTGGGTTATGTGCTGGCTGCAAGTAAAACATCCAAAGACAGATCACAACCTTCACATATTCTACCCCAAAACTGATCTACTGCTGAAGCCTCCCTCAAGCTAAACACAACTCCAAAGTAACAAAGGATTTGGGCGGGGGGAAACCCTGAGTCCTTCCATTACTTGCCAAACTTTACTTTGGATTTAAAAACTGTTCTGCCAGGGCTTGAATGAAGAGTGAGCTGCTTGATTATGAAATCTTACTACGGATAAAAGGAGGTATTTTTGCAGAGGAAGGGCTGCCCTTCTGCAAAGGCAGAGAGGACAGGAGGTGCTGGTGTTTGCTCTGCATTTCTAATGCCCGTGTAGAAAAGCCTCATCAGCTATATCTTTGCAGCTTAGTTTCATTTTGCATTTCAGAAGCTACTTAACGAGCAGCATTTAATTTGCCACTTCTGGAAGAAGACGTTCTTGGGAAGTCACTTCCAGCTGACAGTTTGTGCTTCAATCTAGAGGAAAACACACACTTAGGGCACATTGATTCACAACACTTGCACACACACACACAGACACACACACCTGTGTCTGATATGCACCAAAGCTTCAGGAAATGATCAGCCTTACTGCGTGGCCACTCGACAGTGACTTAACGCCTTCCAAAAGGACAACGAAATAAATAGCCATGTGCATGCAAGAGAATGAGCATTTCTCCAGAACCAGAAAACAGTAAATCAGGAAGGAATTTGAGATGAAGCATAACCATCTTACAGTGACAAACTCAGTTTGTTCCTTGTTAAAAGAAAGACTTTAAAGGCTAATGCGTATTGTGTGAGCAAATACAGAACCATGAATGTTTCAGTGAAGTCACCTTGCTGCAAAGCAATTCTCTTTCAGTCCCAACTGACCACCTTCAGTTATGCAAAGCATTTAAAAGGCAGTTATTAATGTCTTTCTCAGATGGGTTGCTGTAGGCATGTAGGAAAAGAGGTTAGATTGCTGCAAGTTCAGTATGAAAAAGAAACGTTCTCTCTGGGCTTCCAAAAACATTGGTGTTACAGGCTGGTTTCATGTAGACAATTTCTTGCCTTCTGAGTTTCTGGCTTTATAATGTAAACCTAAGCCTCCATATTATCCTAATTTTCATACAGTCACAGAATGGTTCAGAATTGAAGGGACCTTAAAGATCAGGTAGTACCAAACTCCCTGCCATGTGCAGGGACACCTTGCAGTAGACCAGGTTGCTCAAGGTCTCATCCAACCCAGCCATGAATACCTTCAGGGAGGAGGCATCCACAACTTCCCTGGGCAACCTGTTTCTGTGTCTCATCACCTTCACTGTGAAGAATTTCTTCCTAATCTCCAGTCTAACTTTCTCCACCTCAAACTTCAATCCTTTCCCTCTCCTCTTAGAGCTACAAGCCCCTGTAAAAAGTCCCTTCCCCCATCTGTTTACCATGAAGTCTTTCCATAAAGAGGAAAAGAACTCCACATTAGGAACATTAAGCAGTGCACACAAACATTATGTGCTATTAGTCCTGCCTGCATCTGGCTTGAAAACTTGAGCTTAGAATCATAGAATTGTTTTGGTTAGAAGAGACCTTTAAGACTATTGAGTCCAACCACTAATTCAGCACTGCCAGCTGGCCACTGAACCAGCTCTGTCAGCATCACATCTAGAAGGTTTTTTGAACCCTCCAAGGATAAGGACACCCCTCAATGCCATGGGCAGCCTGGTCCAAGGCTTGAAAGCCCTTTTAGGGAAGAAATTTTTCCTGCTATCCAACCTAAACTTCCCCTGGTGCAACTTGAGGTCATTTCCTTCTCTACCTAAATTAGTAGACAGGATCCCTATAAATAAAAAAACCCAACCATTAGCAATCCTTCTAGAAATGGGAAAACATATTTTTGTACAATTTATTGAACAACTCAATGTATTTTAAATACCCTTTAGCACCTACCACACATTGTTTGACATCTTTAAAACTATTAGCTAGCATCTACCACCTCCTTAGTGCCGTGCAGCATTTAAATGTACGCTGGCATAGCTTCTACTTGCCTGGTCCAGCAGAGCCTGCAGGACAACAGAGCTGCTAAAATCTGAGGAAATATATATTGAGGCATTCACTGTTCAACATGTTTGCAGTAGATGCTCTGTATTAGTCTATCACACAAGCTAGAAAAAAGGGAAAACCCTTATGAAATAGAAGTGGAAGCTGCAGGCAGAGCAGCCTGCTACAATAACCAAAATTATGAGTGCTTTGAACTCTGTCTGCATCAAAATGCTGAGCTGGAAGCTCTGAAATGAGGGAGATTTTTTTTCATTTTTGTTTTTTTTTTTCCTTTGGAAGATACAAACTTTAGAAGAAGCCAAGTCATGTATTTAGAGATTTCATGACAACTCATGTTGGCACCTCACTGCCTACGTTAAGAAAACTGAAATACAGAAAGAGGCTCTCAGAATCAGATTTAAAATGGAGTCTTTCAGCCCAGTTATTCAAAATCGAGGTGAAAAGAGGTAGGGAAGGTCTCTCTATGCTACAAAATGAGGACAAAAAAAAAAAAAAAAGGACTTTGGGGAGAACTTGAGAAAGCAGAAGATTTTGCAGTGAGCTTCATAATGTAGATGCACAGTAAGTCATTTTAGATGCATTAAGATTGCCTTTTCTGCATCTCTAAGTAAGAAAATGTTTAAGGGTTGTGATGAAAACAGGCTTTTCTGAAACTCATAAATCTCTTTTGACAGTGGAAAAGTTCACACCATCATTTTGAGTGGCTCGAGATAATTTACCGTGAAGCCTACACATTAATACAAGCAAACACAAACAGATTCTGCATGGCAAATCCTGGGGAGGGAGAGCTGGCATCAGAAAATTATTAAAATTTACTGCTGGCAGACAAAGACTGCAGCTTCAGCATCTCAAGAGTGTTTATTTTCATAAAGAGTTTATTAAAACTTATGATTTGGGGGTTATTTTATCTGTATATATAGATAGGGAAACAAATATCATAGAATAGTTTGGGTTGGAAGGGATCTCAAAGATCATTTGATTCCAACCCCCTTGGCCATGGGCAGGGACATCTTCACTAGACAAGGTTGCTGAAGGCCTCATCTTACCTGGCCTTGAATCCCTCCACGGAGGAGACATCCACAACCTCACTCGGCAGCCTGTTCCAGTGCCTCACCACCTTCACTGTAAAGAATTTCTTCCTCATCTCCAACCTAAACCTGCCCTCAAGCTTCAACCCATTCCCTCTCATTCTACTGCAATAAGCCCTCGTCAGGGCTGGACGTGTATGAAGTTGTTCCGCACCCCTTCTCCCTCTAAATTTGAATATGACCAGAGATGAAAAAAAAATTAGGCAGCAATGATTACTACAGGTGGTCTCCTGAGACTGTAAAGAGAAATCTGCATTCTCTCCTTCCAGCAAGGCTGTAAATATTCATCACCTTTAAAAAACAAGCGGTCCCTGAAACACAAGGCCAGCATTCTGTACAACCAAGAAATCAAAACAGGACACAGACTTTGCCGACTGTTGGCAGGCAGCAGACCCACTCATGCAAGGGAGAACCCCCTGCTGGAAAAGCAAATAGGAAATGCCTTGGAAAAGGGACACTGGTGCTCCCCTCCCACTGCGCTCAGTCCTCTGCAGGGTAATGAAATCACGAGCTGCAGGACCACGCTGCTGTTTGTCGTGGAAACTCGATGGGCAAGGATTAAAATTAGGTACTTGATGTTCCAAATTATGCCCAAAAAAGGAGTTGAATTTTTGACACCCTAGAATTTAAATGGTTGTTTAGGTCTTCAGATGGTAAGCAGGATATTGCTTGCCCTGGTCTCAGCCCACATTACCAGGATGAACTCATTATATTGGTAATGTGCATTGCTTGTTAACTCAAGCAGAAACTTCAGTGTGCAACTACGGGGGGTGGGGATTCTGTAAAAAAAGCAAGTGTCAAGCATTGGCTCAGACCATAAGGTTGGGGCCATACACTGTACTGATCAACCACTAAGTGAGGAAGGAGTTTGGGGGAAAAAAAGCCATGGAATCATGTCATTCGGGATTGTCAGCATCATGATGGTAGGTTTAAAGAATTGAATTTGGATACCAAACTAAACTGAACTAAAATTCTTCCCTTCTACTCTCTCACTCCATCTTTCTTCTTCATTTCCTTATCCCATAAAGACCTCCCCTTCTAGAGTCACTGAGGTAAAGCATCTCCTGAAACATTCCCTCCTGTCCTGCTCAATCCATCCTCCTTCCCTCTCTCTTTCTTCCTCCTAACTTCTTGTTACCCAAGGATAGGGTTTTCAGAGCTCAGTTTTGTACTCCTTGCATATTAAGCATTAACCTAACACAAATAAACTACAAAAGAAAGCCAGAAGTCACTCTAAAACCAAATTTTTTACTGAAAGATTATATAGACCCAATTAAGCGCACTTTGTCACCAAGTAAGGACAGAGTTTTCGGAGCCCAGATTTGTATTCCTTTACTATCAAGCCTTAATCTAACACCAGTAAGCTATCAAAGAAATTAAAGCCTTAAATGATCCTAGAAACGGACTTTTTGATTAAAAGTCTGCAAGATCCAACTAAGGCCACTTTGTCACCAAGTTCCTTATTTTTTGGGTAACTTACCCTAGGGATTTCATTCAAGTCACAAAGTTACAAGGCAAACAAAGTATTCAGAGAACGTTTCCCACTTTACTTACTAATACTAAATGAACCTCCCTCTGCTTTCTAGTTTCTCTTCCTAAAGAGCATCTTCTGAACTACAGCAGCTGAGTATCTTTTCCCTAAAACACTCAAGATAGTTCATCCTACCTACTTCTGTAACTTGAAAAACTAAAAAAGATTGGCAAAAAGAACCTTCCCCATTCAAACACAGGTGGTTTCCTCAGCCAGATGCCTGCCCCTTCTCACAGGCTAAGACTAACTTTGCGGCCTCCAGTGGAAAATGCCATTTTCCAGCAGAGTCAGCCCTATCAAGCTGTCAGGTCAGTCAGGAGCCTCAAAAGACACAATGAAAACAAGAGGACAG
Source organism: Eubucco bourcierii (assembly GCA_013396675.1). Classification (NCBI taxonomy): domain Eukaryota; kingdom Metazoa; phylum Chordata; class Aves; order Piciformes; family Ramphastidae; genus Eubucco; species Eubucco bourcierii. The sequence goes on from VWZE01008013.1 coordinate 18,638, forward strand.
GGAAATAACCCATTCGAACTCTGGTCTAAGGTGTTCCTGTATAAAGTCACATATTAATGGCTAGCCTGAGGACTGTACTCTAAAACAAGCCAAACTCCAGTCCTCCAAAATCAATCCTTTAGGTTGAGGATCAAGGAGAGGGTTCAGGATTATTGATTAGAGGAGCAGGGAGAAGGGGTGAGCATACACTGTCCCTTTTACATGAGAAAGTGCAGATTATGAGGTCTGAAGCGCAAACTCAAAGCACATGCGGTCTGCTTTGTACCTGCCAGAAATCCTGGTGGAAGGGGAGAGGGTTAGAAAAGGGAAGAAAACGAGGGAATGCTCGGTTATACCATTAAAAAAAAAAATTAAAACAAAATCCCCAAACCATAATTAGAATCAAGACAGAAATATCAGAGAGTAGTAGTTGAAATAAACATCCACTGGGTACCTAGAAACCAGAATAAAAAGAGGACATAAAGCAACCAGAGGGTTTTTAGTAGCGCCTGCCAAAACGAGCCCTGCAAAGAAGAGCGACAGAATTAGTGGCACAAGGAGGTAACAGCAAATAAAGTTCTGTCAAAACCGAGCTACACTCGGTAAACGTTTGATAGATGAAGTGGGAAAGGGTGAAATATGTTCTGAACATGGATGTAAAGCAACCCAGGTGTCCACAGAGATGTCTGTGTACTGTGCATTTCAGTGCTGGAGGCAATCAAGTATTTTCTTTGCTGAATACTATTAAGAAGCAGTTCAGTGTCCATGCAGGTCCCAGCAAACAGGAAAAAGTGGTGAGGAACACAAAAGTAACCCAAAACCGCTAACCAAAGCAGATGGGAGGGCCACGTTTGGCTGGGAGGAGACAGTTACCAAGCACAGAAAACCACAAATATCGATGGAGATGTCAGCAAAGAAAGTCAAGAAGAGAAAAAAGTCCTGTTGACTCAGCTCAGGTTTGCTGATTATCTGCAATGAGCTGCATCCACAAAGGCCAGAATGATCTCCCAGAAAGCTGCTAACATGCTTTTGAAAACAGCAGAGGAACTTTCACACAGACAAGGTTATTATCTATGTCAGAAGATGCCTTCTGGTTATTACATAACACCTGCACTGAGATCAGAAGCTGGAGGAATTTAAAAGCTGGAACTCTGCAACTGGACACTGACATTTTACATGATTATGGACCAGGACAGCAAGCCATAAGCTAGACTTAACAGCTTTAACTGCTGACACTAGGGACCCATTTGTTTCAAACACTCTTAGAACAGATACCAGAGAGATCTCATATAGTTAGATTTAGAGGACTTCTTACCTGTTTTCACTGCAAGTAAGCTAGAGGAAGTGCTGAGCATCCTTCTTGCTTAACAGGCCCAGTAAATCAACTTCAGGGACACCTTACACTGCCATTTACTGAACTGCAATAGCCTGCTTTTCTTAAGAGAGCATTTAGAGTTTCATCCCTTTGCATGAAGGATTTCCGAGGCACTAAAACACCAGAGCAGCTCAGAGCTCTAATCCAGTGTTTGGCTTTTAAATGCCAACAGGACTTTGAGCTTGTGTCACTTGCTGTAAGCTCAAGACTTAGAGCTCTCCAGAGCAAGTCTCAAGCCCCAGCCTTAGTCCATACACAAAGCAAGTGACCCCAGGCTAATAAACAGAAGCTCCTTTCCCCTGCCTCTTTTGCACCTAACAGCAAAATCCTTCAGCCCACCAGAAGAAGAGAGAGTCCATCTACCTCCAGATCCTTTCCACGAGGATCCTGTCTGAGGACAATTTGCTCAGTCTGCTTTGCTCCCAAGATGCTCTTTAAATCATCTGGCAAGAAATATTCCCTCTGAGCTGGCTCCCAGCAATTCCTCTTTAGTGGACCCACATCTCCAGTCACAGAGCCTTGGCAGATGAATGTAGTTTAAGCTAATCATGATACCAGGCCATGAGACAAGGATGCATTATATGCTGGAAGAAAATGTCAAATGTTTCGTTGGCCTTTACAGAAGCCATCCAAAATATTTTCCTTCATTTGGCAGTTGGCTCTGCATTACTCTACAGCATCCCCAAGCATCTAGAGGTGGAACTACAAAGGCTGGCAGGAAATGCTTAATTCATAAATTTAATTAGAGGGCACTGAAAGCCTCTGTAATTACTTTCTGCAGCAGTGATAGCAGGAGGGTAAAGCTGTTGCTGGTAGTTCCAAGGCTTTTGTTCCTGGGGAGTACTTTTGTTCCTATGGAACCATAGCAAAAAAATTTTCCCCACAGGGGAACAAAAAGAGCAAGTCTTGTGTATTCTGCATTAAACTAAGAAGCCATCCAGGGTGGGTTTTTTTCCCCCTCAACAGGTTGGAGGTGTCTTAAAAGCACCACATCTTACCTTCAAAGTGAGCATCCAACTGTGCAAAGACAGACCTATGCTGTGCATCTACCACAGCCATTTTCTGCTTCTGCTCACACCTTCCCACCTGGTTGCACTGCTGAAAGCTCAGCTGTGAGACATCTGGGAGCTCCCCTGCACTGGCTCAGTGGGATGGGGACTACAGCAAAGGATGCAGGTGGCAGGGTGTGATTTTTTGCTCTGAACAGGGTGGATAGGCAGCCCACGCTTCAGACAAACGCTGCTAACAGCAGGGCTTGCTTTGTTTGAGAGATGAAGCTTGTCAATCATTAATACCTAAGCCAAAAAAACTAAAACCTACCCCATCAAGTAACCAGAGAGGACACGAAAAGAGAAAATTCTAAATAGAAAATCTGTATCACAACTTAGGTAACATCAGTGAAGCTCGATGTACACATCTAGAGGTACACATCTGCTCAGTGACATGTTATTCATCGCTAAGTGTGATGTGAGCAGTGAGCGATGGAGTAGCACAATGCCTCAGTTGGAAAATCAAATGAGCAGAGGACAACTCCACATCACTCTCAGAAGCCTCCTTTCTGAAGATTTAACAAACACCATGCAGAACGGGAACTGCACATCTTAAACAAAAGAGGACTTGTCCTAAGCAGAGGCGTGCTATTCAGGATGGCAGGACCAGGGAAAGGACAACATGAGATTCTCCTACAGAGGGGTTCAAAAAAATGCATTTGCTCTCCCATCACCAAAATCCAAGAGGAGGAGAGAGGCACACGGGAAACTGAGCAGATGAACAGTTAGGGTCTGGACAACTTCAGGTTACAGCTTCCTGAGCAACACACTGGAATGACAGAATTATTGAGGCTGGAAAAGACCTCTAAGATCAAGTCCAACCATCAACCCAACACTGCCATAACCACAAGTGCTGGTTTGAGGCGAATTGGAATATTTTAATGGAGAAAACTATATTATAGGTTGTAAAAGGAAAACAATGTTGATGTCTACTTCACTCATAGGCTTGCTGAGAGGTTTAAGAATAAGAACACAAAGATAAGACAGAGTCTCGGGCTCGGAGAATCTTGGTCTCTCTAGCTGAAGACAAGCTCTCGTCTTCTCCTCTCTGCTGAATAACCTAACCAGCCACTCTGCTCCTAACCCCCCAATCCTCCAAATTTGCCTTGCACGTAAGCCAAAACCTTGGGGTAAGGTACAGGGGTGGGAAGAAGGTGGCAGAGTGGTTGGGAGTCCCTCCTGGGGACTCTAATTTCTGGGAGGAGAATTGTGTTTCTGTGTTACCTCTAACTTGTATATTTCTGTAAATATTCCTGTCTCTTGTGTATATTTCTGCTTGTATATTGTGCTAAGCTGTAAATAGAGCTTCAGTCCTTAACTTCCAGCCGGCTGAGTCTAGTCTGGGTGATTTTATAAAGTGGGGGGAGGGGAACTCCCAAACCATCACACCACTGAACTAGGTCTCCAAGAATCACATCTACACATTTGCTGAACATCTCCAGGGATGGAACACCTCCACCACTTCCCTGGGTAGCCTGTTCCAGTACCTGCCCACTCTTTCAGTACAGAAATGTTTCCTAAAATCCAGTTTAGATTGTGTCTGTTCCCACATCAGTCTTTTCTTCAGGTTGATAACCACTCTGCAGTGTTTTGACCAATGACTAATTTTCCTTCTACTCCGAAGGAATGGTAACTGATACCTCTTTTCCTCTGCTTTCCAGAGCTTGCTTCCCTGGGGAAGAAATCACCACACTTAGACAAAAAATGGAAACAGGGCCAGAGTTGCCTCCCTACAAGACAGCCCAGCAGGAGGTCAAAGGAAAGTATGAGTTCACATTAGCAAACAGATTCAACCAAGAGGCTTTCCTGGATGAATGTCTCCAGGGTTTTTGGTCTTGCAATGGAGCGAAGAAAAAGCATTTAGGCTCAAATTATAACAGCACTGTTGCCATTAATAAGGCACTAACATCAGCTCCACAAATTACCACTTGGAAGGAGGAGGGGCAGGAAGAGGATGGTGGGAAAGAAGAGGGTATTGCTTTCTTACTATCACATGCACAGCAAGATGCTTCAGAAATCCAACACAATGACAACAGAGGCAACATCACTCCACAAATTCTCTGGCAAGACCAGTCCCAATCACCATAGGACAGCCAGTTAGCTGCTCTGATGGCAGTTTTATGCAACTGTAACTGGTTCTGTGAAAAGAGCAGCTCCTACATCTGCTTACTGATGCTGGAGCATTTCCACCTGAAATACACACCCTCAAAATTCCCACCAATACTTCACACATTGTCCTCGAATGTGTAATTAAAAGGCAGCTGACTGCACACCTGGTTCTACCCTTTTATTTGGACCTCCTTCTAAATTACTACTTGCATGCAAGCCTGAGTACACAGTTTTGCTTTTAATTCACACTCACAGACTGCACTGGGTTGGAAGGGACCCTCAAAGGTCATCTTGTCCATCCCCTCTGCAGTCAGCAGGGACACCTCCAACTTGATCAGGTTGCCCAGGGTCACATCGAGTCTGACCCTGCATATCTCCAGGGATGGGATCTCAACCACTTCGCTGGGCAAGCTGTTCTGGTATTTCACCATCCTCATTGGGAAGAGCTTTCTCCTGATGTCCGACATAAATCTAGCTACTCCAGTTTGAAACCATTCCTCCTCACCCTTCTAAAGAGTCCTTTCCCAGTCTTCATGTAAGTGCCCTTCAGATACTGAAACTCAAAAGAACTCTCTCTGCTTGGAACTCAAATGAATCCTTTTTTCCACTCTTCAGCCAGGATCTAGCCTGCAGATCATCAGCACTTTCCAGTACCACAGCTTGCTTGTGTCTGACTGCTCAAAATACTCCTTTCACCTTAAAAATGAAGAGGAAGTTTCCAGTGAACAGGCCTGCTACTTTGTGAGTCTGTACCACAAGCCTCATTAGCTTTGTGTGACACCCACAAGGATGCTTAAGGGAACAAGGACCTCTTACCCTTCTGCCTGAGCTGTTCAGCTCCACCAATGCATAAAGGCAAAGTGTTGAGAGTCATCTACAGATAAAGGATGCTTTGATGACCCAAGAGTAGAATAATGACCCAAGTAAGTGAAATCAGGCAAGGAAGAAGAGATGCGGAAGGGTTTTGTCCCTCAAGGGCTACTATGCAAGCAGAGCTCAAACAAGTGAGGTCACCTCTGCAGTGCCTCAGTTAGTAACACTGTCTTCAGTTGAGCACCTTTTAAACTGGAGCCCAAAGCAAGCAATAAAATGAGAACAAGATGCTCTCAGACAGGTCAGTCTACTGCCAGCTTCTTTCATTACCAAGGCAGATCCGAGGCCCACTTATTTTATACTCTCCTCAAATTATCCTCTCACCTGGACATTATCACCACCCTAACAGCCACAGCCAGATTTAGTCAGTCCCAAGGTGTCTTTAAGCAGCCAGCCAAGCAAACAAGAACCTCTATTTCTTCATTTGCAACAGAGCAAACTGCTTCTAGGGCATTATTAGACTGTGGAAAAAGATCGCTCCAGGGAAGAAGACAACAATAAAAAGTCCACTGAAGTACCTTAATTCTGCTGCCTCACTTTCAGACTACCCAAACCACAGCACACAGACATTCAAGTGCACCACCAACATCTGTAACTCAGATAAAATACAATTTCACACTGCTACAGGTCAGAGCAAAAGGTGGTTAGTGCAAAAGGCAAAGGCTATTTGTTCTTCACCATCTGCCAGCAGAGATTTTCTCCACTCTGAAGAGCATTGGTCAGGCATGGTACCTTCAGTGCTAAGTATGGTTTTTCAACAGTCCTGGATGTGGTGGAGGCAGTCACTACACAATTCAAGCCCTCAGTGCTGAAGGGGCAAAGAAACAGAAAGCTTCAGTTCAGCAAAGGGACTGCCTTTGGATCTTCTACCCAGTGTGACAGGGACTGACTGCAGAGCACTCAGGAGCAGAGTAATGATTAGTAAAAATAATGTGGGTTTCAGTATTTCTTCCTTATGTAAAGCCTAGGGGATGAGTGTGATAGCTTGACAAGATAAAACGATGAAAGTGAGGGGATGCAAAATAGACTGTCAGAAACCAGAGGGAGAAACATTGCTATTTTGCACGGAGTATGTGTCCTTTCATGCTGTGGTTGGGTTAGGGTTTTTTTAATCATGAAAAGCAGACACTGGGTTTGTGGCAAGATGGGGAAGAAGAAGAAAACAAGCGTTAACAACATGCTGTTTCTTTCTAGACATCAAAACTAACTGCCAAAACACTACCTTCCAATGGCCTGTTTGCAAGCACAGTGTTGCTCTGCTGCCTGGGTAACCAGAACACTTGTACAGTGCTGGTGACAGGGACCACAGGTGTTTGATCACCTTCTGTCTTTACCTTTCCCTGCTAAACACAAAACAAGGCAAGGAACTGCACATACTCAGCCCACTCTGTGTTCACATAAAGCTTGAAATCTGTTTTTTGCCAGTGGTGAGGCTTTCTGGAAACATCAGTCAGCAATGAAAGGATCAGATGCTGACCTTCCACTCTGGGAAAACAGAAGATTGACTTTCAGATGATGCAGATGAAATGAAAATATTGTTAAAAGCTGAATTGCCCATGGTGATATGATGGAAAATTAACTAACCTGCAGTTATCTGCATCTAGAAGTCTCTCTGAACTGCTAGGCATAGGGCCAGGGCTGCTTTTACTACGCTCTTCCATATTAGAGGGATTTATGATGTGGTTAAGCGGGTCTCTGATTTCCACAATAACAGGTAGGATGTTGTGTGGGTCCATTTATGCAGGCAGACAAAACTAGATCAGACCATGCTCAACATTTTACCAACAGCTACCACGACATCACAAACACCCAGAACAGTTGTGGACTGCTGTAGGAAGGACCTAGGGTTCAAAGGGAAAGGGAGTAAAGCTGTTGAGTGGGAGGGGGATGAAAAATATATGCTTGGGATGCAGATAAAAAGATCAGAGGGAAATCCTTCTTTTAGGAAGCTGGAGGTGCATCTGGAAGGGAAAGGTCAAATGAGTTTGCTCTGACACATTGTACGGTGTGGGGATTTGAGTCAAACACGCAGCAAGGATACGTGATTACAGCCTTTAATTTCCAGCCCTACCAAAGAAGGGATAACATTTTGCCTATAAACACAAAAAAATATGCTCTATCTTATGGAAGAAAGCACAAAGATGCTACTAAACAACAAAAAAAACCCCAGAAGAGAATATTTGAAATATTTCCTTTAACTTACAACCAGATTTTAAAAAGGCTATTGAATAACAGACACTCAAGAGTCCAACATGCTCACCTTTCCATCGTAGCGCTTCACAATGAATTGATCCAGGCCCAGGTCTGAAAGAGAAGAAAAAACCACAACCCAATAAAAATACCTCAAAAAAAAAAAAAAAAAAAAAAAAGTTCTTAAAGGGAAAAAANAGTGTAAAAACAAGCATTTCCTGGATTTTCTGTTGGAGTAAAGATTAAAACACAGTCTGAGTAACATCAGCAGAAAATAAAAGGTCAGAAGCAATTGGGTTTTCTTTGTATTGAGCACTGTTAACTTTGCAACCTGTCTAAGTCTTTCTGAATGGCAGCACAATTTCATGGTCAAAATGCAGAGTTGAGTAGGAAGAAATTTAATGAAGTTCAATAGAGGTAAGTGTAGAGTTGTGCACCTGGTAAAGAACAACCCCAGGTATCAGTTTAGGTTGGGGACTGACTTTGCTGGAGAACAGTGAAGAGGAGAAGAACTTGGGAGTCCTAGTGGATGGGAAAATGGCCATGAGCCAGTAGTGTGCTGTTGTGGCCAGGAAGGCCAATGCCATTCTAGGGTGTATTAGAAGGCTTGTGGTTAGTAGGTCGAGGGAGGGTCTCCTGCCCCTCTGCTCTGCCCTGGTGAGGCCTCATCTGGAGTACTGTGTCCAGTTCTGGACCCCCAGTTCAAGATGCACAGATTGCTGCCTGAGAAAGTTAAGTGCAGAGCCACAAAAATGATTAAGGAAGTTGAACATCTTCCTTATGAGGAGAGCCTGAGGGAGCTGGGGTTTGGAGAGGAGAAGACTAAGGGGTGACCTGATAAATGCTTATAAATAGGTAAGGGGTGAGTGCCAGGAGGATGGAGCCAGCCTCGTCTCAGTGACACCCAGTGACAGGGCAAGGGGCAATGGGTGGAAGGTGAGGTGTAGGAGGTTCCATGAACCTGAGGAAGATTTTTTTCCCTGTGAGGCTGACAGAGCACTGGAACAGGCTGCCCAGGGCAGTTGTGGAGTCTCCCTCTCTGGAGATGTTCAAAACGCACCTGGAGGTGTTCCTGTGTGATCTGGTCTAGGTGATCCTACTCTGGCAGGGAGGTTGGACCAGACGATCTATTGAGATCCCTTCCAGCCCCTGACATTCTATGATTCACTGGCACAGGTTCCCCAGAGCAGCTGTGAAGTCTCCTTCTCTGGAGACTTCCAGGGCCTGTCTGGATGCATTCCTCTGTGGCCTGAGCTAGACTGTCTGGTCCTGCTCTGGCAGGGGGGTTGGACTCTTACCTCTTTGGGTCCCTTCCAAACCCTGGCATCCTGTAAGCCTGTGTCAAACTCATGGCATCAGAAAAAGAGAATCTCTTTCAAGTAGGGCAATTAGGAGCACATCTCCCAGCACCTCTTAAAAGCACAAAACACCCAGCTGAAAGTGGAAGATTTCTTCACCATTACCAGGCCAGTATTTCACCCACGGCCTAGACAGGCTACAGAGTATGGCAGAGAGGAACTTCATAAAGGTCAGGAGACCAATTATAAGATCCTGCACCAGTACAGGTGAGGGGTGACCTGCTGGAAAGCAGTTCTGCAGAGAAGGACCTGGTAGTGCTGGTGGACAAGCCAGTAACAATGCCCCTGTGGTTGAGAAGGCCTGGGTTGCATGCATCAGGGAGAGTCTAGGATGCCATCTGCTCTTCCCTAGCGAGGCCACATCTGCAGTCATGGGTCAGGTTCTGAGCTCTCCAGTTCAAGAGAGACAGGGAACTGCTGGAGAAAGCTCAGCAATGGCTACAAAGATTCTGAGGGGCCTGGAGCATCCCTGCGAGAAGGAAACACTGAAAGACCTGGAGCTGTTGAGCCTAGAGAAGAGCAGTCTGAGAGGGGAACTGATTAACACTCAACAAGAATTAAAGGGTAGGGGAAAACAGGACAGGGCCAGACTTTTCAGCAGTGCCCAATGACAGGACAAGGGGCAATGGGCACAAATTGGAACCCAGGAGGTTCTGTCTTAAGCGTAAAGAGAAACTTCTTTGCTGTGATTGCGCTGGAGCAGGCTGCCCAGAGATTCCTCCCTGAACACAATCCTGGGCAATCTGCTGTAAGTGACCCTGCTTTAGCAGGAGGGTTGGACTGGATGATCTCTTCTGGAAGAGGTCCCTTCCACTCCCTACCATATGCTGGGATTCTGTGATATGCATATTCACAAAACTGACTGTTTTTAATACCACCTCTTAAGTGACTCACAAACACTGAACTCAATTCAAGGGGATATCTCTAAATGCTTTGGCAGTAGGGTTGGGCTTGACGTTCTCTGGAGGTCCCTTCCAACCTCTAATATTATGTGAAATAAACACAACACTTGTTCAGATTTTAGTATAAAGTTGCTCCTAAATAGATTTCAAGGAAGAAGTTGTAGTTGCATTCATAAGAAGTTGAGCACTATAGCTAGAAGGGCACTTTGGTTAAAGGCAGGGAGAAGAGTTGTTTATACCAGTAAATCAAATGTCTCACACCACTGCAAAACAGGATTTTTTCCTACCTCGAGGAAGGGGAAACAAAAACGCCAAACCCAAAACCCCAGCATTCGCAGAGTTGAGGCAGAGGGCTCTCAATCCAGCCTGCAATGCCTGGCAGGCTATAGATACACTGCTGAATGCACATATAAGCAAGATGACAAAAATATTTCGGAAGACAAATTATCTGAGCTTTGCAATCCACAAGTCAGGGAGATACTCTCTGAGAGACAATCATGCAGAACTCAGACTGAGCCCTTCCAGTAACTCACATGGAATCACAGAAACATTCAGTATGGAAAAGACCCTTGAGATCACCAAACCCAACCATTAACCCTACACTACAAGGTTCACCATAAACCATAACCCCAAGTATCACATCCAAACCACTTTTAAACACATCCAGGGTCAGGGCCTCCACCACCTTTCCTGGGCAGCCCATTACAATCCCTGACCGCTCTTGCTGGGTAATTTTTTTCTTAACATCCAGTATAAATCTACCCAGTAACAGTTTGTGGCCATTACTCTCTTATTCTATAACTAATTACCTGTGAAAAGAGACCAGCACCAACTTCTCCACAGCCTCCTTTCAGGTAGCTGTAGACAGCAATGAGGTCTCCCCTCAGCCTCCTCTTCTTCAAACTAACCATCCCCAGCTCCCTCAATCACTCCTCATAAGATTAGTTCTCCAGGCCCTTTCCCCAGCTTTGTTGCCCTCCTCTGAACTCACTCCAGCACCTCCACATCTCTCTTGTAACGAGGTGCCCAAAACTAAACACATCACTTGAGGTGTGGCCTCACCAAAGCCAAATCCAAGGCGACAATCACCTCCCTATGCCTGCTGCACACAGCATGTCCAGTACGAGTCAGGATGCCATTGGTTTTCTTTGCCACCAGGTACACCACTCGCTCGTATTTATCTACTTATCAATTACAACCCCCAGGTCCCTTTCTGCCAGGTAGCTCTCCAGCCACACTGCCCCAAGCCTGTAGCATTGCTTGGGGTTGATGTGGGACAAACACAGGACCTGGCATTTAGCCTTGTTGAAGCTCATCCTGTTAATCTTGGTTTACCAATCCAATCTATCCAACTCCCTCTGCAGAGCCTCCCTACCCTTGTGCAGGAAGCGAAAGCATGAGCAGATTTTTGGTTCTCTGATGCATAAAAGCCCTCAGCAGAGCTACAGTTTCTGCATTTCCTACCACTGTTTATGATAATTATCAGATCCTCATTTCAATTTACATTAGGAAAAAAAAAAAGGAAAAAAACTTCTCCAAAGCCAAAATAAAAGCTTTCCCATGCCTGGGGACCACCACTTTGTGCAGGAAGATAATAAACCTCTTCCTGTCCACTGCAAAGGTTCATATTGGTTATGGTGCAGAAAATGGATTAGTAATCACTCCAGGATGACCTCCTCAAGCGTTGGGAACCCAAGCAGCTAAAGCTCCTCTGTCACCAATTCCAAAGATCAAGACAATTGTCAGAGGACTTTCTGGACATGAGAATACTCAAGGCAGAAAGCACATTCTCAGGTTTGTTTTTTTTTTTGTGGCTCACAGTACAGTGAAAGTTGCATAATAATAGACATTTTCCAACTTTCATCTCCAGGGGAGGAGTTTGTTCCTCAAAGTTGGAGGTATAAAAGCAAGACAGTAAGTGGTGCCACACTGGAAGGCAGGATTCATTTGATACATGTGCCTCTTTCACCAAAGACATGTTATCAGGTTGGAGCCTGCCCCTGACCATCCATCTGGCTGCTGACTGCTAAGCTGAGCTTAGCTTAATGTCCATGTGTCATAATAAAGTCATTTCTCAGTCATACCTCCTGTTCCCATGGCAGGAAATATCACTACAAGACAGACTGCTGGCAGCCCAGCATCACACACGTGCTCACAGAAAGCTAGTAAAGGACACTGCTTAAAAATAGTAAGGGAAAGTATGTCCTAATGGCACACTCAGTTGGACACTGGTACCGGGAAAGCAAACAGGTTTCCAAGGATGGTGGATGAGCCAGCACTGTGCACTTGCAGCCCAGATCACCAATCACATCCTGGGTTATACAAAAAATAGTGTGTCTAGCAGGTCAACAGAGATGATCCTGTCTATCCACTCCTGGACTCCAGTTCTAGGGCCTCCAACACAAGAGACGTGAACCTGCTGGAATGGGTCCAGAGAAGGGCCACAAAGATGATCAGAGGGCTGGAGCACCTCTCCTATGAAGACAGGCTGAGGGAATTTGGATTGTTCAGTCTGGAGAAGAAAAGGCTTCAGTGAGACCTTAGAGCTGCATTCCAGTATCTGAAGGATACCTACAGGAAGGTTAGGGAGGAACTGTAGAGAACAGTTTATGTTGATTGAACAAGGGGCAATGGTTTGAAACTGGAGTAGAGTAGATTTAGCTTGGACATCAAGAGGTAGTTCTTCAAAATGAGGGAGATGGTTGAGGTTCTGTCCCCACAGACATTCAAGATCAGACTTGATGTGGCCCTGGGCAGCCTGATCGAGTTGGAGGTGTCCCTGCTGACTGCATGGGGGATTGGACAAGATGACCTTTGAGGGTCCTTCCAACCCAGTGCAATCTGTGAATGGATGCTCATGGAGAGGGGCAGCAAGCAAAGATGAACTAATAATTATTTTCTTTCACACAAATATGTAATATACACATACAGATATATGGAAAAAAAAAAGTATTTTTAAATATAGACTGGTGAGGCCAAGACTTGACTACTGTGGCCAGTTTTAGGCTCCTCACTCCAAGAAAGACAATGAGGTACTGGAGAAAGGCAGAGAAGCTGCTGAAGGGTCTGGAGAACAGGTCTGGTGAGGAACAGCTGAGGGAAATGAGGTTGTTTAACCTGGAGAAGAAAAGGGGAGACTTCATTGCTTTCTACAACTACATGAAAGGCGGGAGTGAGGCAGGGGACGGTCTTCTCCCCAAGTAACAAATGATAAGACAAGAGACAACGACCTCAAGTTGCACTGGGGGCGGTTTAAGCTGAACAGGAGGAAAAATTCCTTTCCTGAAAGAGTGGTCAGGCATTGGAACAGGCTGTCCTGGGAGGTGTTAGAGTCCCCATCCCTGGAGATATTCAAGAAATGTGTGGACATAGCACTGAGGGACATGGTTTAGCAGGTGTGGTGATATTGGTTTGATGGTTGTACTCCATCTTAGCAATTTTTTTCAACCTTCATGATTCTATATTATCACATATATATTATAATATAATAATATATATGTTCACATATTATATATGAACATACATATTACAATATATAATATAATATGTAAGATATATGTTCACATATATTATATATGAACATATAGAAAGTTATTAAAACCAGCCAGAAGACACACAAAAAGGGTGAGTACCAGGATCTGTGCTAAAGGAAGAGAGTAGCAGTATAAACTTTGCACTCTCCACAGATAACATGAGGTGGGCAAAAGGGGAGGCAATGGGGTAATGACTGGAGGTGAATAAAATGCATCATGAGAGTTAACAGCAACCAATTACAACAGTGGAGTCAGAGAAAGAAAGATACACTGGTGAAATCAGTTCTCAGTCCAGGAAGAGTTTGCCTCCAGGCTGGGCTTTGGTCCAGCTATACTCACCTAAGCATGGAGTTGTTTGTTTCCATCTGTTCCCTCAACAGCTATGGTATGGGACATGAAGACACAGGAGGGAAGGGAGGAAAAAAAAAAGCAGCATATGGGTACCCTGAGACTCTTCTTGCAATGGACCTTCACTTACATATGGCTTTTGGGTAACTGCATCCCAACCTTCATACTTCATACAGAAGCTGACAGGTCTGTCCTCAAGCTTAAGAGCTCCAAGCAATTCCTTATTTGCTGAAGACAGTGTCCAGAGCACCACAGCAGTCACAGAGATGTAGTTTTCATCATCTCTACAGAATCATAGAATGGTAAGGTTGGAAGGGACCTCAAGGATCATCTAGTTCCAACCCCCTGCCATAGGCAGGGACACCTCCCAATAGCACAGATTACTCAAGGCCTTCTCCAGTCTGGTCTTGAACACCTCCAGGGAGGGAGCATCCACAATCTCCCTGGGCAACCTGTGCCAGTGCCTCACCACCCTCACTGCAAACAACTTCCTCCTGGCATCCAGTCAAAATTTTCCCTCTGCTAGTTTAAACCCATTGCACCTTGTCCTGTCATTACGAGTCTGTCAATAGTCCCTCCCCAGCCTTCCTGCAAGCCCCCTTCAGATACTGGAAGGCTACTCTAAGGTCTCCTGGAAGCCTTCACATCTCCAGGCTGCAGAGCCCCAACTCTTGTAGCCTGTCCTCACAGGAGAGCTGCTGCAGCCCTTTGATCATCTTCGTGGCCTCCTTCGGACGCACTCCAATCATGTCAGCATCTGACACAATTGTATCTGACGAGAAGTAAGTATACAGCTTTGGTTTCTGCATGTTTCTGAGATGGGGGAGAGACATTTTTATGTCAGGAGAGCACAAAAATGTGTCACTTCTGCTGTTGCCTGCTTCCATAGCACCGTATCAGTGCTGGCAGGCAGCGTTACTCATTGCAAGCAGCAGTGTACTGGCCCATATCAGTGCTGTACAATCGCTCTTTCTCCCAGCCACACACAATGATATCCCTCCTGCTCTGCTGCATGAACTGAGCTGCACACTGAAGTCCCTCCTTTAAATTTTCCTTTCAATAGCTCCTGACAGAGTAAGTCAATTCAAAAGCTGGAAAAAAATTAGACTTATACTTTTAAAGCACACAATTTTACTCCATACATTTCCCTTTTTCTAATACTTTTTAATTTTTTACATACTTCAAATCACAGAACTGTTTTGGTCAGAAAAGACCTCCAATATTGAGTCCAACTGCCAACCTATGACCACCATGGGGACCTACCTGGGTGTTTGTTCACAAGTCTTGAAAATTGAAAAAAGGATACTACGTAAAAAAAAAAGAGAGATTGTTGCCTGATGCCTGTAGTAATTGGCTTTTTTTTTGTTTGGTTGGGTTTTTTTTTTCCCTTTAGATTATATAATGTAAAGAAAAACATAGGGGAAAGGGACTTGGGTGTCCTGGTGGCCAGAAGCATGACCATGAGGTGGCAGCATGGTCTTGTGGCCAAGAAGTCCAATGGCATCCCAGGGTGGATTAGAAGGGGTGTGGTTAATAGGTCAAAGAGGTTCTCCTCACCCTCTACTCTGTCCTGGTGAGGCCCTATCTGGGATATTGTGTCCACTTTTGAGCCACACAGTTCAAGAAAGACCTCAGGGAACTGCTTGAGAGAGTCCAGAGCAAAGCTACAAAGATGCTGAAGGCAGTGGAATATCTCCTTTGTGAGGAAAGGCTGGGGGAGCTGGGGGTCTTTAGCTTGGAGGAGTTTGAGAGATGACCTCATTCGTGTTTATAAAGATGTGAAAGGCAGTGTTGGAAGGACAGAACCAGGCTCTGCTCAGTGATGTCCAATGATAGGACAAGGAGCAATGGGTGCAAGGTGGACCAGATAAAGTTCCAGCTGAACACAAGGAAAAACTTTTTCCCCTGTGAGGGTGACAGAGCCCCGGAACAGGCTGCACAGAGAGGTTGTGGGCTCTTCTTCTCTGGAGACATTCAAAACAAACCTCTGTGACTTTCCCTAGGTCTGGCAGGATGGTTGGACTGGATAATCTTTTGAAGTCCCTTTTAACCTCTAACATTCTGTGCTATTGAAAAAACACCCAAAGGCTTTTCCCCCACGACGTTAACAATAGGAATTCAGTGTCTGCATAGATCACATGGAAACACTGCATGACTGGGGACAATCACATCTGAAGAAGGAAAGGAAAGAATGCCAGCTCTTACAACTCTGCTATTCAAAAGGCAGTGTGCAAAGCAAAAGCTACCGCAGGACCGTAAGCAACAGGCTCATAAAATAAATATCCCCTGGCGGGGCTATTGCCGAGGAGCCGCAGGAACACGAGCAAATGGGCACATTTAACAGTTCAAAAGAGCTTTCCCACCTTCCACTGAAAAGCAGGGGCTGAAATATTGCTCTCCCAGAAATGGATTAAAGGATTTCCTTCAAGAGACAGAGCAAAGAAATCCATAAATAGTTTCAGAAGGATACGTGGTTGGATCACAAAGCCTCTCCAGGACTGAAAGTGGTGTGACTAGCACCACAGCTACTCCACATTGCACAGTGATCACCCAGAGCATCTGGGCTTTGCTGCTCAGTTGTGCTCAAAACCAGAGTTTTCAACATGACCTGCCCCAAAATAAGCCTTTTATCTACACAAAACACTGTACCACACCTTACCTTCCACTTACCTGCCCTAGTTAGACCACATCAAGAGTATTGTGTACAGTTCAAGAGGCTCCCCAGTTCAAGAGGAACAGGGAACTACTCAGTTCAGCAGAGGACCACGAGGACAGTTCACAGGCTCACAGGATGTCAGGGGTTGGAAGGGACGCAAAGAGATCATCCAGTCCAACCCCCCTGCCAGAGCAGGACCACACAGTCTAGCTCAGGCCACAGAGGAATGCACCCAGAGAGGCCTTGAAAGTCTCCAGAGAAGGAGACTCCACAAGTTCTCTGGGGAGCCTGTTCCAGTGCTCTGTGACCTTTATAGTAAAGAAGTTCACCTTGGTGTTGAGGTGGAACCTCCTGTGGTGCAGCTTCCAAACATTGCTCCTTGTCCTATCCCAGGCAGAAAGTGAGCAGAGTCTGTCCCCCCGTCTCCTGACCCGCAGCCCTCAGGTATTTATAAACATTTAATAATCCCCTCTCAGTCTTCTCTTTTCCAGACTAAAAAGCCCCAGGTCCCTCAGCCTCTTCTCATCAGACAGTGTTCCAGTCTCCTAATCACCCCTGGAGCCCTGTACTGGATCCTCTCCACTAGATCCCTGTCTCTCTTCAACTGGTTACAGCACTGGAGCATCTCTCTTACAAGAAGAGGCAGAGAGACTTAGGGCTGCTTAGTCTGGAGAAGGCAGAGAGGGAACCTAATCAATATCTACACATATCTGAAGAGTGGTTGTCAACAGGATGGGTCCAATCTCTCTTCCGAGTTACCCTGGGACAGGAAATTCCACCTCAACGTGTGGAAAAAAACCAAACTTCTACTGTGAGGGTGACAGAGCCTCGGAGCTGCACAGAGAGATTGCGGAGTCTACTTCTCTAGAGATCTTCAAAACCCACATGGATGCATTCCTGTGTGACCTGCCCTAAATGGTCCTGCTTGCCAGGAGAATCAGACTTGATCTCTGAAGGTCCCTTCCAACACCTCACATTCTGCAACTTCACAATTATTGAAGCCTCTTTTGTTTCTGCACCAGCTGCTCACTTTGAGCTGTGCCAAGGGTGACCTCCCAAATTGTTTCACCATGGCCAGTTTGCCTATAATTTGTAAGCACCACTATATACTACTCATACATATTCTAATACCACCTAAAGTATGATCAGAGGACCAAAATAAACAGCAGGAGTGCCACTGAGTACCTCAACAAGTAACACCACTCCAAGTGTTGTTTCAGATTAGGCTGGCACCCCTTACTCACCAATACTAAAAATAGAGGGCTCTGCTCTTAAACATGTCATGGTCCTCGCACCACACTCTACTAACACCAAAATTACTTACACTCACTGCCTGCCACAAAGTGGGAAAATGGTATTCTTATACTGGGGGGTTGGAACAAGTCTTCTACATGGACAGCCCAAGGAAGCTGGAGTTGATCAGCTTGGAGAAGAGAAAGCTCCAGGGAGACCTAACAGCAGTCTTCCAGGACCTGAAGGGAGCCTACAAGAAGGTTGCAGAAGGACTGTTTACAATGGTCTGTGGTGATAGGTTGAGGCACAATGGTTTGAAATGAGAGAGGGTAAGATTTAGACTGGATGTGAGGAACAAGTTCTGCACCATGGGAGTGGGAACGCTGTAAGAGGTTGCTCTGGTAGTTGAGGCCCCATCCCTGGAGATATTCAAGGTCAGGCTCAAGAAAGCAATCTGGCCTGGTGGAGGATGTCCATGATCACTGCAGGGAATTGGGTTAGATGACCTTTGGAGGTCACTTCCAAACCAAACCACTCAATGATTCTATTCAACAGAAGAACCACATTCTATGTGTTTATTACTTTCTTTTTGGGCTGGGGAGGATGAATGAATGGAGAAGGAATTACAAACCCACACAATAACCTGCTGCTCTTCTTGTTCAGCCCTAATTCAATCTCAAGGCAAATCCTTATTATGTTTCCATTGATCAAACAACACACACATTCCACAGATTCACTAACTAATTACCACACTTGATAAATATCTAAACAATTACTAAGCTCTTCGTGTCACCCTGTACAAAAAGGCAGCCATGGGTAGCACATTACAGATTGCAGTTTTAAAAGCTCTCTAACAAAGCAGTTTTCAGAAGAACGATTATATTCTGCCAAGAACACAGCTGAGATCAATTGAGAAACCATCCTGATTTCCTCTGGGATGCCAGCAGTTTTCCACTGATAGAAAAACCTTCTCAGCTCCTTCCAATCTTTGTATCTTTCTCCGATTTGTCACACTATTTGGGTGCCATTTACTCATCACCTGCTTTTCCCTTTCTGTTGCTTGATATGAAAGACAGATTCTTTTTCTTGCAAGCAGATAAGCAAAAGGGCTAATTAACAAGTCCGAAGGAGAGCCTACTAACCAGGCATGCAACGTGCCGTGTTGCAGAAGAAAATGTTGGACCTAAGTTTCCCCCCCAGAGCTGTAACCCAGTTTCTGATTTTTGCATTTTCCCCTGAATTCCAAATGTAATCTGCAAGCGAACAATGAGCTGCCTGAGATTTCTCAGGGGGCATCAGTCTCAGGTTTGTGTTAAAACCCAGACCTGTTCTGTGCAAGGAAATACTTCTTGCTGCTCCATCTCCCCCACCTCCACCAGGCAAGTCAGCCTCTCTACGAGATGTGCATTCATAACTCAATTGATCTGCCACACCGACTCATTCTCTGCACTGCAAGCTCTAATTATTTGTTTCTTCTGACAATTATCACATCAGCTTGCATGTAAATGCTCCCCTCACTTGCTCCTTGGCTCTCACATCAGGCATTCCACACTCAAAAGATGATTCTTGCCCAGTAATGATCTATTTTCACACACAAACCCCAACATTCATTCAGCCTCATGGTTCAGAAGATAATCGCCATGTTGCCTCTCCCTCTCATTCACATCCCTTCCCTGAAGGCCTCTCCAGCAGATGTATTTGGTGGATAACACAGAACTAAAATCTCCATCAACAAACCAGAGTGGAAGTTGAGCTTCTCTAGTTTCCTTCTGGGTCTTAAATATCCCAGTTGAAAGCTTCAAGCATCTGCATGTGCCTAGGCAGGACCTCCCCTCCCTACCAGACCAGGTGAGCACTTGTCACAACTTGTGGCCTACAGAAGATCAGATTCATGTTTTACAATCTTAATTAAAAAATAACAAATGATCTCTTGACTATTGCAACAATCTGGAAGGCAGCTTTTTGCTCAGTTGCTCCTGAAATGCAGAAAAAATCCAAACCATTTAAAAACCAAGGCTCAAGCCATGCAGTCTAATCAAGTTGCCAGAGATCTGCCCTGTCCTTCACAGCTCCTCTCCTCCAATGCCGACCTGCACACAGAGGCTGCAGGGGCACAGTTGCTGCTTCTGACTGTGCTTCAACACCATCTTCACGGCCTCTTGCAGACAACCAAAAACTGAAAGGAAAAATCTTCCATAGCATTTCCAAGATGTCAAATATTTAAGCTGCTGCATAGCATGGTGGATCTAGAAAGGCTTCTTTTGTGTGGCAGAAGTTAGGGTTAACCACAAAGGTTAACACTGGGATGGAAGAGGAAGACTGGTTTGGGTAGAAGTTGTCTTCACTACAGCATGCTGTGACAAGCCAGAAAGCCTTTTTTACCTCTTTTAATCCTTATTGCAAAGGCAAAAAGTCCAGCTGAGAGGCAGCTCCTTTTCAGTCCAGGATGTCCTGACATACTCACTTTCCTCAGGAAAACCATCTGTGCAGAATGGTAACAGACAAAGTTGGGAGAACTGAGAAAACTTGGAGACCAGGCAAAAGAAGAGGACTGGGCAGGCCACCGGCAAGCAGGTCCAAGTACATGGAAACATTCATTCAGGCCATCAGGTAGGTAGGGCTACAGAGCCATGTGCCAGCAATGACCTGCAAGTACCGAGCAGCTCCAACTCCTGCTGATTGTCATGGTTTCGTAAGCTTTCAGGGAAAGCTCACCTGTCTTTCAACAGCTGCAACATCTAAAAGAGGGATTTTGCAAACCTTCCCACCAGACATGTAGTATTTTTAGCTGGATTTGGGCTGGGGTACAAAGCAAAGGCCGGGTACAAAGTATCCATCCCTGTTGAGCGCCCAGCTTTGGAGGAGAGCAACTTCTCAGCTACCAGAGGAGGTGGGGGGAAAAACACAATGGTGGACTGCAGGGAGCAGATATCACTGCCCACACTTCTGTTGGTGCTTGGACTTTCCAGATAGCACCTAAAGAAATGCTTCTGTTGTTGTTTTAAAGCAGCTTCCAAGTTGAATGCCATTCTTCAGCTTATACTGCCAGACACCTTCCAAGCTCAGCATGAATGCCTTGCCCCTTAAGTACATCTTGTCTACTGGAGAAGGCAACAGCAGAAGTTTTCCTGAAGTACTAAGAAAAAGCAATCCACAGGAGCTAATGAATTGGCATTCATTCTGCCCAAGCCAGCAAAACGCAGCCTAGAATTAAATTGACACTTTATGGCCAATAAATCAAATGTTCTCCTGCGCAATCCATAGCAACGAACCAGGCATAAGATACCTCGCAGCAGATTAGCCCTCAGCTACTTCATTGCTCCACATCACTTCCATCCTGCAGCATTTTCTCTCCATAAAATGGCAGGCACATGAGCAAGGAGTCATTCACCACGACAATGACCAGCAGTTTGAGCACACAGAGCATTCCCTGTCCTCCTCCTGCCTTCTCAGGTTGCTTATGCAAGAACTGCATTAATTCATTGGAAAGTTACTGCTTTGCAGCACAAATCCCTCAAATACACTTCATGGAAAACCTTATGGTTACTGTGGCTGTAGAAAGTAACCCCCAAGTCAGTTCAAGCAACTCCTCACTACAAGAAGGACATTGAAGTGCTGGAACATGTCCAGAGAGCAGCTATACTGGTGAAGGGTCTTGAATACAGTCATAGAATGGTTTAGGTTGGAAGGGACCTCAAAGATCATCTAGTTCCAACCTCCTGCCATAGGCAGGGACACCTCCCAATAGCACAGGTCACTCAAGGCCTCGTCCAACTTGGCCTTGAACACCTCCAGGAAGGGAGCAGCCACAACCTCCTTGTGCAACCTGTGCCAGTGTCTCACCACCCTCACTGCAAACAACTTCCTCCTAACATCCAGTTTGAATCTCCCCTCTGCCAGTTTAAACCCATTGCCCCTTGTCCTGTCATTGCAAGACCTTGTCAAGAGTCCCTCCCCAAACTTCCTGTAGGTCCCCTTCAGATACTGGAAGGCTACTACATGGTCTCCTCAAAGCCTTCTCTTCTCCAGGCTCAAGAGCCCCAACTCTGATAGCTTGTCCTCATAGGAGAGGTACTCCAGCCCTGTGAGCATACAAGTCCTATGAGAAGCAGCTGAGGGAACTGGGGTTCTTCGGTCTGGGCAGAAAGAGACTGAGGGGACACTTTCTTGTCCTCGCTCAAAGGAGATTGGAGTGAGGTGAGGATGGTCTCTTCTCTCAAGTAGCAAACAATAAGACAAGAAGAAGTAGCCAAAAGTTGCACTAGGGGAGGTTTAGATGGGACATAAGCAAAAATGTCTTCCCTGAAAAGGTTGTCACTGTCCAAGGCAGTGGTGGAGCCCCCATTCCTGGAGGGATTTCAAAGCCATGTAAATATGGTGCTAAGGGACAAGGTCCAGTGGTGAACCTGGCAGTGCTGGTTTGGACTTGATCTTAAAAGGTGTCTTTCAACCAAAATGATTCTATGATTAACCAACTGAGCTTGTACAGTCACAGCAGGCTACATTACTACCTTAGGGGGATCTCTACAGAGCTCTCCAGGCTACATCACTATACCAAAGAACATCCTGGGATGAAAGCAGGATGCTCCAGCCCTGGCAGAGGATTTACCCAAGTCATGACTAAGAGAGAAAGCAGGCCCAGCATTTCCCTACTAATCTACAAGCTGAGATTATCCTGTGAGTCCAGAGTACCAAACAGATGTGAAGTACAGAAATAGAACTGCCAGCAGGTAGCAGTCTTTGTCCTCCTGTAACTTCTGGGCCTGAAACCAGTCCTATCTTCTCTTTTTAACTAACTACCAGCTTTTAAAGCATTTGGGGGCAAGGTTATGGTTGGTTTGACTTTACTGTGTTTTCCTCTCCTACTCTTTATGTATTAAAAAACCCATTTACTGTGATTGCCATGCAGTACAGCACTCATAAGCAACACCCACTCTGGCAGTAGTTTTGTCTAGAAGCAAGTCCATGATAGTAATGGTTCTCAAGACAGATTTTTAAACCATCAAGATCTATGAAGCCCATGCTCCTGCTTTGCCTGCTGATGAGCAGCCAAAGCTCAATTTCCATCTCACTGCACTCTCCAAGAGCACCTGTAAGCACCACCAAGGGCAGCACTGCAATTTCCTTCCTTTGCAGGCTTCTTTGTGTCACTGACTAGCAGTGTGTGCAGGCACTTAAGGGCAAGACAGGCTTCACTGGGGACCACTTCAACAGCTCACCTAGCCAGGATAATGATGGTTACAATGGGTTACAACGGGAAGGTGGTGCTTAAAACTGACAAATTATTTCCCATTAGTTGCTTTAGCTTGTCTTCAAAGTAGATTTGTCTGAGCACTCTTCCAGTTGTTTTCAAAACATTTCAAAACACACCAAGCAGGTATGTTCCATGGAAGAAGCAAACCAAAGCTACGAGTTTTGAAATCAAATATCAGATATTTTCTAATTTTAAGCTGGTAGACAAAAATCAATTTAATCGCATGGGAAAACTCACACTCAACCAGGCGCTGCTGCTTTTCAAAGCAGCAACTGCAGGTGCATCACACAGGTAAGATGGTGACAGACAACTTCAGCATCTATCATAGAATGAGCTCCAAAGGTCATCTAGTCTGCTCCCCTTGCACTATGCAGGGAAATCTCCCACCAGATCAGGTTGCTCAGAGTCTTGTCAAGCCTGACCTTGAATATCCTTACGGACAGGGCCCTGCCTCCCTGGGCAACTTGTTCCAGCGTTCCACCACCTTCATGGTGCAGAACTTGTTCCTAACATCCAGTCTAAATCTGCTCTCCTCTTATTTCAAACCCTTGTCCCTAATCCTATTACTCCAGGCCCTTGTAAACAGTCCCTCTGCAGCCTTTCACATAGAGCCCTTTCAGGTACTGAAGGAATAAACACTACCTTCTGGTTATTGCTCAAACTACTTCTTCACTGAAGATGAAACCATGTAATTCAGACAAGAATTGCAGGCATTTACAGAACCTGATGGAAACCTAATTACTAATTAATTCACCATCATGCTTTTAACACTAAAGCCAGGATTATTTTTTTCTCCCTTGCTGAACACACTTCACACTGTTGTTCTCTAAGCACAAGTGTACACGGTATTTACTTAGCAGATGTCATGCAAGATATCCCAACAGTTTCACAGTTTGCACATAAACCCCACTCTCAAAAAGTTAACATTTGGGTGCTGACAGTCATCATTAACGCCTGCACACAGGAGTTTTAATTTGACAAAAGCCTCTTTTATTCTTTGAGATGCACTGTGGGAGGCCAAGAAACCTGAGCTCCCACAGCTCACCCAAAACATGTTCTCCAAAACAGGGAGACAGGCAAAACCCTCCTGCCTTCCCTCAAAACTCTGACTGAATGCTCGAAACACTGCTTTCCAGAAAAAAAACCAAAAAACCCAGCTCTCCTGTCTGTTGCCTGACAAACTTCAGACAGCTACCACAGCTGATGAGTTTCTCTACAGTGCACAGAGAATTTGAACCTGGCAGAGGTGAGCTGCACCCTGATCAGCAGCACCACAACTCAGCTGAGGACATAGGACTGCCTGAAGTCCTTCACTGCTAAGGTTTTCCTTGCTAAAGCAATTTCCTTACGAACAGCTCTTAAAATGTTTTAGTTGAAGGCAATCTTTGAGTCTTGTTTTGTGGATGAGAAGCTGGAGATAAGCTGGCACTGTGCACTCATAGTCCAGAGCCAGCCATGCCCTGGACTAATCCCCAGCAGTGTGAAGAGTAGAGGGAGGAAGGGGATTCTGCCGCCCCTCTGCTCTGCTGAAACCTCACCTGTCATGCTGGGACCAGCCCTGGAGTCCTTAGCACAAGAGAAAAAGGACCTGTTGGAGTGAGGCCAGAGGTGGTCACAACAATGATGGGAAGGCTAGAAGCCCTCTGCTGAGGTCAGGTTGGGACAGTTGAGGTTGTTCAGTCTGGAGCAGACAAGGCTCTGGGTAGACCTTAACCTTCCATACTTAAAGGGACTGGGGTCAATCTTTTTAGCAGGACCTGATGTGCCAGGATAAGTGGCGATGGTTTGAAACTAAAAGAGGATGATTTGGCTTAGAGAGAAGGAAGACATTTTTCACACTGAGCAGAGTAAGACACTGCCACAGGCTGCACAGAGAAGTGGCAGCAATCTCATCCTGGGAACCTTTCAAGGGCAGGTTGTTTGGGACTGGGCAACCTGCTGTAGTTACAGATGTTCCTGCTGACTGCAAGGGGGGTTGGATTTAGAGGTCACTTTCAATCTAAAGCAGACTACAATTTTATCACAAGGTTGCAGATTAGGTGAGCAAAGTCTGGAGGGTTAATTCTTTTTCCCTGTACCAGTTCCAGCCCTCACAGCACAGATACCACTTACTTTCTGGTTGCTTTTCATTGGGTGTTATGGACCTGACGAAGTCCTGCGGTGTCATGAACACCTCCGATTCCCCATGCTCGTTTATCACTTTCAAAGTGGCAAAGTATCTGAAGATTTTGTCTGGTGTGGAGTAGGCTCTGATCCTGTTCTCATATTCCATCACCTGGAAAAGAAGTTACACCAGCATGAGATGTGCATGGTTCACAGAATCAAGGGATTTGGAAAGAGCCTCTGGAGATCATCCAGTCAAATGTCCCCTGCTAAAAGCAAGGTCATCTACAGCAGGTTGCTCAGGATCACAATGTCCAGAAGGGGTTGGAAACTCTCCAGAGAAGGAGACTCCACATCCTCTCTGGGCAGCCTGCTCCAGGGCTTCAGCACCTCTTCTTGAGGTAGAACTCATCTTGAGTGCTACATTCAGTTTTGGGCTCCCCAGTCGAAGAGGGACAGAGATCTGCTGGAGATAGTCCAGGAGGGGGCTACAAGGATGATGAGGGGACTGGAGCACTGCCTGATG
Organism: Eubucco bourcierii; assembly: GCA_013396675.1. Taxonomy (NCBI): domain Eukaryota; kingdom Metazoa; phylum Chordata; class Aves; order Piciformes; family Ramphastidae; genus Eubucco; species Eubucco bourcierii. The sequence goes on from VWZE01008013.1 coordinate 44,126, forward strand.
AGGACAGGCTGAGGGACCTGGGGCTTTTAAGTCTGGAAAAGAGAAGACTGAGAGGGGATTTAATAAATGTTTATAAATACCTGAGGGCTGGGGGTCAGGAGTAGGGGACACAGGGTCTGCTCACTTGGTCCTGGGATAGGACAAGGCGCAATGGATGGAAGTTGCAGCACAGCAGGTTCCACCTCAACACAAGGGAGAACTTCTTCACTGTGCACAAGGGAGAACTTCTTCACTGTGAGGGTCACAGAGCACTGGAACAGGCTCCCCAGGGAGGATGTGGAGTGTCCTTCGCTGGAAACTTTTGAGGCTTGTCTGGATGTATTCCTCTGTGACCTGAACTAGATCGTATGGTCCTGCTCGGGCAGGGGGGTTGGACTCAATCTCTTTGAGTCCCTTCCAACCCCTGACATCCTGTGAGCCTGTGAACTTCCTGTGTTCCAGTTCATGTCCACTGCCCCTTGTCATATCAGTGGGCACCAGTAAAGAGGCTGACTCCATTGTCTCGACATCCACTCTTAAGGTATTTGTAAACATGGATCAATCTTCTCTCAAGCTGCTCAGCAGCCTCAAGTCTCTTAACCTTTCCTCATAAGAGAGATCTTCTATTCCTTGAATCATCCCCATGGCCATCCCCTTGACTCTTTCTAGCAGTTCCCTGTCTCTCTTGAACTGGAGAGCCTAGAACTGGACAAAGCACTCCAGGTGAGGCCTGACTACAGCAGAGTAGAGGGGCAGGAGTGTTCCTCTCTCAACGCCTACATTAGCAGTCAGCCTTTATCTTCTGAAGTAACTTTGCAGCAGCACAACACTTAAAAAAAAAACAAAACAAACCAATGCTGAAAGGCTCAGAAACTCTATCCTCAACCTCTGAGCTACCAGAAAAGTCAGAAATATCAGCTCAGGATTAAGAGCAAACACAAAGGGTCTATTGATCAAAACTATTGACAAGTTTTAACTCTACAGGATGCCAGAAGGCAAACAAATTAACAAAATCCCTGAAGGTGCCTTGAAACATGAATATTAAAAAAAAAAAAAAAAAAAAAAAAAAAAGGAAAAAACCAAA